>OX276335.1:151797598-152065098 GCA_946251815.1 Dasysyrphus albostriatus | reverse complement strand
CAAACCACCTTCAACACATACTCCGAAAAAGTCAAACAAATCCCACAAGCAACAAACCAAAAAAACAATTCTTTCAATATAAACAACCCCATAATCATTGATAAATCCGCACCTAGCCTCGCAATGGCCCCTCCAACCCCTTCAATCAATAGCAATATAAATATAAAATCACAAGAAAATACTTCATCAACATCACAAAATACTTCTTCATCCAAATCACTTACTTCTTCTCTACCTACAACAACATCAACAAGCACAACTTCTTCATATAAAAAAATTATTTCTTCTACAACTAAAATTTCAACTAAAGATACAGCTACAGATAAGCCTTTAACTTTAAATCGCCCACTTCCTTCTTTTCCAACCCAACCAACCTCAAAAAATATAAATACACTACAAAACTCACCTCTTTCTTCAATTACAAATAACTTAATAAATAACCAAACATATTATATGAACACCTCCGATACAGATGATAATGTATAAAAACAAAAACATTTCTCCCAACACAAGGTCGCGGGCATTACTGGCGGAAGCGGGAGTGGGTCGTAGTGGTTCTCAACCAACCCACTCCAGCTCCGGCCAGAGATGTCCGCGACCAAAACCCAATCAACCCAATTTTTATGAAAAAAATATAATTACTATGCAATGGAATATTAAAGGATTTATAAATAATTACGACGAACTAAATATCCTCATTAAGCAATACAGCCCTGATATCATATCAATTCAAGAAACTCACTGTGCTTTCAATTTCACACCCCATATACCTAAAGCGTTTATAGGTTATTTTCATAATTTTCAAGAAAATACAGCATCAAAACAAGGCATCGGAACTCTTATTAAGAAAAACATACCACATCAAATAATTCCAATAGTGTCCAATATATTAGTCTTAGCTGTTGAAGTTCAACTTTCTTCTAAATTTACTTTGGTCTCCATTTATATACTTCCTAGCCAAAAATTCACGAGAGATGACCTTATTAATATTCTCGCTTAAATCAATACACCTATCCTTCTGATGGGCGATATCAATTCGTGGAGTGTTCTTTGGGGATCCCCAAATACAAACCATAGAGGTTCAGTTTTTGAAAATTTTGTGTCTTACTCAATTCTAATAATTTTGAATGATGGTTCTCCCACTCACTTTTCCACACACAACACCCTTACACACGTGGATATAACATGCTGCTCCCCCGAACTACAAAATAAAACCTCTTGGCAAATTTTAGATGATCTCCACAATAGCGATCATTTTCCTATAATTTGCAAAATGGCTCTTGGTTCAGCTTTCGCTAAATCACTAGTTAACCATAAATTTAAAACTGACCTTGCTGACTGGGATTGTTTTCACAATCACATATCAGAATACTTATCGGTTTACAGTCCTTCAGACAACATTAATAAAGAGGCTGCTCTTATCCACAAAGCCATTCGTACAGCAGCAAACAAATGTATCCCCCAAAGTAGGACCAAAGAATTCAAAAGAACTGTAGCATGGTGGAATCCAGAACTTAATAGTTTACGAAATGAAAAAGTAAAATCATGGAGACTTTTCAAAAAATATCCCAATCAAGTTTATTTAATTTCCTTTAAAAAAACTTATGCAAAGTTTCGTAGAGAACTTAAATCTGCAAAATCAAAAAGCTTGACTGACTTTACCGCGTCTATCAATCCAAATTCATCACCAACTAAGATCTGGCATAATATCCGTTGTTTGACTGGTGAATACACTCAACAAAATATAAAAATCATTGAAACTGCCACAGGTCCCGTTTCCGACCTTTTCGAAATAAGTAACCATTTTGCACTAACTTGGTCAAACTATTCCAAAGATGAAAGCTTTCACCCCGAGTACATCTCACAAAAAGAATTTTCTCTTCTTGCTTTAATAGATAATAACTCTATTTCCCCATCCGCAAGATTAATAGAGAATAAAATCTCACTTCTTGAGCTCGAAAGTTGCCTACACAAGCTAAAAGGAAAAACGCCCAGCAGAGATAGGATATCATATCCGATGTTAAAAAATCTTCCCTCCTCTGTAACATCTAGGCTTATACAACTATATAACAATGTGCTTGATACCGGTATTATTCCACAAAATTGGAAACAAGCTTCATTATTTCCGCTGCCCAAACCAAAAAAGGACATAAACAATGTTAACAGTTTTAGACCAATTTCGCTCATACCATGCACTGCTAAAGTTCTTGAAAAAATTGTAGCCAAACGTTTGCTTTGGTTTATAATCTCTAAAAATCTAATAAAACCAAATCAAGTAGCTTTTCAGCCAAACAAAGGTTGCGCCGATGTACTACTTCACTTAGACTTCTACATCTCCAATGCTCTATCTGCCCGAAACCACGTAACTATTCTGTCTTTAGACTTTGAAAAGGCTTTTGACAGGATAGGTATTCACCTCATACTCAACAAACTTAAATGTTGGGGCATCGGTCCGAAAACATTCAATTTTATTAAGGCATTTCTCACTAATAGAAAAATATGTGTTAAAACACACAATACTTTTTCATCTTTTTACCCCTTGTCAAATGGAATCCCACAAGGATCACCGCTGTCTGAGGTGCTGTTTATTATAGCCTTTGACGAATTAAGTGTAATAATTTCAAACCATAAACAACTAGAACATGCCGCTTATGCTGACGATTTCTATATTTTATGTAAACATAACGACTCAATTACTTCAAACTTACTACTAACAAATGTTCTAAACGATATTCTGGCCTGGTCTTTTCGATCGGGAGCTAAACTCTCATTAGACAAATGTAAGACTTTACATATCTGTCGAAAAACGTCATGTAATAATAATCCTCTTACATTAAACAATATATATATCAATAATGTTGATACCTTAAATATTTTAGGTTTATCTTTCAATAATAGATATAATTGGAAAACTCACTGTTTGGAGTTAAAAAAAAGTTTGCATAAAAGAACTAACATCATTAACTATTTAGCAAGCAAAAAATGTAATGCACATGTAAATACACTATGTAATATTAGTAGATCTTTAGTTTTAAGCCAGATTGACTACGGGCTCATCATTTATGGAAACTCACCAAAATCAACATTAAACATCATTAAACCACCCTACCACCAATGTGTTCGAAGAAGCTTAAATGCATTTCCAACAAGCACCATAAAAAACATGCTGGTTGAAGCTGGACTTCCCAGTTTAGATGAAAGAATAGCATCTACAAAAGCAAAACTTTTTACTAAACTCGCTTTCCCAAATGGCTTTATTATTGATAAGGACGTACTAAGTGCAATTAAACTTAAAGCTCCAAAACGTATACTATCAGCAATATCCTTTTCGTTAACATCAGCTATGGATCTTGGTATTCCTATCAAACAAAATAGTAAATACACGCCACGTTTCCCTCCATGGAACATGCAACCTAACCGTCCACGAAAACGGCTCTTTGATATGTGTAGGCCTACTCAATAATAGAGTATCTATATTTACAGCCGAGGCTCTTGCTGTTCTCAAAACCATAACAACATGCGCTTCATACACCGGAAAATTTGTTATATCTTCCGACAGCCTATCAGTCATAAACGCCATAAGAAATCCTGATCACAATACTGTCATCATTAACAAAATTCGGGACTATCTTATCCGATTGGGCAATTTACAATCATCATTACTCAGAAATAAACTTGGAAAGACTTCAACCTACATATATACCCTGTCACCACCTCAAAAGCTATGAACTCAACTTTTATAAGACTACGACTTGGCCACACAATCAGTACACACCAACACATCCTTCGTAAGGAAAGTCCACCTAATTGTTCTTCTTGTAACACTCGCATCGACATAAAACATATTCTCAACAACTGTCCAGTTACAACATCTCACCAAAACTCAACCTCAAATTTATCCATTTATGAAGCCCTAAAAAGCCCTAGTCATGATAATATAAAAAAAATATATAATTTCTTTAAAGCAAATAATGTAGATATTTAACATTTAATTAATAGTATATCTAATATGTAAATATTAATATAATATAATATAATAATATAATAATGAATGTACATATTAATAACGTTTCTGAAAACTATATAATTTTCTGTTTAGATTTAAGTTTACCTCAGAGCCGGAAGTCTTGTAACTTGAGCTCGTTTCTTATGTTAACATTATAATTTTAATTATTTGTTAATAAATTATAATAATAATAATAATAATATATTTGGAATATTTCGTTTTCTCGTAAACAGAACCAGTTCTGTTTTCAGTGGGTTGACATTAAGTCCACAGCTACTGCCCCAATTACTGAGCTTGTTAAGGGCTGTTTGTAGGAGCTCGCACAGAGTGGGGACAAATTTTCCTGATGCCATTATAACTATATCATCAGCGTACGCCACGATTTTGACGCCGCTTTGCCCTAAATTGACTAAAATCTGGTTAACGACAAGAAGCCAGAGCAGAGGAGATAAGACTCCTCCCTGTGGTGTACCTCTACACGTCCTAACTTTAAGCTTGCTATCACCCATTTCTGCATTAACAGTTCTAGTTTGAAGCATGGAGTCAATCCAGTTTGACAGCATCGGTTCAATGCTGACAGAGTCTAGGGCTTGTCGTATTGCACGATTTTCAACGTTGTTGAAGGCCCCTTCTATGTCAAGGAATACTCCCAAGGTATATTCTTTAAAATGGATTGATTTCTCAATCGTGCCAACCACTTCATGAAGTGCCGTCTCAACAGATTTGCCCTTTACATATGCGTGTTGGGCCTGTGAGAGAACACTATCATTAAGCATAAGGCGAATGTGCGTTTCTATCAGCCTTTCTAAGGTTTTGAGAAGAAAAGAAGATAGGCTAAGAGGTCTAAAATCTTTCGGTTCAGTGTGAGTGGGCTTGCCAGCTTTCGGAATGAAAATGACATTGACTTCCCTCCAGCTAGATGGAATGTAAGTGATGTTTAAACATCCTTTGAATATTTCCACCAGAAATGGTACAATGACGTCTTTAGAGCTTTGGAGCATAATAGGAATTATTCCATCAGGCCCTGCAGACTTGTACGCTGAGAAGGAGTCTATGGCCCAGGCTACTTTTCGGCTATCTACTATTTGACTGCCAATGCTAGAAGTCTGGCTTATGGTGGGGCCCCTATCCATAAAAGATGCATTAAACACACATCCTGGGAAGTGGGTGCTCATAAGAGACTCCAGGGTTTCAGAGCAGGAGTCAGTCCAGGTTCCATCCGGTCTTTTAGGAAAACCAGGGGGTGTGTGGACCTTTGACATGACTTTCCTGAGCCTAGCAGCATCATTTGTTGACTCTATGTCTGTACAAAACTTCCGCCAGGCTGCTCTTTTTGCATACGTAGTTCTGTTTTTATATTCATTTTTGCTGATTTCGAAAATATCCCAGTCAGAAGGTTCCTTACTATGTTTAGCTCTATTGTAAAGTCTCCTAGATTTTGTCCTTAGAGTGGCAAACTCTTTAGTTCACCAAACGGGGTTGAGTTTGCCTATCCCTTTGGTAATGGGGCAAGAACCTTCGTAAGCTCTGTGAATAGCTGACGTCAGTTCACTGACATGTTTTTCAATGTCCGAAGATTTTAACAGAGGCATATTTTCACAACGGCCCAAAGATGAGGCCAGTCTTTCATGGAAGGCTACCCAGTCTGTTTTTTTGGGGTTTCTATAGGGCTTTGGGCTGTCTATTTCGTGCTCCACTTGGAATGTTATCATTCTGTGATCTGAGAATGTAACATTGCTTGAGACTTTCCAGTTTTTGACTACAATGGAATCAGAATTTGTGGAAAGCGTCACATCCAGCACTTCCCTTCTATTTCTTGTAATGAAGGTTGGTTCATTACCTCTGTTTAAAATCAAAAAATTTTTCTTTATAATATATTCAAAAAGTGACTCACCCCTTGCGTTAATATCAGTGCTCCCCCACTGTATGTGATGAGCATTTGCGTCGCAGCATACCAGAAGGTCCCAGCCATTCTTACCTGTTGCTGTTACCAGGTCATCAAGGGCAGTTGACGGCGGAGGGCCCGGTTCATCACCTGGCATATAGATGGAGGCTAAGATAAGGGGCGGGGCCCCTTTTCTTTCGCACTTCACCGTCGTCATGTCTGCGCTACAATGGGAAGATAAGAGGAAAAGATTTATAACTTTTTTCGCCACTATGCAACTACGATAATTACCTTCTGTAGGCCCTTTATTAAAATAAATTATGTAATCCTTGGACTTCAGTCCGCAGATTCTGCCACTGTTAACCCAGGGCTCTTGAACGAGGGCAATGTCAATGTTCTCCTTTGCCAAGAAGGAGTTTAAGGTGGCCGAGGCCAACTTACTGTGCTGAAGGTTGACTTGCAGCAATTTCATTTTTGTGTTTTAAGTTTTGTGTGTTGGCTACCGGCCGCACCTTGACTTCATTAACACCAACTCTTAGTTTGAAGCCATTAGATGGAAGCATTGCCATTGTCTCATTATTAAGCATCAGTATAGCTTCTTGCCCTGATTGTGTCGGTGCTTCCATCTTAAGAACTTGCCAGTCGCTGCTAGGGAAGTTGGAATTTTGACCCCGCAGGAGGTTCCCCAGCAATTTTTTTGTCAAGCCTGGGCCCGGAACATTTATACGGACTTTTGGTCTGGTGGGAAGGTCCTTTTTGGAGGCAACTTTTAAAGTAACCCCTTCAAGTAGCCCCTCCATACCATTGACGGTGGCTTGAAGCCATTTCAGTGTGGGTTCGTCACTGCAGGAAAGAATTTTGAATCCTTTAATGGTCGACAACGGCCCAAAAGTTGGCACAAAACCTGTGAAGGCAAGAATCTCTTTTATAATACATTAATGTCTATTCAGCAGTTTTACAATTCCCTGTCTGCTATTCTTTGTTTGTAATTCGATCGTATTATTTGCGATCGAATTTCAAGTTTAATGTCTACGCGACAGTTTTACAACTTTGTTTATAATTCAATCGTATTATATGCGATTGAATTTAGAGTCATTTTGTGAGGGCGCACAAGCAATCTCTGATATAATTACTCCCACCAAAGATTCTTCTATGGGTCGGAAAGCGACACTTGGAAGATTTACATTTATTTTAGTTTTGTTCTTTTTGTATTTCAAAATTATGTAAATAATGATCAATAAAATTATTATTGCAATTATTAGGTATAAAGTTGTTTTTGTTTCTTTATGAGCTAGTTTTAATTCTTTAATTTCTTTTATGTTTTCTATATTTTGGAAATGGATTTTTTCAAAAGTTATGTCATTTATTTTTGTATAATTAATATTTAATATAGTATTTGGTAGTAGTATTTCATTTTTATACTCCTTTCTTTTATAGATTTAATTTTTAATTTTTAGGTAACAATTTTCTAAAGATATCAGATAATTTCCTTGGATTGTTATTTCTTGACTATTACAGTTGTGATTAATTTTTTCAATCTTAGAATTAATAATTACAATAATATTGTTTCCTATTTCTAATACAACTTCATTATTATTTTCAACTAGATTACATTTCATTTTGTTTTCATAAATATGTTCTATACAATTATAATTTATTGATTTCAAATATTTCTTAAGGTGTGTATTATTATAAATTTCTTTTCCTTTTGTTAAATACAAGTTTTGATTTATTTTTAGTTGAAAGTTTTTTTCAACGTTTGGTATTGGTTGAACATATATTTGTTCATAAATTTCATCTGAAAAGTTTGGAATTTCTATGACAAAAATTATATTTTTATTATAAAGAGCAAGATTTAATTTTATGTTTTCAAGGGTTTCTAACTTGATGTTGTTTTCAATTATTTCTTTTTCCGTTAATATATCTCTACTTAGGACTCCTAATTTTGAGGTTAATATAATTTCTTTTATTTTTTCTATATCGTTTACAATGTATCTAATATTTTCTTTCATTTCCACTTCGAGTTTAAATTTATGAAAGTTTCTTTCTAGGTTTTCGTGAGCTTTGTTAAAATTCTTAATGGTTTCAGATATCTGTTTGGTTTTGAAATTAAATGTTTCTGTAAGGGTTCTAATTTGATTATTGAAATGGTCGTTAATTTTTATTTGTTGATTTAAGTTTGTAATTGTGTGATGGGTATTTGTTTCAATGACTTTAATTTGTTTTTCGATTTCTAGACGATCGTCGTCGTCCATTGGGTCCGTATAGGAATTTCATTCCTGAACCTATTATATTTATTAGTCCTCTTTTCTGTCTTTGATGGGGAATTATGGTTTCAAATTCTTTCGTACAATGAATCATCATATTTATAATTTCTTGATTATGTTCTGAAAAATTGTTGATATCATTATCTAGTACTGGAAGTTCTTTAACGCTATCTTCTAATAATTTTATATTTTGTTCATAATTTGTGAGGTTTATTACATGTAGAATGTTGGTATAATTTTCTATAATATTCTGTTCTCCTAATTGTAGTATTTGGTTTGTTATTTGTAATTTTTGTGTTTTTATTGTTGTAATAAAAGTTGTGAGAATTATTATTTTAATTCGTGTCTTCATTTGTTGTTCCCATGGTTGCTTGGTTTGAGAAATCCGTTTTGGTTGTTGACTTAGATCTGAAATCAATAGTTTCATTCTTGAATTTTTTTTCTTTATGAAACTGATGTTTATGGAGTATACGATTAGCTTGTTTTTTAAAAGGGTTCCCTTCTTCTATCGTATATTTTTTGTTATATTTATTAATTACTTTTGCTTTTTTATATTTAGGGGTGATTTTATTTTTTATCCTGTCTTTGGAAATTGTTTTAATAAATTCTTCATTTATCTCTGCATCTTTTCTATTTTCGTTTATTTTATTCAATACTCTTTCTTTCGTTTTTTCTATTTGTTTGTAGATGATTTCGTTATTTGATTTATTTAAATGAATGTCGATGGGTTTTTCCTTCGCGGTTAAGTGAATTGTCGTATTATAGATTGAAAGAGTTTTTATAACTTGATCTACTAATGGGAAAGGATCATCTGTTTTTTCTACTTGAGTTAAAATTCTGAGGTTTTCGTTTAAGGTGCTATGAAATCTCTATATCCGAATTACCGGTATGTCTGTTGGCTGTACTGTAATGTACTTCTATGTTGTTATTAGACAAAAAGTTTTTTAATGTCTCTGCTACAAAGGCGTTTTCATTATCTAAAGTTACTATTCTTGGTTTAGTCATATACGAGAATATTTTAGTCATGGCATTAATAATATCAATGTAGGTTTTATTTTTGATTCGTTCAACCGCTACATATTTCGAAAATTTGTCAATACACGTAAGGTATTTTCTATTCTTATCTCGATACCATATATCTAGGTGGTAGTGTTCATGTGGACTTTTGGGTGTTTCCGTTTTTTCATAAGGTAATTTTATTGGATGTCTTTCTATTTTCGTCATACAAAAGTTACATTGGTTTATTATTTTATTAATTAATTCTTTAAAATTTGGGATATAATATTCTCTGATAAGTTCTAGATAGAGTTTATCAATGCCTATATGATTAAAGTTTTTATGTGTTTTAAGTATAGTTTCATACGCATCTTTTATATTTAAGTCTTTTAATAACTTTGTACTTCTAAATAGTATATTCTTTTCCATTTTATTTTCTTGGATCCATACTTTCTGAAATTCATTAAATTGTTCATCGTTTTCAATGTATATAGCATTTGTGATATTTGTGTCAACTTCACTTATTATTTGTAAATATAATTCTTCTTTTGGGTTTGAGCATTTAAATGTTATTCGTCTTTTACCAACATGCGGGAATAAAATTGTTTGATCTCCATTTACGTTGGAATCAAGAACAATTTGTCTCTTGAAATAATTGAGAGGCTTTTCGCTAATAGGTATAAAAAGAGAATTATCTTCTTCTGCACTATGATTGGTTTTTAAATCTTCTTCTTCTAATATATTAATTTTTGGTTCACCAATTTTAATTCTAGAAAGGGCATCTGCCACTTTATTTTCTTTACCCTGAATGTATTCTATTTTGAAGTCGTATTTTTCAAGTTCAATTTTCCAACATTGTAGCTTGGAATTGGGTTCTTTTAAAGTACTAAGCCATACTAATGGCCTGTGGTCGGTTCTAATTACGAATTTCCTTCCGTACAAATAATGTCGGATTTGGGTTGTTGCCCAGACAAAGGGGTCTATCATTGTATCCGTTCGGAGAAATCTCCGATCGGAGAAAAGTTCCGATCGGAGCATTAATTTTGTTCATGGTATCCGAATCGTAACAGAAATATAGACGCCTACCGACGCATGTAGTTGACATAAAATGTTCCGCAAGCATTTGACTGTCGGAGACAATCGGAGAGAAATAATCGTTATACACCGCACGAAATCGCGACGCGTTGCTCTTATTTTGACATTTCAACGCATACTTTGAATTTTGTCGGAGGGATCTACGATTTATTAATCGGAACGGCTATGATGATAGAAAATTCGTAGATTTCGTATAAATCGGAGAAAATTTTGTTACGATGATAGACCCCAATAGCTAATAGCTCCTTCTCAATTGTGGAGTAGTGTTGTTCATGTTTATTTAATGTTCTTGATGCAAAACATAACGGTCCATGTGTTTGGCTCAGAACCGCGCCTATGGCAAAATTTGATGCATCAGTAGTCGAGATAAAATCTTTTGAAAAGTCAGGGTGTCTGTTCATAATGTTGTCGGTCATCATAGTTTTTAATTTTAAAAACGCGTTCTTGTAACTTTCCTCGTTTATATTTATTTTAGCATTTTTCTTTAAACACAGTGTAAAGGGTTTTATGATCCTAGCATAGTCCTGAATAAATTTTCGGTAATATCCCGTCAGGCCCAGAAATGATTGAATTTCCTTCACTGTAGTGGGTATTGGAAAATTTTGAATTGTTTCTATTTTTTTGGGATTTGGTTTAATGCCATTAGGAGTAATAATATGACCAAGGAATTCGGTTTCATGTCTCATGAATTCTGATTTATTGAGAGATACTTTCAGATTAGCTTTTCTTAAAACGTTTAATATTAATTTAATATGTTGACTATGTTCTTGCAAATTTGTAGAGAAAATAATTATGTCATCTAAATATACGTAGCAGAATTTGCTAATGTAATCTTTCAAGACTTCGTTCATTAGTCGCTGAAAGGTGGCAGGAGCATTTTTAAGCCCGAATGGCATTCGTAAAAATTGGTAATGTCCAGAAAGCGTACTAAATGCTGTCTTTTCACGGTCGTTTTCTTCTACTTCGATTTGATAGAAGCCTTTTGTTAAGTCTAAAGTAGTGAAATAATTGCAATGCCCAAGTTTGTCGAGTATTGCTTCAATGTTTGGGATTGGAAATTTATCCTCTTTGGTTTTGAGATTTAACTTGCGGTAGTCGATGACAATTCTCCATTCTTTGTTTCCGGTGTGATCTTCCTTTTTAGGAACTACCCAGATAGGAGCATTGTAAGGGGATGTTGAAGGTTCAATAATTTTTTGTTCGAGAATTTCTTCAATTTGCCGATTAACTTCTTGTTTGTGAAACTCGGGGTATCTATAAATTCTGGTATAGATGGGTGAATTATCGTCAGTTGGTATTTTATGTTTGACATAATTAGTAAATGTCAAATCATCGCCTTTATTACAGAAAGCTTGATTCAGTTGGTTGACAATTTTGAATAATTCAGATCTTTCTTCGTTATTTAAATGATCCGTGCGTAATTCGTTAGTGAAATCTGGTATATTGAAGTCTTCTGCGATGTTATTCATATAATTAATCGTATTTTCGTATTCAGTTTCTTCATTTTTATTAAAGAAGAGTGGTGATTGTTCGTTTAAAATTAATATTTTTTCTTTGTAAAGTATTCTTGCATTGTTTGGGATTAATATGTTATTACCTAACAAACCATTGTATTCATTGGAAAATTTATAAATTTGAAACTCGACGTTGTGTAACAAAGGTACAGCAAATTTGTCTTTGGGAAAAATAGCATCTTTAAAAATAATTATGGGACTACCTGCAGTTCTAATTGTTAGCGGAGTAAATCTAGTTTTTAAATATTGTGGTGGAGTATCTTCTTCGTTTATTATACTGTTTGTTGCACCAGTATCGATTAACAATCTAATAGATGTGTTTTCTTTCGTTAGTTTGATATAGGGTAAACCTTGTTTTGTATCTCCGAGGCTGCATATTGAAAATTTACGTCATTTGTTTTTGGTTCTTGTTTGATATAATTGTTTTTAGGAGGATTACTTCGTCTGATTTGAGATGAACTAGGTTCTATATCCATTGGTTCAAATTGTTGAGGGTATTGTTTATATTGTTGTCTATTTTCATTAGGTTTTTGATAATTTGGGTTGTATTGTTTTTGATTTGAGAAATTAGAATTCTAGTTATTTTATAGTATAGTGGTATGGCTTTGGTTGCCAATTATTTCTAAGTTGGTTCTGGTTAGTGTTTCTAGTGTTAAAATTGTCTCTACTATTTTGATTTTGTCTAAAATTATTATTTTTATATTTGATTTCGTTCTTATCATTTGATTTTGAAATATTTAATTCAGAACTGCGACTTACAAAACCTGCTTGTGATAATTCATGGAGTGCTGACTCCATGGTAGAGGGTTTTAATGAGTATAGAATAGTTCTCATGTTAACTGGTAACTTTTCTTTGAATATTTTTAAAGCCGTATCGTTATTTCTGGGAATATCTAATTGATTTCCCTCCTGGAGGCACTTTTGGTTAAGTAAAGATAGTTTTTTTTGTATATAATTATAATATTTGAGGACATCTCCTCTAAATTGCGAGTTCCTAAGATCGTCGTATAATTGATAACTGTTTTTGAAACCGCCAAAATTTTCTAGTAACATAGCTTTTATGTCACTCCATTTGGTTAAATGGGTGTGAATTTCGATTGCCTGTCTGGCACGACCTTTAAATTTTGATTTGAGAATATTGACACACATTTTCTGACCTTGCTCATTGTAATTAAGTAAAGTCGGGATTATATCATCGACGTTACTAATGAATATTGGCAGATCTTCTGTTCTACCATAAAATGTTGTTAAACCTTCGATATATTTAAGAGGATTGAGTTCTAAAACTCTTGGTACATTAAGATTAATGTTTGGTAAAATATTATTATTATTTAAACCTAGTTGTAAATCATTACCATGATTAATGTTACCTGCTGCCGCTGCTGCTGCTGCTTGTTGATTTAGCGCCATGTCTTCTGAGTCTGATTCTGCTATCAATTCAGATATATTGTAGGGTTGATGTCTTTGAAGTCTTCCTTCGGCTTTCCTTTGTTTTCCTTTTATTGCCTTTATGGTATTGCTGATACCCTTCATTAATCGCACACATTGGGACAATTTCTTATGTCACTTAAATTCTTTATTGTTTATGAGTTTGTTTATTTATTTTATAATTTTTCTTTGCACTTTTTTATTCAATTATTTAATAATAATACAAAAATTTTATACACTTTTTTTTTTTTAGTTTGAATATATTTTATTTGAGTTCACTTCATGGACTTGGGTTATGCATTTTTAATTACTTGCTTATTTTTAAATTTTTTGAAAATATTCTCCTCTGTGGAATTTTACAGTATGGGTCATTTGCGTTGACTTGAACTGTTGAATATTTTCGCACTTTAATTGATTTTAGTTCACTTAAAGCACTTGTGTTTTATTTGCTTCGGTTACACTTTATTTTCTTCACTTGTTCACGATCACGGGTTACGAGTCGCTAATGCTTAGATTAAAGTGTTGCTTCGGTTACACTTTATTTTCTTCACTTGTTCACGATCACGGGTTACGAGTCGCTAATGCTTAGATTAAAGTGTTGGTTCTTTTTTCCGGATCGCCAATTTATTTGATTTTAATTTTTTGGCAATCCTACCGACTGCGCCATATATATTTGAGTTTAAGACGAACTAACTATAAAAAAAAAACACTTCCTCCTGTTCTTTCGAACAGGATATAAATAAAAAACATTCGTTTTTTTTACTTTAAATATGTTTTTATTAAGCGTCAGATCCCTTATAGTTTGTCGGGGGAAATCTTCGGCTGTACGTGTTTGTCTTAAAACTAAGAGTTACCTTTATCAGACAAACTCTTTTATAATACATTAATGTCTATTGTCTGTCTGCTATTCTTTGTTTGTAATTCGATCGTATTATTTGCGATCGAATTTCAAGTTTAATGTCTACGCGACGGTTTTACAATTCTTTGTTTATAATTCAATCGTATTATATGCGATTGAATTTAAAGTCATTTTGTGAGGGCGCACAAGCAATCTCTGATATAATTTATATATATCCATCTATATGATGCTGAGGCGCTGCTGTTTAACACTATTTTTCATATTTACCTATTCCTCCTTCTCTATATTTATACGCATATATACTAATATAAACATATGTTTGTTGGAAAAGATAAATAGGTATATGTATGTATGAATTATTTGTAATTTCACTTCGTGTCGATGAATAGATGTGAATTGCAAAAACAATGTAACGCGGTGAGATTTATTTGTTTTGACAGCTCAGTTTTTTTTTCTTTGAAAATTGGAAAATAGTTTTGAGAATTTTACTTCGGCTAATAACAAAAACATCGATAAGAAGTTGTTTAATTGATTTATGTACACAAACGATTATCATAAAATACAAAACATGAATCCATAAAATGTCTTAAATCACTCAGAATTCCATTCATCTTCAATGCATCTTGCATATTATACAGGGTGGCGCTTTTTCATCCAGAATAATTTTAAAATTATTGTTGGATATATTCTAAGGAAAAAAATAGTAAAGAAAAATAAGAAACAAAAGAATAGTTTTTCTGCAATTTGACACCGGAACTTCAATTTCTTGTTTAAACTCCACCAAACTCTCAATTTCCACTTTATAAGTATTAGAGTAGATATTAGGTGGGTTTTATTATCTCCTGTCAAGATTCGGGTATTGATCTGCAGTTAACTTTAGTACAAAAAAGAAATAATGAGTTTTCAAAATCTTTTTTGTAGCACATGTTAAAAGTTAATCCAGCCCTCTTTTGGAGATAATAAGGGTATTCATGCCACGATGTAAACTTTTCGACTTGGTAATTTTTTTAGTTTACGATGCACGTTTCATGAACACCCTTTGCGTAAACATCGTAAACTAATCCGTTGTTTGTGTTACGTCAAATAAAATGATACTTTCGTCCAATTTTGTTTTCAATTTTTATTATTTTTCTTTTTATTGTATCCTTCCTCAGCCATTTTGATTAAAATGTTTCTCGTTTTGATGTTTTTATTTCCTTGTTTGATTCTTTTTTGTTCAGAATTAGTTTAAAAGTTTACCACGTTTACCATTTTTATTTACGACACAAATTTATATATAAGTTTTATAAGTTTACGATTTTTTGGAAAAGATTTCTCATACAAATATTGACAGTTCGTTTACGATGCAGTAAACTTTCCGACGATTACGATGTTTACAATAGTTTTCCGACGTTGCATGTATACCCTTAATAAAACAGCAATAGCTGTTTTTTTTTTTTTTTTAACTTTATGACATCTAAGCATTTGGTTTTGAGCGTTTAATAGGAGTATTGAATACTTATAACTGAAATAATAATTCAGTCTATAAAAGAAATGAAATAGTTTAAGCAAATACACAAACTTTTTTTTAGTTTTAAGTTGGATAATTATTTTTATAAAAAATGATTATGAAACAACTTAATTGGAAAAATTGATTCGAAAATAGTTTTTAAGAAATTTTAGCATGACCTTGTAGCTGTTGTCGTATTTTTTAGTTATTTTTATTTTAAATAAACTGTCGTAAAATTCAAAAAAGTTAATTTAAACAAAAATAAAGAGCATAACATTGAAAGTTGCAAGTTAGTGGGGCCGTTGATTTAAATTTTTTTTTAGAAAGTCATTACTCATCTAAAAGTGGATAAATAATCCCCCCTCCCATACGAGGGAGGGGGGGAATATCATTTCATAAATTATCCTGCATGAAATAGGGAGCACCCTGCATATGATTTTGTTTTGACATCTAATTGACAGACCGAGGTGAATAATTCTGACCACGGGATGTGTTCAACAAATAGAACCCCAACTAGGGCCAGGTCCACATTAGGTGTGTTTTATTCTTTGCCTGAATGGGCTTGGACGAAAAAAACGACGTCGGGGCTAAACAATGCTCCGTGGTTCAAAATTTTTAATTCATCAATTTCTGTAGATCTACTGGGTATTATTTATTAATATACATTAATAGTATTAATAACTAATTGATTAAAAACTATAGGGCTCATTGTAGAGTTATTTAATCCAATATTCAGTAATTACTCATTAATTACAGCTGGTTAGCTGATGCTCAACGGTTTGAGGCATTTAGTTGGATACCATAATACACTTGGATCTTGAACCATCGTTAAACCTAAATAAATCAGCTAACAATTTCATTCCTATGCTTTTTTGTTTTCAACCACATATCAGATATACAGTTGAATGCATTAAATTGGAATCACATTTATATTGAATTGTCTCCTATGAGACAAAAAGCTTGCATTAATAAGAAAAAACTTTGTCCAAGAAAAATATAAAATAATTGATTGGTATGGTTATTACAAACACATATTGTTAAATTAATAAATAGAAGTAGAATAGGTTAATTAACTAACCTAAAACATTGACAATAATAAGAAATATATGTTCTCAGATGCCAAACTAAATATATCTAAATTATAAAATGGCCGATTTTAGCTTGGCGTCACCATATTCACTAATACAAGTAATATAGAAACAAAGACTAACATAAAGATCGTATAATAATTTAACGGGATTACTATTGAAGCGAAAGTATCTTGGTAACTTCATAAGAGCATTATAGAGAGACTAAAGAAACATTGGTACATCGTTTCTATCAAGCTGATATAATTTGCATCAGAAAATATTAAAGGATTGAGTAAAACTCCAATAAGGTATTTACTTTCTGTCAAAGGGCTAAATGGAGCGCTTTAGAAACAAATATAACTTTGGTCGAATATTTGACCCACGTTTTTCGTCACTTGAGTTGATTGCCTCATTTGGAGTTGAGTTAAATGGTAATGAGATTCCAGAAAAATTATTGACATTTATGTATTTTTTTCAATGCTAGACAAATATAATTAAATTAACACTAGTACTTACTACACCTATCTATTAAAGCAAAACTATATTTGCTCACAAACAAGCAAATAAACAGACCATACCCAAGTAACAATTTTCCTCTCATAAGAGTTTCCTAGAGGCTTGTGAGACTTTATTCCGGGAGTTATTCTCACTCTAGAAGAGTACTCCTACATCCTTATGAAAATGTTAAAAGCCTTAAATGGCCCACTTATAGGAGTTAATTTCATCTTATAGAAACATTTTTATTGTTCCTATGGGATGACAAATGCTCCATTAATCTTGTTAGGAGAATGCGTCACTTCTTGTGGGAGTTGATGAAAAGAGAAAGAGTATGCGCATAGTTAAAAAAAAAACAGATACTTATCTTTCACATTTGTATACTTCCTACGGAAACTTGATACGAAGTATTTATGTCTGTATGTGTCATCGTCATTGTCTCATGTTGAAAAATGAATGTGTGAATTTATATTTTCATTTCATGGCGACGTTAATATAATTGTAGTTTGTCACATATGTGGAGTTAAATCTTAGTGCGATTGAAACTTTTTCTACTAACTTACACATTTTACTTCGAAAAATAACGAAGCGCTTTCAAAATAATTGATATTTAAATTATTTTTATTTTATTTTGAATTGGAAAAAGGGTTACCTTGATGTTTGCTTTGAACAAGAATAGAACTTTTTATGCTGACATTATTTATGGTATTTATTCATGTTAAATGACGAAAAAGATATACCTAATAGCAGATAATATGTCGTATTGATGGTCTTATTCTTGTATGCCTGTTTTTTGTAATCTAAGAATTTACAAGAGCTTTAGAGACGTTTTAATGAAAAATAATTAGTCGGAATTTATATTTTTAGATATTTGTTTCACGTTTCTTATTATGAAACTGTCAATGATTACTGACTTTCAATTTTGTCACTATACAAAGCGAATTTCAGATGTTCTGTAAATAAATGCCATTATTTCAATTTGATGATGCTCCTTAGAGACAAAGAACTTAAGCACAGTATTTAAATACAAAATTTCACATTACAAATATACTTGTAAAATACTTCTTTTGCATTTAATGTTGAACAAAATAAACATCACTATCAATACATGTACATATATACATAAATATACCTTAAATAAATTCATCATAATGGAAAACCAAAAAAAATATTTCAAAATTTTATTTCATATCACGGTAACCCTCAAACTATACAAAAAACACTTCGTTCAAATTTAAATATGGCTGCTGTCATATCGATACTTTTAACTCTTAAAAAGACATTTTTATGAGAGTGTTGTCCATTTATGTTGGTATGTAATTAAACACTTTTTTATGAGAAGTCTGATGCTTTTATGCGACTTTATTTTGACATTTATCAAACGAACCAAGAACAAATCGGTGATGCGTTCCCTTTTTTCTTAAGAATGTGAATTATTGTTGATGTTTAAAAAAGATGAAATCTCAAAGTTTGAAATATTAAATTTTATGCATTACCTTTTCTGAACAATAAATCTTCATTATAACGTCATAATTTTTGGAATTGCGGAAAACATTCCGCAACAAAACTATAGACGTAGTAAAATTTTAAGCTTCGTAAATTTCTTTAATTTTCCATACAAATTGTGACAGACTTACGAAGTTTAAAACATTAAAATGTTTACAATGGGCTTACGCCGTAAAAAAACATTATATTACATCGAAATAAAATAAAAAGAAAGTCTATCACCGAAAGTTCACATTTGTAACAAAATAAAATACATTTTAAACAGTAATCGGCATCAGCATCCAATGTTTCCTTCAGGTAGACAGACCAATAGAAAACTGAACGCCAGAAAACAATGTACATACAAAACGTTAAAAAAAAGAACGACTGTTGTATGAATCAAATAAAGCTGCTGTCAGTGCAACATCTCATATGAATCCTATAGTTAGAGTTTTGTAGTTGTTACTTTATTAGCTCTTGTTAAGAGATTCTAAAGACTTAAAAATGACGTTTAGAGTTTAAATTTGAAAACAAAATTATTATAAGACTTTCAATTTACATACATGAGTAATAATTGTTCTAGGTATAAGATTAAAGTGATTTGATCCAAGAAAAATGCTTACATCATTTAATGAAAACACTATGAGACAAATTTATGTTTCATTATGACAGATCATGTCTTAAGTTTAGCAATAAGATCTAAAAAAGTACTATGAGCGTTTTTTTGAGAAAATGGGAGCTTAGCTCTCCAGAGTATGTTAGTTGGGATAATGCAATGACTGTAAGACCAACTCCTTGACCCAAGTTTTTCGTCACAAATTTCGACTTGACTCCGCTCCCCGATCGAGATCTAGTCAAATCAAGCTCATTTCAACTCAACCCAGGCTTACAAAGAGATGACGCGAGCTTCAAGCTGGCTTAACAACACATGTAAGCGTAGTAGTTTGTGACTATCTTTTTTTCATTTCGCAAAATTATTTAAAACTTTCTTCTTACTCTCTGTAAGTTATTTTCTGTTAAGAAAAGAGTACATCTTCTGCACTTCCTTATACATTTCGGATGTTGAAAAGAAAAAAAAACAGAAAAGACAAATTGTTTATCGAAAAGAAAGTAATTAAAGATATTTATTTTTAGACTGGCGGGAATTAGTAAAAATACTACAAGACTAAAATTTACATTTAAAAAAACCACAACTTATTCTCATGAGGTCCGGTGAGCACTTGATATATAATTTCTCCTTTCTTTATACTTTTTGAGCAAGCCCATTGCAGCCCAAGTGAATTTGAAAATAACTGAAGATTTTCAAAAATAACGGACATATTCGTGGTGGGTTGATCCCAACTGTCTATGTGTGCGAATAAATCAGTGATGGACTTAGCCCAGCTGTCAATGTGTGCAAAAACCTAGTGGTGGACTTAGCCCAACTGTCTATGTGTGCGTGCTTCAGTTTGTAGGCAAAGCCGGATGACAGCCAAGGATTGGCTTTTTGGCAATAGGGATCTCTACCAAATTTGTCAGGGACAAAGTGACAGCTAACAATTTGGCTCTTTGATAGTTGCAATTGGGAGGCAAACAAAATTTCAAATATTTACACTCCGCTTCAACAAAATAGACTACAATTTTTAAACGTACTGTGACCATTTTTTCTTAATATTCTGCATTAATGTATCATTTGATTATCCCTTTTGTTTGTTTTCTATGCTGGGAAAAGAATACAGAAAGATTAATTCACAAAGCGTTGCTATTTTTTCTCCGGTTCTCTTGAAATCTTTCCATTTCCAATCTCCGGAAAACTCAGTTTTTTCGTCAACTCAATAAGGACAATTATTTAAACTGATAATAAATAAAGTTAATGGAAGGAGTTAAACACATTTTTTAAATAGATTTTATTATTTATAATAATTTTAGGACAATGTCCAATTTAAAAAAAAAAAATGGATAAACCACGTTTAAATATCTGTGTGCTCATTCACTTGAAGTGGAGTGTATTTTCCTCCAAAATAAAAAACAAATAGGTGTTACATGAATGTCATCAGAGCCAAAGTTCTTGATTTTGACGTTTAGAAATGAACAAGAATGAGATATATTGCTGTTTGTTAAAAAGCCCTATTGATTTTCTCTGTTTCAAACGTTTAATTTTTCGTTCTTTCTATTTCGTTTTCGTTCGCTCGACGTGGTCGTGGGTTTTTCTCTTGGACATTGTCCAACCACAAAATTTTCTTGCCACTGGTGAACTTTTTCGTTGCCCTCAATTCAGGACTAATTGTGCCTGTGAGAACCATCCATACAAATAAATCTCCCCTTTGAGTGAAAATAATCCACTTCATTGCTGGATCTCGCCGCAAACAAGACATTTTTTTTTGCTGTGGCCGCTGTGTTCAGACGAGGACGACTTGAGAGAAAATCTCTACAACCAGGAATAATCCTCATAACTGCCTGATCAGAATGGAGACGGAGCTGCATACGCAGCTGGACAGGTTGGCCAACTTTTAACTTTAGCATGTAGCTTTTTTGACGTTTCAAAATTGTGAGCGCAACCAAGTCTTTACATGGGGTTTGAAGATAATTTCAAACTCTCTTTAATCTCTGATAAAGACGTAAAGTAATTTTAGCTTCCATTTCATCATTATCCACTTTTATTTTTGTTTTATTTACTATTTTTATGTTGAATTAAACTCGCACAGCTGACTTTAAATGCCCAATCAGAAAGCTGTACAGCACATTGTGGGCGAGTAAAAAAAAGCACGTACAGCATTTTTTGACAGCTATTCCAGTTGGAGCTGCAGCTCCAGTTGCAGCACTCTATTCTGGTCAGGCAGTTACAGAGTTCTTTTTTGGCTCCATAAAGTGCGCCGACAGTACCCAAAAGTCTCACAGCCATAATTTTTTCCACAACGAGGAACTCGACACCACGTGCAGCAATTCGAAGCAGCCGAACTATCCGCACAAAAAGTCCTCGAATTCAGAGCTCGAATTTCGGGGCAAATCATCAGTATCAAAAGAGGAAATATAACAATTTCTCGGATTATACTAGCTCGAGGATTAGCTAGCCAACCGGGAGCTCTGGTATCCTTCTCTACGACGTCATATATACATATTCGCAAGCTAGATATATACGTATCCCGTCGACATATACATACACATATTCCTTCGGATTTTTGTTTCCTCAACCTCGACTTCCACGTCACTTCGTCGTCCGTCCAGCATGTACTTCTTTTTATAGTAAGGGTATTCATGCAACTTCGTAAAACCCTAGATAAGTTTACAAATTGGTTAAGTTTATCTTTTGGTTAATGAACTGTCAAATTTTGTATGGGAAATAATTTACACAATTTGGTTAAACTTATCAAAGTATTTTGTTGCGTAAAATTAACCAAACTGGTTAAACTTATCCAAACGTCACATTGTGACTTACTCTGATTGAATTACGTAGCATTTTATCAAATGTATAAAAAAGGTCGTTCATCTAAACTTTGCGTAAACTTATCATTTTACACAATTTGTAAACTTATGACGTTGCATGAATACCCTTATTAATTTTTTTTTGTGTGATCTTTTTTTTTTAATTAATTTTTTATATCTCCGCATGAGATTTATTTAAGATCCCGCCATAAAGTGTGCTAAACCATTAAAATTTAGAATTATAAATAAATTTAAGTAATTTACTAGAAAGTGTAAAAGAAAAAAATCCGATTAGGATCGATCTTAATTCGAATCTTAATCACGGGCTTTATTTGAGTAAATGAAATCGCGTGAGGGTGGTGGAAAAAAGTTCCCATCGTGGAAAAAAAAATACTTACCTTTAATGATTAAAAGGGAGGCTAAAATTTTGTTTCCTAAAAGAAAAGGAAAAATAACAATCTAAAATAAGAACAATGAAAAAAAAAAAAGAAATCGAGAAATCTAAGTGAGCGTTTCAGCTCTATATAATAAATAAATTACACCTTCATAGCAATGGCTCTGGACTTCGTGCGCACGAATCTCTGGGAGTAACAACAAAACTGTAAGTTACCTCTTTATGTCATTTAAACATTTGTATTTGTTATATTGTGCTGATATTATCTTATATTACTCTTACAAACAAATTTATTTTGATCTAACTTAACTTTTTTGGAATTATTAATAATAATACCAATATCAATATCAATATTCTATTTATACTTACGTTTTTCTTACACATTTTTACTTTTCAATAATAATTTATCGTTTGTTATACTTTTGATTTACGGAAATGGGAATTTGCATTCTATAATCATTTAGTTAATAATTTGAGTGCCAAAAGCGTAGTTTTAACCTGAATCGGATTTGCTCTTAGTTTTCAGATTTCATTTTTTTAAATTGCTATAGATATAGTATATACTTCAGTATCTACACTCATTCTTTCGAGTGCTCAGATTTAAAATTATATACCCATTGGAATTTTGAAGTACACGTCCATTATCTTTTTTTCACGGATTTTAAAATACACTGAAAGTAATTTTCGCCTCAAATTAAACATAATTAACTTTAACTTTTTTTGTATGTACTTTCAGTACATTGAATTGTTACTTTTGAGATCAATTCTCATACCCTTGAACTTACATTTATCTTGTTATTTTGGAATGAATAAACTCTTTGTCTCTATTGCTTCAATAAGCTTTCACTTTTTTTGGATTGTTATAATCAATACTCAAATTGTGACTTGGTTTATACCAAAAACTAATTAAAATGTTTTCCTATTATTTGAATTTGGATTCAATGAATCATCAATTCTAAGAAGAAGATTCTTGTTCTTGTTTTCTTTTCGGTTTGGAAACTTTACGCCAAGTCAGCATTTTGAATATTTGGTAAGCGTACAACTTTTTGGGCGACGTAGCTAAGAAATCGTAAGAGTGAAATGAAATTGTTTCTTGTTTTTTTTTTTTTTTTTTGAAAAATCGAAAATCACTTAGTGGTATATTGCCCCTCTTCCTTCCTATCCCCAAGTTCCTTGATCGCCATGAATTTATATTTTATAGACAAAGGATAGCGGAAAAGATTCTTTTGAAAAAGATTCATTTGAGGTAAAATCCATATTAATATTTTCGTTGAGTTCTTGCCCATCGAACGGCTTAAATGTTTCCTCTAAGTAATCGGCGAATACCATCGCTTTTTCTTTGTCGCTTTTAGCCCATTTATTTTGGCTTAATCGGGGGCACTGAAAGCCTTGGTTTTTCGTTGTTTTTATAGCTTTCCAAAGTAAGTAGTTGGATTCTTTCCCCGCTGTCAAGCCTTCAAGGTAATTTTCTACTTCAAGGTTTTTGAAATCTGATATCGCCGTCATAGCTCTCTGAATTTTCTACTCAGTTGAATTCCTTTAACCATGAATAAATCGATTAGGTCAGGTATTTTCGACGGATCAGTTGGCCAGTAAGCTGGTTTGCCGGTCGAATGAAAATCACAATTATTTTCCATTCCTGCTTCATATAGCATTCGACCCTTTTGAGATATGCATCGTGAAGCCCAAAAGGTGTGCTTTGCATTAAGGTCACCACCAACAATTAAGTTTGGGCTTAGTGATTTTATCAATGTCGTAAATTCACTCTTATCAATTTTGCCACGCGGAGGGCAATATATGGAAGAGTCATTGAGAGGAATATTGTTTGTTTTAACCTGTTCACTACTCAATTGCATTGATTCCGCCTCTTATTCAAGCTTATTGAGTGTTCAATGCACTCTTTTATATGCAACGATGATCCACATCTTGCTTTGTTTGACGGATGAATGGCGTGGTAGTCATGAAACCCGTGCATTTTAAGACTTCATTCATTTTTTGCATGCTTTTCTGATGTCAAACATATGTCGATATCATTCTCCCGCATATACATCTCTAATTCTCCAAGTTTTTGCCATTATCCGTTGGCATTCCATGTTAGAATTTTAAGCTTTTCCATCATATAATTTTTGAAATAGGTTTGGGTCGAAAACAATTTTCGAGCTTACTTAACCTATAATTAAGTTTATTTGTTTCACATTGTTCTTCAAGTTTTGATAAAATTATTGAAAAGTCTTTCGAAACCGGGTCTGTTTCAGTATCATTATTTACGGGTATATCTTTGGCCGCTATTTCGGCGTATATTTCTGTATTTCCTTGCTTTAATATTTTCTCCGAAGGTACTGACACTGTTTTCTTTTTCTTATGGTTACTAGGTTTTGGACCTTTCGTAGATTTGGCAGTCTTGGGAATTACGGTTTCTAATTGCCTTGGTGGGTTTCTTTGTGTTTGGACAGATTTTGATCGTCACTTCACAGCCCTAGCTATAGAGCTTGCTGGGTGATTTCTACTACAATTAATGCACGTCGGTGGATTTCCACTTTTTCCGTTGCAGTCAACGGTTAGATGTTTTCCAGCGCATTTTACACACCTTAGCTCTTTTTTGCAATAGGTTTGGGTGTGATTGAATTCTTGGCAGCGTTTACACTGAGGGATTAACCTTGTGCTCTTTCTTAGAGGTTCGATCCTAACTACGATGTTTAGAATGGTTTTAATTTTATAAATTTCATCTAGTTTTTCAGTCTTATCGAACGAAAGTGTAAATAAACCACTGTCACTTCACCTTCTTTTTTCTGTTTCTCTCTTTTCACAATGTTCATAGCATCTAAGATGTTGAGGTTACGCTCTTTAAGACCACTAATTATATAATCTTTTGAACATGATGTGTAGACCTCTTGCCACAACACGTAAGGGTCTTTCCGTCTTATTTTCATGTGTATACCATTCTACTTTTTCTTCGTTTAGTTTTCGTGACACAAGACGATAACTTTCGGGGTCTTTCACACAAATTTTCCGTTTGTTTTTATTAAGTGAAATAATTTTAAAAGCTGATGGTAATAATGCAATAATGCCTTTAATATGGTTTGCAATTTGTTATAATCCGCAATACCAATAACATTCATCGGTGGCGGGGCCGTCCCTTAACAGGTTTTTCTTTAACTGTCGCATGTTTTGGTGAAATTCTTATTTCAAAAGAAGAGGCTGCTTCAGGTCTTTTTCGAAGTTCGTTATTATCTTTTTCAAGATATTTTGTTTTAGCTGAGTCTATTTTGGGGATTTATTAATTACAATAATTGGCTCTTCCCAGAATCCATAGAGCTGACCTCCGAATGGGGTGGATTTTCTAGTGAACCTGGGCTGCCACCCGGGGTAATATCTTATTGTTTTGCTCATTGCATAGTTATGCATACATCAATATCAGTAAACGGAGTTTGGATTTTAGTCGCCATTACGACAGACATGCCTACCTCGGGTATATTCTTTCCTCTTACCCGCAGTTAGTTGGTGATGGCAGTGTTAGTACAGAAACCAGGGCTTGAACCCAGACATATCTACCCTGGTATACTGCTCTTCGGACGTGCTGCTCTAGGGCTATCCTTATCAGTGCTTTTCTCTCCAAACAGTGTATCGATTTCTACGTCCGGGTAGGCAGGACCACGTGTCGCAGCCCTTGAAAGCATGAAATTCGGTAGTGCCTGAGCTTTTACAGGACGCACAGTTCGAGCAATATTATGGGTCGCCAAGAAGTGGAAAGTCTTCCCCAATGAGAATGAAACCCACACTTCAGTTTTCTTTTTCAAGTTGCGTGCCAAACGTTCCATAACCCCTGCCAAGACAACTGAAAATATAGATCACAAGCCTTTTTATGATCTTTAAATTAAAGACAGTGATTATTTTGGATTCAATTTTATAACTTTATTGAAGTTTCTTATTCGAGATATAATGCTTGAATGACAAATAGGAAATGTACAAGTGCTATTACAGGTTAGAAAGAACCAAAATTTATTGAAGTTAGTTGCGACTCTTTAAAGTACGCTAAGAAACAAATCTTTATATGTAATTCAGTATGTGTTATTCCGCATCGACGTACTCCCCACCTTGAAGGACATTAGTTTCTTGAACCTTTGGTGAGATGCATAGCTTGGCTACCGCCCGTGTTCTTCCTTTCCGGTTTGAATATCTGCAACACAAGCAACGCCATCATGTCCTGGATGAAGTTGAACAATACGACCAAACTTCCACTTCAATGGTGGGACATGTTCGTCCCTTATTATGACGATGTCGTCTATTTGAATATCTTTCGTCAATTTTCTCCATTTAATTCTTTCTTGAAGGCTGTGAAGATAATTGTTGCTCCATCTGTGCCAGAATTGTTGCATCAATGACTGTACTTGTTGCCATCTACTTAAATATGTCAGATTTTTATCTGTTAAATTATGATCTGGTAACGTTAGTAAAGGACTACCCACTCTCCGTCCGCTTGCTTCAGTGTTTTTTAATTTTATACCAGTAAAACTTTCATAATACATATATTCATATTTTGTTCATTAATTTATCATTAATTGTATTGGCATATAATCCGCCGCCTTATTCTGTGATTATTGTTTGCCAAAACACTTTAAATTATATTTTTTATAATAATTATATTATTGAGTATTATTCAATATTTTTGCATATCAACATCCTAAGTTGCTCCCATTAAAGTTGAGAAGAAATTTTTTTTTCTGTCGGTTAGTGAAACATTTGTTGTATATGTTTTACCTCCGAAGCAAATTTAGTGCTACACACAATCAAACAAGCGTACTACTACAAGCAACTACCTTGCATGCCTACGACCACAACCCGAAACCCGTATCACGGCTCTCTTTTATTTCGAGTACCTGTGTCCAGAGTGACAATCACACACAAGCCATAATCGGAATTTGAAAAATTTTTTGTTGACTTCTCCCACTTGCTATCAACATCAAGCCGACTGTGAGCAGATACGAAAAAGAAATAAAAAAAAATTACAAGGACTATTCTCACTAGAGAGAAATAATATTTCTGAAAATTAATAATAACAAGTACACTCAAGTGAAAAAAAAAAATTTCAAAAAATAAAAACAACAATTACACTCCGGTGAAAAAATTACTGTCCGGTTTCTAATTTCAAAATTTTGAATTAGAACTTTTTATCAAAAATCAATTTTCAAATATTTCAAATACTTTATCTATAAATTGCGGTTTTGTTCAATATTAATTTAATTTTTCCCGTGGTATTCGTGTCGGGGTCTCTGCGGTAAATCTTTTCATCCTCTTTGCCTCGGGCTAAGTAAAAAATCATGTCCCTATCTCAAAGAATACTTAAACTATTTCGTCTATCTCTGCGATCAATGTTCGGAAATATCACTCTCCCATATCCTTCTCGCCGTCAAATGTGTAAGTGACTCTACAAATACTATTCTAACTGACAATAATCGGTTTCATAAGAACGTACTAGCGCAATTTCATCACTTTGACGACTTCTCTAAGAGCAATTGAAACCTTGGAATGTTCTATTGAGACCCTCGCTAAACGTTTTTTCTCTAACTTATCTATCTTGGAAAAACAACTATCATCTATAAAGAAGACACTTAATTCGCGATTGGAACACTCCCATTGCCGCTTCGACAACATTAAAGATGAAATTCGTTCTACTCTCACTTCTATCTTAAATTCATATCCTCTTGATAAATTATTTGATCATGTTATAAACATCCGCTCCACCCTCGAATCATAACTACAATCAACATCGAACTCTGCATCTTCAGCTTCCTCTCAACAATACTTAATCCTTCTCGATCTAATATCAAAGATAAATGACATTCAGTGAACTAACCGTAACACGCACTTCTTTTGTAGATATAATCGTCGAATTAAAAATAACCTTGAGCAAAATTGATGAGATTCCAATGAACATTCAACCAATCGAAGTCAATTATAATACATCGATCCTTGCCGAAACAACCGAGTCCACTCTCAATCCTCCTCACGGAAAGAATTGAAAAATCACCAATTGAAAAAATTGCAGTCGCAATTTACGAATCATGTTTTATCCGTAAATCAAGGCATTTTGATCCCAAATTAATACAAAAACTATTAATTTGACATTCAAATCATAGCTATTTACAAAATTTGTTTTTTCGTGATTTGCAATTAAAATTCATGATTCAAGCTTGTACATTTCATAGCAAAATACAACTGTTTTCGGCGTAATTTACTCTCCAAAAGAATAATTTCACAAACAGCATTTAAAAATATTGATTTGCGATAAATATCTAGGGATTTACATTGCTCAATCACAGATTTACGTTTTTTCTGTCGCAATTTGCAACTCCATGAAAATTACTGCAAATCACCAAGAAAAAATTCTTAAATCACGACTTTCTTATCGCAATTTACTTCTCGAAGAGGTTAAGCACCATAACATGGTATGTATCTAGTGATCAATGTGTGACACCAACAATCCGTAATGCAAATTGGCTCAGTGGTTGCATGCTCGCTCCACAACTCGAGGGTTGTGAGTTCAAATCCAAGTAGAGAGTCAAGCGTAAAGTATTTATTTCAAATAAATTAAATTAAATATGTATACCTGCAATGGAAGGGTAAGAGAGTGAGATTGATCTTTCAAAGTCGCAATATCATGAAATAAAAGTGATCACAAATCTTTTTTGCAAATTTGCAAATTAGCGATTGAGGAATATTTGGATCCATTTGCGATTTGTTGTTTGCAATTTTTGATACTTAAGACTGTTGATTTAAGATTTTTGAGGATCAATTTCTTCATATTGCTCAGTTTTGCAAATTGTAAACAAATAGTCGTAAATTACGAAATCCCGACCCAAGGTATAAATCGGGATTCATTTTTCGTAATTTGCAGCTCATTTTTCGTGATCTGATCCAAGAATTCTTTCCGTGCTCTCTCACTCGGTCCTGCTTCAATCAACATTACTTCAAAAGCTACTATTTCTACACAGACTGAAAGTCCTACCTCGCCCGTGCCAACTTTCATTCGCCTTAACAACACATGGACTGTTGACGAGTGGAATAATAGGCTAAATTGAAAAATCTCAATGAGTTCGACCCTTATTTTTTATATAATACGCCTATCAATGTCGGATGCCCCTGGATCCAGAATCTTTTTATGCGTAAATTCAAAATCACTACTCTTGAATGCCGCAAGATCAGCTCTTCAAGCTTTAAAATTTATATTCCAACCAAATATCAATGGTTGTTTTGTTTTACTAATAATAAACCCATGTATGTGCAAGATAATGTAAAGAATTTATAAATGGTCAAATACTAAAATTAAAGTATCCCCCAAAACTACCTTGCCAAATGTAACTAGTAATAAGAACAAAATTGTGAATAGATCTAAGAAAAACTCTTTTTCTTCCAATTCTTTCACACCCAAATACTTCTACTTCCAATATATCTAAAAACCCTCAATTCTACACCAAAAACGTGTCTCTTTCAACACTGATACTAGTGGCCTTTATACCAATTTTCTCCATTCCCACACCATTAACCCCACACCTGTGTCTCTCACTCCCCGTCCCTTTTCTAGGGCTCCCCGCCCCCTAATGCTATGGTTGACCATTTACCTCCTCCTATTTTTGATCCAATGGTCTCTCCCGTTGCGAAGCTCACTACTAAACATGCTGCCCCTATTACTAACAGTGATGAGTTTGATGGTCGATATTTGATGGCTAGATTACGCGACAGTAAACTTTATGAAAATGTTCGTCTATACCTTTCCTATCTTTATAACAAGTCTGATAACGTTTGTATTAACGGCAAGACCGAAATGAATGTTTTGGTATCTATACAAAAAGAAAGCTTTCCAATTGACCCAGTCACTCTCAACAAAATATACGTTCGCTTCCACGAAACCTTAAACATCTCTCCTTCTACAGTTTCAAAGGACCTCGCTACTTACGCTTCGCACATACGCTCAAAATGTTTACCATTCGCTCGACACGATAATAAACAATATCTTTAACTGTAACGTGGCTCTACAGCCTGTGTCCCCAATTACCCTATCTCTCTATTATCAGAATGTAAGAGGTCTTCGTACCAAAACTTCTAACGTTTATCTTAGTTCCCAAAACCTTCCTTTTGACATCTTCGCTCTAAAGGAGACAAATCTATGCTCTGATTTTCTGGATAGCGAATTATTTACATCAGATTTTGCTGTCTTTCGTGCGGATGGTCTAACTAGTGATACTACTCCTACGGGGCGTGATGTTTTGTTTGCTGTTCACAATCGTCTTAATGCTTCACTTGTCGAAACTTCTAGATCACCTCTATTTGAATATGTATGCATAAAGTTATCTGTATCTAAACGTTGTTTTTATCTTATTTGTTGCTACATTCTTCCCTCACAGCCTAGCCCTGTCTATAAACAATTTGTGGATTCACTTAGTTCTTTGGTCGAGGGTGCAACTTCCAATGACGACTTTATTATCCTAGGGGACTTTAACCTACCTGATTTGCGATGGATACCATCTGAGGATGAATCATGCTTTGTGCCCTCTAATCCTTCTTCTGAAAAAGAATTTATTTTCACAGATAATTTACTCGAGTCTGGACTTTTCCAAATAAGTGGTATCTGCAACAATTTAGGGAGACAACTTGATCTTGTCTTCTCCTCGGATCCGTTTAACTCAGCTGTCTCAAAAAGCCCCCATCTGCTAGATCACTATCACCCTCCTCTTTCTTTTATATTCGGTCGTGAAGATAGATCTCCAACTATTGAATCTGAGAACTGTTCCATTTTCAACTTTCGGAAGGCCGACTTCAATAAACTTAATAATCTCCTTAACAACATAGACTTCAACCTTTTCATCAACCTCACTACTCCCATCGATATATCGCTTTCTTTCTTTTACACCCCTATCTTTGCTTGTCTCATTCAATGTGCCCCTTATACAGTTAAAAAAACTTGTGTATCATCTCCTCCCTGGTACACACAAGAATTACGACACATCCGTAATATTAGAAATAAGTTATGAAAAACTTACCTGAAATCCCAAACACCTTTAAACTATTTATACTACCAACAAGCTTCTACTAATTTTTCTGTTCTCTGCAATTCCCTAAATCAAATCTATCTCAATAAAATGCAAACCTGTCTAAACGTGAAAAGAAAATCCGACGGTCTTTCTTCAACATTCAATTTCATCGGCACATCTTCTTCTGAATTTTGCTACCTTTTTTAGTCAATCCTATAGCAATAATTCTAATGAACCTGACCTTGACTACCACAAATTTCTTTCAAATAGCCCGCACACTTCTCTGTCTTCTCTTAACATTAGTTCGCATACCGTGAAAAGTTAAGTTTACTGAATGATGACTTTTCACCCGGTCCTGATTGTATCCCAGCAATTTTTCTTAAAAATTGTGCTTCTGCACTCTGAGAACCCCTCACTAATCTTTTTCAACTCTCGCTTTTACAGTCAGTTTTTCCCTCTCTTTGGAAGGAATCCTTTATTTTTCCAATTTTTAAAAAGGGTTGTAAGAACGAAATCTCTAACTATCGACCGATTGCTAAACTCTCCGTTATCCCCAAGCTCTTTGAAAGTATAGTGTATGATTCCCTTTATTTCCATTGTAAATCAATTGTTTCTGCACTTCAACAGGGATTTTTAAAGGGAAGATCCACTACGACTAATCTTACCCAGTTTGTCTCCACGACACTCTCGGCAATGGAAAAAGGCTACGATGTTGATGTTATCACTACTGATTTCAGTAAGGCGTTCGATAAAATCAGTCACCAAATTATCTACGTTAAGCTACAAGCCTTTGGCTTTCCACCATCGTTCATCAAGTGGGTCAAATCTTATCTTGAGAACCGTTTATACAGGGTTGTTTTCAGAAATGAAGTGTCCGATCCCTTTCTCGCCTCCTCTGGCGGTAGCCATCTCGGTCCACTTCTATTTGTGCTTGCTATAAACGATGTCGGTAGAATCATCTCCTTCTCAGACCTTTCTATTTATGCAGACGACATTAAAATAATTAAAGTAATCTCATCATCTCATGATTCTTCGCTGCTTCAACTTGATCTAAATACTTTTCTTACCTGGTGCAACAAAAACTTTCTTGAGCTTAATATTAGTAAATGCCAATCTATGACTTTTTCCCGTAAACGTATACCTTCAAATCCTCGAATCTATCACTTCTGTAACATACCTGTCCCTATCGTTTCATCTATTCGTGATTTCTCAGATTCGCTTTGCGTAGTCTACCTTGGTCTGATCCCGTTATTTTACCCTCTTATGAAGACCGTTTGCACACCTTTTCTCAACGTCGCCGTATCGCTGACATAATGCTTCGATTAACCAATACAGCACAAGATATTTTCGATTTCTCCATTAGTTCCCCTTCCCTTAGAAGAACTCTATACACCTTCTCTCCCTAACCTCACTCCACCGTATTATTTTCTTATTAGCGTTAAGTATATTATTTATAATTTAAGTTTTTATAATATAATTTAGGTAATTCGCTTGCAATAAGCTAAATAAATAAATAAATGGCTGAGGATCGGAGGGATCGTCGGATATGGGGGAAATAGGACGGGAATTGAGAATCGCTCCTATCTGAATTACCAATGTGTTTAGTTCCTCGAAAGTCAGAGATGCCAAATGCAGTAGACGCTTCATGTGATATTTGGCCGCTTTAACAGCGGCTTCCCAAATACCACCAAAATGCGGACATCTAGGTGGTATTGTACGCCATTGGACATCGTCATCACCATAGCAGTTCATCACCTTCAGAGTTGAAAAGTGTATACGGCTTGCTTATTTCATTTCTAGCACCCACATAAGTGGTTCCGTTACCCCTGTATATAAATCTGATTAATTCTCTTCTACCAAAACATCGACGAAGTGCTCCCATGCATGCTGCTGAACTCAAATCGTTAACTAATTCGAGGTGTACTACCTTAGTACTTAAACAAATAAAAATAGCTACATACACCTTTGCTGGAATGCCTCCTCTTCGTTTAAAGTCTTTAAGAACGGACCACAAAAATCTGTTCCAACAGATTCAAAAGGGCGAGGCGACTGAACACGACTATAGGGTAGATCGGCCATGATGGTTATTGTTAATTGTTATTGGGATTGCTTCTAAAACATAACCCATTCTCTTACGACCTTCTTTGCTAGAACTTTTCCATGTACTGGCCAAAATGTTTGTCGAACGATGGCGATGATGCTTCTGGTATTAGTGCGTCATAAGAGCCCGGGTGAAGAAATTATCTTTTGGTAATGGGATTGGATGCTAGAAGTCATATGATATTTTTGCATCCCTCAATCGCCCACCAACACGTAAAATTCCTTCGTCATCGGAAAATTTCCTTAACGAGTGAACGTGTGATCTGGGATTTACTTGAATATTCTTTTTTTAAAGTTCAATCTCCTTGCTAAATATTTTACTCTGGATCTATTTAATGATGGCTACCTTTGCATTTTGAATTTCACCAGCGTCTAACTCATTTGTTCGTTTTTTCAGTTAAATGTTTTCTTGCACGTACATTGGATATGAATCTCAGTACAAAAGGCACTGCTCTCACAAGTTTCTTGGAGTCATTCTGAAATTTTATCCTCTCGAATATATCATCCTCTTCCATAACCAGCATGACATTCTCCTTTTTAAGTTTCCGTTCCAGTATTTTATCCGAAATATTAAGATCTGATCTTCTATGAGTTGGTCACTCGTTACGCGGCAGTTGCAAAAATGATGGTCCATAAAACCAAATAGATGATCTGTTTAATTCATTTGGGGTTGCACCTCTTGATAATATGTCTGCCGGATTGTTTTCACTACCAATATGACGCTATTGTTCGGAATCAGATAGCCTTTGAATAACAGCAACACGATTACCTATGAAAGTTGACCATTGATGTGTTTCTGATGATATCCAACACAGCACAACGTTTGAATCCGTCCAGTAATAATACCTGCTAAACTTAATCGGTGTTATAGATCGAATCTTTTCAACCAGTTTTGCTAGCATCACAGCAGCGCACAATTCCAGTCGAGGTATTGTTAAACGGTTCTTATCGATTGGGGGCAACCTTGGATTTGGAGCAAAGTAGACGTGTTGACACATGACCATCATCTGCCACCGATCGCACATATGCACAGGCTGCATACGCTTTCTCTGAGCTGTCGGCAAAGCCGTGGAGTTCCGCATTTTGGATATCACCATTTAAAACATGCCGATTTATTATGATTCCCTCAAAAATTGGTGATTCTGCTCGAAACGAATTCCATGAGTACTGAAGATCTTGGGGTAGGGCTTCATCCCAATGTAGCTTAGCCTTCCACAAAATTTGCATAAATAATTTGGCACGGACGTTTACTGGGTTCACTAAACCCAGTGGATCAAAAAGCCTGGATATGTCGGATAGTACAGCTCTATTTGTTATTTTGTCAGTGTCACTAACTTTAACCTTTATTTGAAAGGTGTCATTATTAGGCTCCTAAATCAAACCCAGCGTCTTCACAACATTGTTGTTATTTAACTGAAAGAAGGTTTCTCTATCAACATCGCTTATTATTTGCTCATTTTAAATAAATTCATAAATCAAGTTCTTGTTTAATTTGCTGTGCTTCTTTTATGGTGTTAGCTCCAGTAAGGACATCGTCAACATAAAAGTCCGACTTTAAAGCTTAAGCTCCCAAAGGGTATTTTGAAAACTTATCTTCAGCCAGTTGGTGCAGGATACGAGTGGCGAGAAAAGAAGCTGTGCTTGTTCCATATGTGACAGTTTGTAATTTATAAAATTTTATGTTTTCACTAGGTGATTCTCTCCAAACTATGTATTGGAAACTAGTATCCTCATCATTAAGCTTTATTTGACGATACATCTTACTGATGTGCGCTGTTAATGCATATGCATGATATCGAAATTTGATTGCAATAGAAAATAAATCTGACTGCAACACCGGTCCAGTGTACATAACGTCATTGAGAGACTTGCCTGTATTAGTTTTAGCAGATACATCGAATACTACACGGAGTTTCGTTGTAGAACTCCCCGGTTTAATCACACAATGGTGTGGAAGGAAATAATGAGGTTTATCAAGGTCGATAGGATCAGTAACCTGCATGTGAGGCAGAGAAGCATCTTCACGCATAAATGCTATATACTCGGTAGTGGCATTTGGATCTCTTCGCCTCTCTAATGATAAAAATCTTCGCAAAGCAGTTTTATAAGAATCTCCTAATTCAGCAACATCTCCCTTGAATGGCAAACGAACTGGATACCGACCACATTGAAGCCTTTACTACGTGAACGAAAATAATTGCTCACATTCTTGTTCTTGTTTCGTATCAGTTTGTTCATCCAGCATATTTTCGACCTCGGAGAAATGTTTAATTAAATTCTCAATGTTCTCATCATCACAACTGCAAAAATTGGTAACGAGTTTAAGGGCCTTTGCTTCGCTGACTACGCCAGAGACAACCTAGCCGATAACAGTGTTTTGAAGAGTAGGTAAGCCATTATTAAGCTGAATCTGTCCAACTGAGAGCATTGAGAAGAAATGACTAGCTCCGATTAAAATGTCTATTCGTTGTGGTGTTGCAAACATCGGATCAGCTAGCTTAATGATGGAAGCTTAAATAGATGGAATCGGCCAGTCACTCACATCGATTGATCTTTCTGGTATTATATCAGTTATTGTTTTAATTATTGTTCATTCTCCAAAGGCAAATTCATTGAAACGTGATTTGATGTTTATATTTGTTTTAATGTAGATGATGCCTTATTTGTACCAATCCCGGATATGTTTGTGCATGATCGAAGTTTTTGTGAGCCCAGCATGTGCGCGAAACGATCAGTTATTAAACTAATCTGAGAACCAGAGTCGAGGAGGATACCGCATGGAATATAATCATTGTTTTTGTTTTTTACTAGCGCAACTGCTGGTGAAAAAAAATGTGAACATGTGGTGTAGGATATTTGCGCTTATTTGTAAAACGCTTCGTACGCTTGAATTTTGCTCCGAATGAAAATTGGCAGCATATACGTTCAATTGGTTAGAAGTAGAGCCTGTGTAGAGCAAGGTGTGATGGGGTAATTGCATTTACGGCATGCGGAAGCTTTGCAATCTTGATCCTTGTGGTCGTTTTGGAAACAATTGGAACAAAGTCTTGTCTCATGGACAAATGATTGTCTTTTAGCTATAGGTAGATTAATAAACTTATAGCATCTGTTTATATAGTATCCTGCACATGAACAATATGAGCATTGGATCTTGGAGTTTGTAATTGCGAATGCCCGCCCTAGCACGTGGTTTCTTAACTAATGAATTAATTGAATTGGTACTTGCCTGATTGCTTTTATTTAAATCGGCTTACTCACGTAAGGCTGATACAGATGGTCCTTGAAGCGATGTGACATCAAATAATTTCCGCACGTGTTCTGAACATTTGAGTCTTTTGTTCTCATTGCGACTTGTTAGAATCCTTAAAGCATCGTCATAGTTTTTGTCGTTTGCCCCCAGTGATTCTATAAACCGTGCAGAACTTCCAGATATAGATGACTTCAGATATTGAAATTTAGCGATATTGGATAAGATAAGGTTGGAGAGGATAAAGGAATCAAAGAAGTTAAGTCATTCTGTAATTTCACCTGAAAATAAGGGCAAGTTTATTTTTGGTAACCTGATGTTTTCGGTGGTATTTTTAAGTGGTACTTCTTTTTTTTTACACTTCAGAATTCTTTGTTGTAGTGAGCTTAAAGCAAGCTGCATTCTACAAACAGATGCTCATCATGAGTGCATGTGCTAGCGGTTAGTAGATTAAGTAAGCTAACACAAGCACATAAATAAATAAATATTAACAAAACTAAACAATTACAAAACAAACAATATTAGAAACATAATATAAAACATTTAAGAAAACAAAATTAAAAATTCACGAGAGTAGAGCACTGGTGCGCAACAATGTTTTTAGTCCAGCTCTACTTAAGTTAAAATGAACAACGGAAGCGTTTAAATTAAAAAGTCTGCACATACGGCTAAGAGGTTCGTGCATACCATAGTTAGTTCTATAAAACGGAACGTGAAAAAGTTCAAATCTTCGTAGATGGTGAGCGACTCCGCGGTAGTTAATGTCTACACAGGCTAACAAGTCAGCAGCATCAATTTCACCACTGATAAGTTGGTGGAAAAATATTAAATCACTATTAACACGCCTTTCATATAAAGTTTGAAGTTGCAGAAGCTTAATTCTGTGTTCATTTCATTTCAAAACGAATGAAGTTATGTTGTATTGATTCAATACGGCTTTTATGAATTTCGTAAAAAGGGGTCCATACTTGGGAAGCGTACTCGAGACGGGGTCTCACATAACAGTTGTATAAGGAAAGAGTAACGTATGAATCGTTTAACTCCTTTGCCCAGCGTTCTACGAGTATGAATCCCAGCATGGAACTCGCTTTATTTACAATAAAGTTAATATGTACTGTAAAATCTAAATCAGAACTTAAGTGAACACCCAGGTCTTTGAAACTTAAAACACGACAGAGTGTGTGATCTGAAATGGAATAATCAAAAGCACTCACTACTCGCTTTTTAGAGAAAGTTATAGTTTGGCATTTAAATGGGTTAAGAGATAGGTCATTTTTCCCACACCAAAGATTAAAACTGTCAATATCAGCCTGCAAGAGAACATGGTCATGATAATATTGTACTGTTTTGAAAATGTTCATATCGTCAGCATATATAAGAATATCACTATAGCGTATACATGAGAATGAACAAAAACGGGCCCAGATGACTTCCCTGAGGTACACCAGAGTGAGCACTGAAAGAGTTTGAAAGACAATTTCTGAATTTTACCTGATAAGATCTTTTTTCAAGGTAGGACTTTATCCATGATATAACAGTCGTCGGAAAACCAAAGGTTTTAAGTTTGAATACAATAATTTCATGACTGAGTTGATCGAACGCTTTCAAAAAGTCTGTGTATATGCAATGAACTTCATTTCCGTTTTCTAATGCATTACAACTTTTATGCAAAAAGGTAAGGCGATTTGTTACCGTTGACTTTCTTCTCACAAATCCATGCTGTTGATCACATATAATACTTTTAGTATGAAATGCCAGGCTCTCGCATACAACTTGTTCAAAGAGCTTTGGTATGCAAGACAGCTTTGCTATGAGCCTATAGTTCTTTATATAATTTTTTTTCACCTTTTTTAAAAATTGGTGTAAGAAACGATTTTTTCCAAAATTGGGGAAATATGCCTGTCCTTTAAGACAACTGGAACAAAAATTGAAGGGGTTGAAGTAGTATAAATCTGCACTTTTTGAATAGAATAGGAGGAATTCCATCTGGACCAGATGACTAATCATCATTTATTAAGAGTTTAAAATTCTTCAAAAAGGGATATATAGGAGTTGTGGTCTTACGGCTAAAGAGTTCTTAAGTATACACTTTCCATACTCTGTTTCTTTTATTTCGGAGTGTTCTTAGCTCTTTCGTATGCCATGAGTGACAAAAGTTCATATTCTTTGATATTTTTGAAGGGATAGTATTATTAATGCAGTTGTTAAGGACGGAATAAAAACTAAAAAACAGCTTCGTCAATATCGCTAGTCACTGATATATTCTCAATACCAGACCTAGCTATTTCTTCTGAAAGCAACTCTAAGTCTGCTTTTCTGAAGTCAAAGGTATATGAACAATCATAAAGGTTACTGTTTTCAGTAAGGTGATTGCTTAAGTCAAAAAAAATATCCAAAGGAGGATGATAATTATCTAAATTAGTGACCCCAGAACTAGATTCCAGAACCAAGGTACTACTAGCGTCCGAAGAAAATACCAAATCGAGAATTCGATTTTTAGAATTTTTAATACGGCTTACTTGCTGTAAGTCAGTAGAAATTATTCTATCGAGAAGCAGTAGATCATTTTGAGAAGAAGTTAAAGAAGCTTCTTGATAGGATTCGTCATCAGAAGGAACCCACTCAATGTGAGGTAAATTAAAATCACCCAGAAGTAATATGTTGCTGTTGGAGCAAGACAAGTCAATAACAGAATCTAAGGCTTTGGAAAGTTCCACATAAACTGCGTCCGAACTTTTCGGAGGAATATATGCATTTAATAAGTAAAAATGTTTGGACTGTAGTTAGTTTTATACAGATTGATTCAATAGAGGGATTAAAAGGGAAAGATATAGATATAAATTTATTTCTAACTGCAATTAAAACACCACTTCCAACTTCTTTTGGTTTATCAACATGACGATCTTTTCTATATATTAGAAACTCTTGATTGAAAGAAAACTTGAATTCAGCCAAGTTTCAGTCAAAACAAAGATGTCATGTGAAAATGCTTGGAAGTTCATATAAATATCAGCAGTTTTGCTGCGTAGCCCTCTTACATTTTGGTAAAAGAGGGTAATTCTGTTTAGTTTTTTGAAGATATATTTTTGGGCAAACTACGTGTGAGTTTATTTTTCTTAATAGAAAATTCCTTAACAAGAGCTTTAGGGGGCCAGTTATTAATATTGCAAATAGAATCAAAGTAAGAGGAATGTGTTACTATTTTGAAAGATGAAACAAAACTATTTTCTTTGCTAATTTTTGTACATTTGACAGAATTGTTCTTTGCGATGCAATTATTAGCCAATAAGTGGGAAACGATGTCATCCGCAACGATATCTCGTTCAAGGCGGGAAATAAAAATAGTCCTCGGCTTAGAAACAGCTTTGATTGGCCTAGGATCGTTAATTACATTGGAAGTGGTAGCACAATCCACATCTGGGATAGGGACTGCATCTGGAACCACCCCTGAACTTTGATCCATAACCTTAACAGGAGGAACTTATTCTTAAGCAGTATGGGGACTAGCAATAATATTAGTTCTTTTTGGGGGTGGAATGGAGTTTCTTACAACTACTGTTTTATCTCGTCCTCTTTTGTTGTTCTTTTTGGCAACTGATATGTTATCAGAACGCTCAGTTGAGCTGGATTGCGCAAGCAAGTCCTCTCTGGATGGCGAGATCAAAAGAGGGTCCAGTAGTGGGTCGTCAGTAGATGTACCGACATCTACCGGATCATTTGGAAGTGTTAGCGAATTAAAACCTGAGACTGCGTCTTTAAAATTACAAAGCAGTTCTTCGAAGCCTTTAGAAAGCTTCATGATGTCCACTTTAAAATTGGCCATTTTAAACTCAAGTTGAGACAAAGAAAGTTTACGGCAGTCGGTGCAATACCAATACGCATATTTAGAATTAGTTACTTTCTCAATAAACGCATTAGTTGAACCGATGCATTTGGCGTGGTAAAGATTCCCACAAGGCCCAAACTTCATTTCGTTGTTCCTTTATCTTAAACGCTTGCGTGATGGATATAAGTTCGAAAGCATTGAAGCTATCCTCAAACGCTGTTGTTCGCAATTCGACTTGATGAAGGGTGATATCCGTCCCAGAGGCATTCAAGAATTCAGCAACACGGTCCATCTTCTTGCATGATATAGCACGCCAGGTCTTTAAGGTTTCTAACCTCTTATAGGTTAGAAAGAGCCAAAAATAAATGTATTGAAGTTAGTTGCGACTCTTTAAAGTACGCTAAGAAACAAATACGTAGTTCAATATGTGTTATTCCGCATCGACAACAACAATATCAGTGTCAGCTCTGCATATGAGGATTTTCTTGTGGTAATTGTGATTAGCGAGGATGGCATGCAACACAATATGAGTTAGCCAATGCTGAAGTATCCAAGAGCGGTGCCTTTATCAAGAATACTCCTTCTTAAGTGATGATCAGCTCCTTTGTCTGCAAGCTAGAATGAGCTGTAGACGACGTTAGAGAGATAGATGAAAGTTCTGTCTTGTTTTCGTCGACGCAAGCTAGAATGAGCCGTAGACGACGTCAAAGTTAAAGTTTTAGGATTGGGGTACCTCCCTGAACCCTCCTGAATTCTGAATGAATTTTAGAATGCTTTTTAGTGGCAAAATTGAGACATCGCCATAACCCAGTTCATCGAAAAAGTATTCCCCGAGGGCTGATTTTCTTGTTCTGGCTAGGCTGGTGCACTCACAGAGGTCAGATGAGTCCTCCTCCACCTCTTTTTCTAGACACCTTCTGCAAAGGTAAGATGAGCTGATGCCCATTCTGGTCATGTGGGTTCCCATTGAGTTCGGACCCGTTAGGATTCCAACCAAGAGAGACAGTTGAGGTCTGCTAAGCTTAAGTAAATACCTTGTTTTTTTCTTTAGTAAACTTGGTTTTCATATTTCAGGAATTCGTTTTTTGGTTTTTCATATCCGTCAGGCCTTTATTTAAAATAACAAATTTAAATATATATAAATCACACAAAAATAATTAACTTGCAAATAAGGGGATATCCTGTAAAATTTTGATTGAATATAAACAACATTTTAAAAAAATTATTGATTATTAATTGAAACAAAATCGAAAAAATATATCTGTGGTGATAACTCCAAAAATTGAGTTTTCCAGAAAAAGAATTTAAATATTTATTGCAATGTTTTAAAAAAGCTGTTTGAAATATTTGGAAACTTTCTATTTAATGATGTATATATTTAACGGATTTCAATGTACATTTAAAATTCTTCAAAAAAAAAAATAATATTTTTGGAGTTTCTGGTAGTTATCATGTTTATACCAAATACAAAAAAAAAATATGAGCAAATCGGGAGTTATCATGAAAGACAGTTTGTAATTTTTACATTTTATTTTAATTTTATTTTGTATGTACATAAAACACAACACAAAGTCATTATAAGATCACATAGTTAAATTGAAATTGAAGACAAAGTTTATTCGTCGTAATTTTCATCGCTGTCACTCATATAAGAATGCGACAGAGAATGTTTTAAAGTTTTGTAAAAGTCAAGATAAATTGGGTCGATTTTGCAGATCCTGGACATCGTTGTATTTCTTGATGTCTATGTGAACCGTTTCGCGATAGGCTAATGGAAGGTAAATTTTGTCCAAGGAAAAAGGTTTGTCTCTCTTGTGCATGGAAAAAAATTTGAACGGTTCAGATATATTCAATGAATACTTAAATGCGACAACTTTGCTGGATGCTTTGAACTCTTGCCAAAAAATTTAATTCCAAGAAAAAGTATGTCCGTTGCAGTGTTTTTGTAAATTGAAACATTATTGGTAGTATACTATTTTGATTTTGACCAGGACACGTATCAGAATAGAGGATAAGCTTTTCTTCACTGTACTATACTTTATTTTCCATTTTTTATTCAAAAAATAATCCCAGAAGTAATAAGCTAAAAGGTATTAACAGCTTCGTTGTCCACATCAGTATGGTGAATCATATAATAAAACGGCAAACACGAATTTTGTGGTACAATTTACGCCGTCTACAAAAGCCGAAGGCAAATAAATTATATATCGTTGGAACGGTTTTAGGAACGGCCTAGGATCGTTAATTACATTGGAAGTGGTAGCACAATCCACATCTGGGATAGGGACTGCATCTGGAACCACCCCTGAACTTTGATCCATAACCTTAACAGGAGGAACTTATTCTTAAGCAGTATGGGGACTAGCAATAATATGAGTTCTTTTTGGGGGTGGAATGGAGTTTCTTACAACTACTGTTTTATCTCGTCCTCTTTTGTTGTTCTTTTTGGCAACTGATATGTTATCAGAACGCTCAGTTGAGCTGGATTGCGCAAGCAAGTCCTCTCTGGATGGCGAGATCAAAAGAGGGTCCAGTAGTGGGTCGTCAGTAGATGTACCGACATCTACCGGATCATTTGGAAGTGTTAGCGAATTAAAACCTGAGACTGCGTCTTTAAAATTACAAAGCAGTTCTTCGAAGCCTTTAGAAAGCTTCATGATGTCCACTTTAAAATTGGCCATTTTAAACTCAAGTTGAGACAAAGAAAGTTTACGGCAGTCGGTGCAATACCAATACGCATATTTAGAATTAGTTACTTTCTCAATAAACGCATTAGTTGAACCGATGCATTTGGCGTGGTAAAGATTCCCACAAGGCCCAAACTTCATTTCGTTGTTCCTTTATCTTAAACGCTTGCGTGATGGATATAAGTTCGAAAGCATTGAAGCTATCCTCAAACGCTGTTGTTCGCAATTCGACTTGATGAAGGGTGATATCCGTCCCAGAGGCATTCAAGAATTCAGCAACACGGTCCATCTTCTTGCATGATATAGCACGCCGGGTCTTTAAGGTTTCTAACCTCTTATAGGTTAGAAAGAGCCAAAAATAAATGTATTGAAGTTAGTTGCGACTCTTTAAGGTACGCTAAGAAACAAATACGTAGTTCAATATGTGTTATTCCGCATCGACAACAACAATATCAGTGTCAGCTCTGCATATGAGGATTTTCTTGTGGTAATTGTGATTAGCGAGGATGGCATGCAACACAATATGAGTTAGCCAATGCTGAAGTATCCAAGAGCGGTGCCTTTATCAAGAATACTCCTTCTTAAGTGATGATCAGCTCCTTTGTCTGCAAGCTAGAATGAGCTGTAGACGACGTTAGAGAGATAGATGAAAGTTCTGTCTTGTTTTCGTCGACGCAAGCTAGAATGAGCCGTAGACGACGTCAAAGTTAAAGTTTTAGGATTGGGGTACCTCCCTGAACCCTCCTGAATTCTGAATGAATTTTAGAATGCTTTTTAGTGGCAAAATTGAGACATCGCCATAACCCAGTTCATCGAAAAAGTATTCCCCGAGGGCTGATTTTCTTGTTCTGGCTAGGCTGGTGCACTCACAGAGGTCAGATGAGTCCTCCTCCACCTCTTTTTCTAGACACCTTCTGCAAAGGTAAGATGAGCTGATGCCCATTCTGGTCATGTGGGTTCCCATTGAGTTCGGACCCGTTAGGATTCCAACCAAGAGAGACAGTTGAGGTCTGCTAAGCTTAAGTAAATACCTTGTTTTTTTCTTTAGTAAACTTGGTTTTCATATTTCAGGAATTCGTTTTTTGGTTTTTCATATCCGTCAGGCCTTTATTTAAAATAACAAATTTAAATATATATAAATCACACAAAAATAATTAACTTGCAAATAAGGGGATATCCTGTAAAATTTTGATTGAATATAAACAACATTTTAAAAAAATTATTGATTATTAATTGAAACAAAATCGAAAAAATATATCTGTGGTGATAACTCCAAAAATTGAGTTTTCCAGAAAAAGAATTTAAATATTTATTGCAATGTTTTAAAAAAGCTGTTTGAAATATTTGGAAACTTTCTATTTAATGATGTATATATTTAACGGATTTCAATGTACATTTAAAATTCTTCAAAAAAAAAAATAATATTTTTGGAGTTTCTGGTAGTTATCATGTTTATACCAAATACAAAAAAAAAATATGAGCAAATCGGGAGTTATCATGAAAGACAGTTTGTAATTTTTACATTTTATTTTTATTTTATTTTGTATGTACATAAAACACAACACAAAGTCATTATAAGATCACATAGTTAAATTGAAATTGAAGACAAAGTTTATTCGTCGTAATTTTCATCGCTGTCACTCATATAAGAATGCGACAGAGAATGTTTTAAAGTTTTGTAAAAGTCAAGATAAATTGGGTCGATTTTGCAGATCCTGGACATCGTTGTATTTCTTGATGTCTATGTGAACCGTTTCGCGATAGGCTAATGGAAGGTAAATTTTGTCCAAGGAAAAAGGTTTGTCTCTCTTGTGCATGGAAAAAAATTTGAACGGTTCAGATATATTCAATGAATACTTAAATGCGACAACTTTGCTGGATGCTTTGAACTCTTGCCAAAAAATTTAATTCCAAGAAAAAGTATGTCCGTTGCAGTGTTTTTGTAAATTGAAACATTATTGGTAGTATACTATTTTGATTTTGACCAGGACACGTATCAGAATAGAGGATAAGCTTTTCTTCACTGTACTATACTTTATTTTCCATTTTTTATTCAAAAAATAATCCCAGAAGTAATAAGCTAAAAGGTATTAACAGCTTCGTTGTCCACATCAGTATGGTGAATCATATAATAAAACGGCAAACACGAATTTTGTGGTACAATTTACGCCGTCTACAAAAGCCGAAGGCAAATAAATTATATATCGTTGGAACGGTTTTAGGAACGGCCTAGGATCGTTAATTACATTGGAAGTGGTAGCACAATCCACATCTGGGATAGGGACTGCATCTGGAACCACCCCTGAACTTTGATCCATAACCTTAACAGGAGGAACTTATTCTTAAGCAGTATGGGGACTAGCAATAATATTAGTTCTTTTTGGGGGTGGAATGGAGTTTCTTACAACTACTGTTTTATCTCGTCCTCTTTTGTTGTTCTTTTTGGCAACTGATATGTTATCAGAACGCTCAGTTGAGCTGGATTGCGCAAGCAAGTCCTCTCTGGATGGCGAGATCAAAAGAGGGTCCAGTAGTGGGTCGTCAGTAGATGTACCGACATCTACCGGATCATTTGGAAGTGTTAGCGAATTAAAACCTGAGACTGCGTCTTTAAAATTACAAAGCAGTTCTTCGAAGCCTTTAGAAAGCTTCATGATGTCCACTTTAAAATTGGCCATTTTAAACTCAAGTTGAGACAAAGAAAGTTTACGGCAGTCGGTGCAATACCAATACGCATATTTAGAATTAGTTACTTTCTCAATAAACGCATTAGTTGAACCGATGCATTTGGCGTGGTAAAGATTCCCACAAGGCCCAAACTTCATTTCGTTGTTCCTTTATCTTAAACGCTTGCGTGATGGATATAAGTTCGAAAGCATTGAAGCTATCCTCAAACGCTGTTGTTCGCAATTCGACTTGATGAAGGGTGATATCCGTCCCAGAGGCATTCAAGAATTCAGCAACACGGTCCATCTTCTTGCTTGATATAGCACGCCGGGTCTTTAAGGTTTCTAACCTCTTATAGGTTAGAAAGAGCCAAAAATAAATGTATTGAAGTTAGTTGCGACTCTTTAAGGTACGCTAAGAAACAAATACGTAGTTCAATATGTGTTATTCCGCATCGACAACAACAATATCAGTGTCAGCTCTGCATATGAGGATTTTCTTGTGGTAATTGTGATTAGCGAGGATGGCATGCAACACAATATGAGTTAGCCAATGCTGAAGTATCCAAGAGCGGTGCCTTTATCAAGAATACTCCTTCTTAAGTGATGATCAGCTCCTTTGTCTGCAAGCTAGAATGAGCTGTAGACGACGTTAGAGAGATAGATGAAAGTTCTGTCTTGTTTTCGTCGACGCAAGCTAGAATGAGCCGTAGACGACGTCAAAGTTAAAGTTTTAGGATTGGGGTACCTCCCTGAACCCTCCTGAATTCTGAATGAATTTTAGAATGCTTTTTAGTGGCAAAATTGAGACATCGCCATAACCCAGTTCATCGAAAAAGTATTCCCCGAGGGCTGATTTTCTTGTTCTGGCTAGGCTGGTGCACTCACAGAGGTCAGATGAGTCCTCCTCCACCTCTTTTTCTAGACACCTTCTGCAAAGGTAAGATGAGCTGATGCCCATTCTGGTCATGTGGGTTCCCATTGAGTTCGGACCCGTTAGGATTCCAACCAAGAGAGACAGTTGAGGTCTGCTAAGCTTAAGTAAATACCTTGTTTTTTTCTTTAGTAAACTTGGTTTTCATATTTCAGGAATTCGTTTTTTGGTTTTTCATATCCGTCAGGCCTTTATTTAAAATAACAAATTTAAATATATATAAATCACACAAAAATAATTAACTTGCAAATAAGGGGATATCCTGTAAAATTTTGATTGAATATAAACAACATTTTAAAAAAATTATTGATTATTAATTGAAACAAAATCGAAAAAATATATCTGTGGTGATAACTCCAAAAATTGAGTTTTCCAGAAAAAGAATTTAAATATTTATTGCAATGTTTTAAAAAAGCTGTTTGAAATATTTGGAAACTTTCTATTTAATGATGTATATATTTAACGGATTTCAATGTACATTTAAAATTCTTCAAAAAAAAAAATAATATTTTTGGAGTTTCTGGTAGTTATCATGTTTATACCAAATACAAAAAAAAAATATGAGCAAATCGGGAGTTATCATGAAAGACAGTTTGTAATTTTTACATTTTATTTTTATTTTATTTTGTATGTACATAAAACACAACACAAAGTCATTATAAGATCACATAGTTAAATTGAAATTGAAGACAAAGTTTATTCGTCGTAATTTTCATCGCTGTCACTCATATAAGAATGCGACAGAGAATGTTTTAAAGTTTTGTAAAAGTCAAGATAAATTGGGTCGATTTTGCAGATCCTGGACATCGTTGTATTTCTTGATGTCTATGTGAACCGTTTCGCGATAGGCTAATGGAAGGTAAATTTTGTCCAAGGAAAAAGGTTTGTCTCTCTTGTGCATGGAAAAAAATTTGAACGGTTCAGATATATTCAATGAATACTTAAATGCGACAACTTTGCTGGATGCTTTGAACTCTTGCCAAAAAATTTAATTCCAAGAAAAAGTATGTCCGTTGCAGTGTTTTTGTAAATTGAAACATTATTGGTAGTATACTATTTTGATTTTGACCAGGACACGTATCAGAATAGAGGATAAGCTTTTCTTCACTGTACTATACTTTATTTTCCATTTTTTATTCAAAAAATAATCCCAGAAGTAATAAGCTAAAAGGTATTAACAGCTTCGTTGTCCACATCAGTATGGTGAATCATATAATAAAACGGCAAACACGAATTTTGTGGTACAATTTACGCCGTCTACAAAAGCCGAAGGCAAATAAATTATATATCGTTGGAACGGTTTTAGGAACGGCCTAGGATCGTTAATTACATTGGAAGTGGTAGCACAATCCACATCTGGGATAGGGACTGCATCTGGAACCACCCCTGAACTTTGATCCATAACCTTAACAGGAGGAACTTATTCTTAAGCAGTATGGGGACTAGCAATAATATTAGTTCTTTTTGGGGGTGGAATGGAGTTTCTTACAACTACTGTTTTATCTCGTCCTCTTTTGTTGTTCTTTTTGGCAACTGATATGTTATCAGAACGCTCAGTTGAGCTGGATTGCGCAAGCAAGTCCTCTCTGGATGGCGAGATCAAAAGAGGGTCCAGTAGTGGGTCGTCAGTAGATGTACCGACATCTACCGGATCATTTGGAAGTGTTAGCGAATTAAAACCTGAGACTGCGTCTTTAAAATTACAAAGCAGTTCTTCGAAGCCTTTAGAAAGCTTCATGATGTCCACTTTAAAATTGGCCATTTTAAACTCAAGTTGAGACAAAGAAAGTTTACGGCAGTCGGTGCAATACCAATACGCATATTTAGAATTAGTTACTTTCTCAATAAACGCATTAGTTGAACCGATGCATTTGGCGTGGTAAAGATTCCCACAAGGCCCAAACTTCATTTCGTTGTTCCTTTATCTTAAACGCTTGCGTGATGGATATAAGTTCGAAAGCATTGAAGCTATCCTCAAACGCTGTTGTTCGCAATTCGACTTGATGAAGGGTGATATCCGTCCCAGAGGCATTCAAGAATTCAGCAACACGGTCCATCTTCTTGCTTGATATAGCACGCCGGGTCTTTAAGGTTTCTAACCTCTTATAGGTTAGAAAGAGCCAAAAATAAATGTATTGAAGTTAGTTGCGACTCTTTAAGGTACGCTAAGAAACAAATACGTAGTTCAATATGTGTTATTCCGCATCGACAACAACAATATCAGTGTCAGCTCTGCATATGAGGATTTTCTTGTGGTAATTGTGATTAGCGAGGATGGCATGCAACACAATATGAGTTAGCCAATGCTGAAGTATCCAAGAGCGGTGCCTTTATCAAGAATACTCCTTCTTAAGTGATGATCAGCTCCTTTGTCTGCAAGCTAGAATGAGCTGTAGACGACGTTAGAGAGATAGATGAAAGTTCTGTCTTGTTTTCGTCGACGCAAGCTAGAATGAGCCGTAGACGACGTCAAAGTTAAAGTTTTAGGATTGGGGTACCTCCCTGAACCCTCCTGAATTCTGAATGAATTTTAGAATGCTTTTTAGTGGCAAAATTGAGACATCGCCATAACCCAGTTCATCGAAAAAGTATTCCCCGAGGGCTGATTTTCTTGTTCTGGCTAGGCTGGTGCACTCACAGAGGTCAGATGAGTCCTCCTCCACCTCTTTTTCTAGACACCTTCTGCAAAGGTAAGATGAGCTGATGCCCATTCTGGTCATGTGGGTTCCCATTGAGTTCGGACCCGTTAGGATTCCAACCAAGAGAGACAGTTGAGGTCTGCTAAGCTTAAGTAAATACCTTGTTTTTTTCTTTAGTAAACTTGGTTTTCATATTTCAGGAATTCGTTTTTTGGTTTTTCATATCCGTCAGGCCTTTATTTAAAATAACAAATTTAAATATATATAAATCACACAAAAATAATTAACTTGCAAATAAGGGGATATCCTGTAAAATTTTGATTGAATATAAACAACATTTTAAAAAAATTATTGATTATTAATTGAAACAAAATCGAAAAAATATATCTGTGGTGATAACTCCAAAAATTGAGTTTTCCAGAAAAAGAATTTAAATATTTATTGCAATGTTTTAAAAAAGCTGTTTGAAATATTTGGAAACTTTCTATTTAATGATGTATATATTTAACGGATTTCAATGTACATTTAAAATTCTTCAAAAAAAAAAAATAATATTTTTGGAGTTTCTGGTAGTTATCATGTTTATACCAAATACAAAAAAAAAATATGAGCAAATCGGGAGTTATCATGAAAGACAGTTTGTAATTTTTACATTTTATTTTAATTTTATTTTGTATGTACATAAAACACAACACAAAGTCATTATAAGATCACATAGTTAAATTGAAATTGAAGACAAAGTTTATTCGTCGTAATTTTCATCGCTGTCACTCATATAAGAATGCGACAGAGAATGTTTTAAAGTTTTGTAAAAGTCAAGATAAATTGGGTCGATTTTGCAGATCCTGGACATCGTTGTATTTCTTGATGTCTATGTGAACCGTTTCGCGATAGGCTAATGGAAGGTAAATTTTGTCCAAGGAAAAAGGTTTGTCTCTCTTGTGCATGGAAAAAAATTTGAACGGTTCAGATATATTCAATGAATACTTAAATGCGACAACTTTGCTGGATGCTTTGAACTCTTGCCAAAAAATTTAATTCCAAGAAAAAGTATGTCCGTTGCAGTGTTTTTGTAAATTGAAACATTATTGGTAGTATACTATTTTGATTTTGACCAGGACACATATCAGAATAGAGGATAAGCTTTTCTTCACTGTACTATACTTTATTTTCCATTTTTTATTCAAAAAATAATCCCAGAAGTAATAAGCTAAAAGGTATTAACAGCTTCGTTGTCCACATCAGTATGGTGAATCATATAATAAAACGGCAAACACGAATTTTGACATGAGCGGATCGAAGGATCGGATTCATTCCAGATCGAAATTTCGACCTTGGTTTAAGACAATTCCAGATCAAAAGATTGAATTCAAATGGAATTGAAGTGAATGTTTTGCTTTCATTGTGTGTATTATTAGTTATTAATAAAAAGTATTAGTAAAAAGTAATTTCGACCAAAAATAACAAATAACCAAAATAAGCCAAAGATACAGACACACAACAATCTGGAAACAAAATACACAACTACGCACGCACACCAACAAGCATCTAAAATCTCGATGCCTCAATCCTTCGATCTAGATATAAACATTCTTTTCGATTCGATCCAGCTCGCTGAGCTACAGGTCTACATGGACCTAAATCCTGATTCAATTCGGATTTAATTCTCCATGTAAACGAGGTATTAGTTTTTCTCCACGCTAAAGACAGCTTTTATTTACAAATAATGTTATTAGCTCTCGAGTTTGGAGGGCTGCACGTACTAGTACAAATAAATGATCTTGGTAAATAACAATTCTATTGCTCTGACAAGCCATAATAAGTGTTGCCAGATATGATTACAACAAGAGAGTTCCACACATTTAATTAGCACAAGTACTTTATTATTAGATTTAGTACTTGGATTCGCATGTATCAATAAGTTTTAACTCTAATTTTTTTGTTGGTACACACTTGATAAGTACACATATCAGGTTTATAACAATTATAAAATATAGAACTTATCATCTTTTGACCATATATTTACACCGATTTTTAGTGCCGTTACAGCTTTTTCTTTACACTAATGAAAATATAGGTGAAAAGAATCATAAAAGCATTCAAAACAGAAAAAAAAATTTGGAGGTATCATGTTTCTACCAAACACCACAGATATATACTATATAAATAAAATTATATTAAGTATTAAACAAGATAACTATATACACATGTATATATGTATAAGTACTGCTCAGACCATCACCATCAGATCTTCTGTTTACAACATATTTATTTTTCTGTATGTCTAACATTTCTAAAAGCATTCGTTTTGAATAATGCCTTTCATTTGCTAAAAGTTTTACATTGATGCAGAAACTCAAAATTTTGATGAAATTATCTTTTTCAATATTTGTGTGTTGTTGAATGATATTCCAACTTTTTTTAAAATAAAATCCAATGGCTAATATTAATTGGAAGATTTATTGGAAGAAATTTATAAAAAAAAAACTATCTTTTAAACCAAAATGCTTAGTTTATTTATTTATTTACTTCGTTAAATAACTAACGATAGAAAGCTTACATAACTAGTTAAAGTGCCTCTTCACTTATCTCACAAAGTATTAACACATGTCAGAATAAAGTGAAAAAGAATTTCATCAACTGTCAAATTTGTGTGCTGAAAATGATTTTCTTATTTTGCTTCCACATTTCGTCGCCTGCATAAAATATTGTCGTATGTGAAAAATTGAGGTTTTGAGATTTAAATGCAGTTTTGTTATATGATTTTCTCTCTACAAGCCTGTGAAACCCGTTTTTCGATATCTCCCTTAGTTTCCAAGATAATATCCTTAAAATTTGTCGTATGTGCAAGGTCGCCAACATTTAAGTATTTCTTTGTTGTATGTTATACAAAATGCTACACATACGCTTAAAATACGACATTTTTTTTATACAAAATATGTTCAGTCAAAATTTGGTAAATTTAGCCATGGTCAATAACCAAATCAATAAGAAACCAAAAAATGTCGATGGCCATCCTACAATTCATTCATGACCATCAAAATTCAGTTAAAGAAACAGTGCAGAAGTTCTGTGAGCCACGATATTCTTGCTTGCAAGAAGTTGACTGTGTCCACAGCGTTATTGAAAAATATTTATGAAATACCGAAATATTCAGTCCGGTAACGAAAATTCACCTTTAAATAAAATGAATCTTCCAAACGTTTATTTTAAAATTTAGCAAATGAACCAAAAACATTTTTAAAATTATGTTGGTATACTTTCAATTCTGACCTAGAAATCTGATCATCAAACCCAGTTCTCTTGAGTCAAAACTCTTATCAATAGACTACAACCACAGATACTATAGTTACAGATATTTGAAAGTATCGCACGCAACGCAAAGAAAAATGACAACTTTTTTATCGTGGGACGTAGAGCTACATCCCAGTTATATCAATATTGTGTGAAATATGGACTTAATCAGCCTTATAGTGAGTTTCACGTGAACAAAATTCCACCCGGAAAATTGACATTTCACTTTACGCCTATTGTGAGTTTTACCCGGAAAATGAAAATCTCCTTTTTGTGAGCAATTATTTTAGGCGAATTTTATCGTAATTCAAAGCCTAAATTGTCCCATATTTTATAACGGCGAACAAAAGAAAAACAGAGGGTACTGATACCCTTTACGCAAGTTTTTTGATTATTTTGGACCAACGGAAGCTTAGACGAAACTCATAATAGCTTTTCAAATTCCGGGGGAACAAAATTTTTTCGGGTGAAACTCACATTAAGGCTGAATAGATATTAAAAAAGATAGATTAACATACATAGACATAAATATAAACCGTCAACGACAAGTCATCAGTAGTTCGATAAACCGAATCGATTTTTGAGGAAGAAAAAAAAAAGATCTTGCAAACACAAATTATTGGCAAAATGTTCATTGTTATTTGTACAGGATGCGATATCTTTATTACTTTAGTATCTGTGGTACAACGAAGAGAAACTTATAAATTAGGTTAAACATAACCGTAATTTAAAGAAGATATGACCAAAAAACAGACGGTTTCAAGAGCCAGCCGAGGCGTATTTTAGCTTCGTATAGCTCCAGCAAAGGCCGACTCCAACAAAAAAAAAATGCTATAAAAAGTATGATTCACTATCTGGAAAAAATGGAAACGAAATTATTTCATCGCGCCATTTTTAAAATAAATAAGGAGTACGATCTTAAAATTCTGGTGATTTGTAATTGTTGACAGTCACAACACAATAGCGCGTCTATTGTTTCAACTATCACAAATCATCTTAGCCGATTCAACCCCTCTATTTTCTTTCCTGCTAAAATATTAATGAATTTAATATTTAAGAAACCAACTGAACCGCACAAAATTAATAGGAATGAGTTTTGTTTTTAAACTTGTGAATATTTTCAAGTTTAGTCCAAAAAAGTGTTTTTCGAACTAGAACATGGATTAGTTCTTTTTCCTTATTTATTTAGAATTAAAACTTTTTATTTTTAATTTTGTTGAGGATAAAATATATTTCTTATAGGTACAGAAAAATAAATAAATTAAAAAATTGTTTTGTTAAATAAATAATATGGGCTTATATTTTCGTATGTTATACACTATTACTTAATTTTTGTTTTCAAATTTATTGTCGTATGTGTGATTATTTTGTCGTATGTGTGTACCATAATTTCTTTCATTATTAGAATATTGTAAATATTTGTGTTAACGTTTTTTCGTCCGTAGATGTTTTCAGTATAAGCCATTTTATGTTCAAATAAATTCACCGTATAATTTTTGAGAACAAATGTTTCGAACTTTAAACGCGTCTCCCCAATATACTATTTTATCCAGGCGACGACTTGTACCCAAACAATTCAGTTTCACCATAACCTCAATCCCCCAAGTGGGATAGAAAGTGTGATGATTTTAGAACCGTTCCTAAATATTTTCATGTATAAACGTATGTCAAATCGTGTCGGATTCGCTGTCAAGTTGTGTGATGAAATTTCATATTTTGCTTCCACACTATTATACATGAGTTTCTTTACACTTTTTTGACATGTGTTAATACTCAATGGGACAGTGTGGAATGGCTATTAATTCTTTTTTTTTTACATCACACACCCGCTTTTTCTTATTTTTGTTTGTACTTTTTCCACTAATTCACTCTTATAATTCTTATTTTGTCCCGTGAATGACGGCTCATGAATTGAATTGTATACACATCATCGATCAACCACCCAACAAACTGAGGGTTGTAAGCAGTATCAACAAATTTTGTGAGCAGCAGGTTGTGAGTGATAACTTATCATTCAGCGTGTACACATTACCAGTTCTGTTTGATATCCAACACGGGTGTCACTCAGGTTTGTTAATCGCCACTTTCCGATGTTTATTCTCAGTTATTTGGATAGCTTTGTGCTGTTGTAATTCCTTGTTAAAAAACAGCTAATGACCGCTAACACAACAACAACTCAAGTTATCTCGAAATTTTTGGGATAGCTAGATTACATATCGAATAAACATCGGAACGCGGGGAATGTGTTTATATTACAATATAAATAATGGGTTTGTTTGGTTACTTTTGTAGCATGAAATTCAAAAACTGTCAAATCATTGAAAGAAGGGGAAAAATCTTATATAAAGGAGAAAACTTACTCCAAAGTAAACAAACGTGTTGTACCAGTTTTGTAGCAACTTTGTGCAAAAAACGTCAAACGTGACACACACTATCAAACACAACAGACAAATCTTAAAACACACACAAGACAAAAAAAAAACACACAGACGTGTTTTGACAGTTGTTTACTTTCTGCACTCAGAAATTTGTGTAGCAGAAATTTGCAAGATTTTTCATGGAGGGGACATTTCTTGCTCTCTCATTCTCTCTCATCTCAAACAGTATCTCGGCTGTAGTATGCCGTAGAGAAAAATATAATATATGCATTTATTCATAATAACATTAGCTATTATTTTATAAAAAAAATTAATTTGTTTAAACAATTACATACAAAGTTATAGTTAGTTAAAGTTATTTTTTGTTGTTTGAAAACCACTTTTTCGTGATTATTAAGAAAAAAGCTCATTTAATGATGAAGTTTTTATTTTATATTTGTAAAGTCTTTGTAAATACCTACAATTTAAAAAAATTAGCCCTCTAAAATTATAAATAAAATAATAAATAAATGAACACTGGTAAGTCAGTGCACCCACGCAATTTTATATTTTTACAGCCGTATTTATAAAGGAAATTTAAAGGCTTCGTAACTTTAAAATGCCTCTAAGTTGCTCTTAAGTGCGAAATCGGAATCTAAAATCAATTTCCACTTTTAAGCAACGTTACTTAAATGCATCTTAACTTAAACGCCATTCACCGCGTTTAAAGGTTACTTAAAGCCATCTTAAACATATTTTGACATTCGAGACTAATGGTTTTTTTTTATTTCAGAAATATAGGTATACTTATGTATGTTTGTGGGTAGAGTTTTCATATTTTTGCTGTGGGTACCTAATGAAAGCTTTAAGATTTTTGGTTTCCTTTAGAAAAATGAATTGTAAAATAAATTGTTTCGATTTATTTACATATTTTTCTATCCAAAGGCCAAGGTGTGAATCAAAGAATTGAATAATAGAGTTTCTGAACACAAACATCAAAGCATCAGGAACCAAAATGGAACCATGCTTCATTTCGTTTGCATTTAGTATACCAGTTGCTTCTCTTTCTTTCTTATAAATACATGTGCTCATCTTTTGTTTGAATTTGTTTGCAAGCTGTCAAAAAACAGCTGAAAAGAACATGTATTAGTGAGTTTTCTCACGTTACGTTACATTTCAATCGTTTAGTTAAGTAGCAATGGAAAATTGATTATAGATGAGAATTTAAGTAACGTTATTTAAAGGCAACTTAAATATTTAAGCAAACTTAACTAAATGACCTCTAAGAGGCATAAGAAAATCTAATATATTCGGCTGTTAGATTTTAATTCATATCGCAGCCCCAGTATGTCGAAAAGTAAAAATTCAAAAACTTTATTGTTTATAATAATATTTTCGATCAATTGGTGTTAAATTTATTTTTTATAACAAAAACGCAAAAGTTACCGTTAGTTTAAACTTTTTTTTGTCTTGCTTTTAATAACTTTTTTCATAACTATTGAGAAAAAAACTGTATTTAACGGAACATTTTTTCGAGTTTAATTTTTTTTGTAGTTCCATTAATTTTCTATAATTGAGACAAAATTAGTCCTTTACGACTAACGAGACTTGAGATATTCATGAATTAAAAATGACGAGTCAGTTTACTGACGCTGTGTATAGCCTAGTAAAAATAGGTTTTTTTCAAAGAAAAAATTACAAACAGACTGATTTTTGGTATGTACGTTAGCATGGAGGTGACCTATAATCTGGAAAAAAGCCCTCAACTATCCGATGACCGCAAGGTCAGTTATGTGGAGTCAAAGGTCACGAAAAAAGTTTTATGTCGAATATCTTAAAAACGGTTGGGTTTGAAAAAAAAAATAATGTTCTACAAACTGATAGCTCATGCGATTTGCTTCATAAAAGTTTCTTCGTAACATTAACCGTTAAGAAGCTATAGTACTTAAAAAGCTAAACACTGATACTCGTCCTCTAATAGTGGGCACATTAGTGCACGATATAAGATCATACCTGTCATTTCAAGCTGGGGGGTTAAGGCCGATTTACACTATAATAGAAGTCATATGACCTGTCATTTTTCTCAAATGAGCTGTCATTTTAAGTCAAGTCATATGGTTTTCCTTTTTTATGTTTACGTCTTTACATCGCATTTCACATCTCTATGGTTATCTGTCAAAACCAACAAAAAAAGTCAGGAGTATTTTTATTTTCAATACTCTGAATTCACTTTTTTGCATGAAAACAACAAATACCATTTGATTTCTCAAATGGAGTCCTGATGTCAAAACAGTCATATGATTTTTGTTTTGAGAAGTCATATGAGTTCAATGAGTGCGTTCAGCCGATTTGTTATGATTTTTTTGGCAGTTATTATAAGAAGTCATATGACTTCTATTATCGTGTAAAATGGCCTTTAAGCCTTAGTACACTAATATTACGTGTCCTAGCTTTACTTTAAAGAAGTTTGTCCAGAGTGGCAGCACTGACAGAAGGACGAGAGTAAGGTTACTACTTACCAGGTTAAACCCCTGAAAAGGTACGTACGCATTGGACTACTAGTCCAAACGCAAAATAGTTGGTCTATGTTATTTTATTTCGAAGTTTAGAAGTTCAAAGCTTGTTTTTCTTCTTGAAATGAAAAAAATTGTTAATGAATGTAAATTTTATTTTATATTTCACGTACAAATATAAAAAATTAAATGAATAAGTTATTGGGCACTTCAAGATGCACCGTCTTGCTGAAATACGTAGCCTCCCTCGGTTGATTGAAGCTGTGTTATTAACGGAAGCAGAAGCTCTTCCAAAATGCTGCGATATTTCACTGAGTTTACAAGGCCATCAACAAAGCATAAGCTTCCAACACCACGCCCAGACAGGCATCCCCATATGATTTGTAATGCTGGAAATTTTATTGTTCGTTTTAAACAGTCTTTATGGAAGGTGCTTCATTGGAGGTGCGAAGTACTCGGTTTCGCTCATCACCAACACAAACCTCAAATCTAGATTCATCGCTCCAAATAACTTGGCGCCATTGATGTAAGGTCCAATTTTTGTGCTCTTTAGCCCATTTAAGCTCGGATTTTTTTTTTGCCTTGGTGTTAGAAGGGACTTTTCCTTTACCTACATATTAAGATGCGTTAAAAAAATAGAAACACAAATTAACAAAAAGATTTTAAAATAAACCTTGTAAAATTTATAATTCATTTTTGCATGTTTCGTTTACAAGTGTCCACAGAAACTTCTTTTGTGATGCGGCTTTCCACTCCACTGTTAATTATTTTCTTTAACACCCGACAATCGCGGGGTGTTCCTATTGGGGGGCGCCCGAATTTCTTTCGGACATTAATGTTGCCTGTCTTATTGAAGAGTGAAATAATATTCTGAACTGATGACCGAGGTAAATTTAAATTTTTAGCAATTCCATTCCATAGCTAGACAAACCGGTTTCAAAAGTTTTAACAATTGATTTTCAAAGATCTTTGGATATGGGAGCACCACGCGCCATGATCACCAACCAACTTGATTTGACTCATCACATCAATACACTAATAAGCTGCCAAAACAAGAACAAAATAATTTTTGCTTAATTTCTTCTAACGGTAAACTTAATCATACGATGATGTGCAGTAGACCAACTCTTTTGCATCAATAAAAACGTAGACCAATTCTTGCGCTCAATAACAAATGAGAGAGCACATATTGTTAACCGGACTTCTAATGATTTTGCTTATTTGTGCCATTCATTTATTCAAGAAAGACATTGTCTATGATATTATTTAAATTTTTTTTCAAAAATAAATACCTATGCATGAAAAACTTGCAATTTAGAAATTTTCATGTGCCATTAAAGTGGATAGACCAACTATTTTGCATTTGGGTCGTATAAATCGAGAACAAAATGTCTCATGATAACGCGAAAACTCTCGTTGGGTTGAGCATACTTGAGACTATTGAACAACAATATTAAACTCCAAATTACCCCCTTCCAGGCACACTGGGTTCAGAAAAAGGACCTGATGGGAATGGGCAGTTATAAAGTCGAGAATAGTAAGAAAAATTTACATGCTATGTGCTAAATTGATTTGATGTTGGAGATTTTCAACGTGTTTTTTCATGAAATGAATAATAATAATTATAAGTAAATTAATAGTTAAAAAAAGTGTTTTTAAGTTATTCAAAATAATTTCTTTTCTTTTAAATAAAAGAAATTATTTTGCTTCAGTCTGGTTTCGATGTTGATGATGGTGAAATTTCGCGTTGACACCGATTTTTTTTTTATATTATTGATATATGTACTCTTAGGTTATAAGTAAATAAATAGTTGAAAACTATTTTTTTAAATAAAAGAAATTATTTTGAATAACTTAAAAACACTTTTTTCAACTATTTATTTACTTATAACCTAAGAGTACATACACTCCTCGTCAACTGAATACGCACAAACATTTTTGAATATATTTTATCCATTTTTTCCAAACAGTGATGGTTATTATGCCATCTGTTGATGGTAAAAATGTTCGTAACATATAAATAACAGAATTTCAAAGTTTTATCCAAAAACAACCGTGAGTTTTTCCTTCAACCACTTCCAAAGTGTAACTTATACAAAGAAGAAGTTTTTTTTTTGAGTCAACTGAATAGGTACAAAAATTAAAATTGGTATTGGAATGGAATGAAACAAGTTTTTGTTTAAGTTTAGTAGTGGGTACTTCCACCTTTATTTTTAATTATTATAAGAAGTCATATGACTTCTATTATCGTGTAAAATGGCCTTTAAGCCTTAGTACACTAATATTACGTGTCCTAGCTTTACTTTAAAGAAGTTTGTCCAGAGTGGCAGCACTGACAGAAGGACGAGAGTAAGGTTACTACTTACCAGGTTAAACCCCTGAAAAGGTACATACGCATTGGACTACTAGTCCAAACGCAAAATAGTTGGTCTATGTTATTTTATTTCGAAGTTTAGAAGTTCAAAGCTTGTTTTTCTTCTTGAAATGAAAAAAATTGTTAATGAATGTAAATTTTATTTTATATTTCACGTACAAATAAAAAAAATTAAATGAATAAGTTATTGGGCACTTCAAGATGCACCGTCTTGCTGAAATACGTAGCCTCCCTCGGTTGATTGAAGCTGTGTTATTGACGGAAGCAGAAGCTCTTCCAAAATGCTGCGATATTTCACTGAGTTTACAAGGCCATCAACAAAGCATAAGCTTCCAACACCACGCCCAGACAGGCATCCCCATATGATTTGTAATGCTGGAAATTTTATTGTTCGTTTTAAACAGTCTTTATGGAAGGTGCTTCATTGGAGGTGCGAAGTACTCGGTTTCGCTCATCACCAACACAAACCTCAAATCTAGATTCATCGCTCCAAATAACTTGGCGCCATTGATGTAAGGTCCAATTTTTGTGCTCTTTAGCCCATTTAAGTTCGGATTTTTTTTTTGCCTTGGTGTTAGAAGGGACTTTTCCTTTACCTACATATTAAGATGCGTTAAAAAAATAGAAACACAAATTAACAAAAAGATTTTAAAATAAACCTTGTAAAATTTATAATTCATTTTTGCATGTTTCGTTTACAAGTGTCCACAGAAACTTCTTTTGTGATGCGGCTTTCCACTCCACTGTTAATTATTTTCTTTAACACCCGACAATCGCGGGGTGTTCCTATTGGGGGGCGCCCGAATTTCTTTCGGACATTAATGTTGCCTGTCTTATTGAAGAGTGAAATAATATTCTGAACTGATGACCGAGGTAAATTTAAATTTTTAGCAATTCCATTCCATAGCTAGACAAACCGGTTTCAAAAGTTTTAACAATTGATTTTCAAAGATCTTTGGATATGGGAGCACCACGCGCCATGATCACCAACCAACTTGATTTGACTCATCACATCAATACACTAATAAGCTGCCAAAACAAGAACAAAATAATTTTTGCTTAATTTCTTCTAACGGTAAACTTAATCATACGATGATGTGCAGTAGACCAACTCTTTTGCATCGATAAAAACGTAGACCAATTCTTGCGCTCAATAACAAATGAGAGAGCACATATTGTTAACCGGACTTCTAATGATTTTGCTTATTTGTGCCATTCATTTATTCAAGAAAGACATTGTCTATGATATTATTTAAATTTTTTTTCAAAAATAAATACCTATGCATGAAAAACTTGCAATTTAGAAATTTTCATGTGCCATTATTGAACAACAATATTAAACTCCAAATTACCCCCTTCCAGGCACACTGGGTTCAGAAAAATGACCTGATGGGAATGGGCAGTTATAAAGTCGAGAATAGTAAGAAAAATTTACATGCTATGTGCTAAATTGATTTGATGAACAAACACTTTTTTCAACTATTTATTTACTTATAACCTAAGAGTACATACACTCCTCGTCAACTGAATACGCACAAACATTTTTGAATATATTTTATCCATTTTTTCCAAACAGTGATGGTTATTATGCCATCTGTTGATGGTAAAAATGTTCGTAACATATAAATAACAGAATTTCAAAGTTTTATCCAAAAACAACCGTGAGTTTTTCCTTCAACCACTTCCAAAGTGTAACTTATACAAAGTAGAAGTTTTTTTTTGAGTCAACTGAATAGGTACAAAAATTAAAATTGGTATTGGAATGGAATGAAACAAGTTTTTGTTTAAGTTTAGTAGTGGGTACTTCCACCTTTATTTTTAATTACTTCGTAAATTCGATCCGGCATGGAATCGTATAGCTTTTTAATGTAATTTAACGAAATTTCGCTCCACGCTAATTTGATTGCAGAAATTAAGGTTTCTTTGTCTTCGAACTGACGACCACCCTCATAAACTTTGCGTACTAACCATCCCCAGACATTTTCTATGATGTTTAGATCAAGTGAGTACGGCGGCCATTGAAGCAACTGCACTTGTTGCTCCTCTATCCATGTTTTTATTATGCGCGCTGAGTGAATAGGCGCATTATCATGTTGGTAGGTCCAGTTTATGGGTCCAAAGATGTTAGAAAATTTAGGAAAATTTCTTTCCAAAATTACTTTATACCCAGCTGCTGTCATTCTTGATGTTACAACCTCGAGCTCAACTGTTCCATAATAACTGACTGCTCCCCATATCATGACACCTCCTTCACGACTATGATGGCGCTTTAAAAATCTTTTTTCTTTTCTTAAGTCGTGAAAATAAAAGTTGAACCCATCAGGGCCATCGAAATTAAACTTTTTTTCATCTGAAAAAACCACGTGATACCATTCTTTTTTCCAACTCATGTGAAGTCTTGAAAAATCTAATCGCAACATTTTCCGTCTCTCGTCAAGTGGTGGTTTTTTCTTAAGTTTCATTCGTTTAAGATGGCTTGAGTTGTTGATTACTCTTAATACTGTTGAGCAACTTGCGTTTACGCCGACTTTTTGTTTTATTTTTGCCACAGAATCAGAAGAATTTGATGCATATCTTAAAATTCTTCGTCTCTCAGCTGCTGTTGTTGCTGTTTTCTTACCTCCCTTCATGTTTTTGCCGTATGCATCTTTATTTTTCAAGTAAGAATAAACTACATTAAAACTTCGGCCAACCTTATCAGCTATTGCACGTCCAGTTAGGCCTGGGTCTCTAAGTAAATCGATTTTAGCTTTTTCAACACTGTTAAGACACGTAGATCTACCCATTTTTCTTAAAATTTGAAATCAAGAATAAAATTTTACTGAAAACACTAAAATTGTTAATTTAAACTGTCAAGCACTCCAAAAAACTTATAAACAACGAAGAAAATGGCGTTGTACCTATTTAGTTGACTAGAAAAAAAACTCCTACTTTGCATATAAAACACTTTGCAAGTGGTTGAAGAAAAACTCACGGTTGTTTTTGGATAATTCTTTCGGAATTATCTGCTTAACATCTTAAGGGAATAGTTAGCATCAACAGATGGCATAATAACCATCACTGTTTGGAAAAAATGGATAAAGTATATTAAAAAATGTTTGTGCGTATTCAGTTGACGAGGAGTGTATATCAATAATATAAAAAAAATCGGTGTCAACGCGAAATTTCACCATCAACATGTTATCGAAACCAGACTGAAGCAACGGCTTTGATTTTTTTTTAAATAATCGCTTTTAAAGTGGTGGACAGGCAGTATATGAAAGTTTATCAATAATAACATAAATATGATAAATATTTCAGATACTTTTTTCTCGATTTATAGTCCAATGCATATGTACCATTTCAGAGTTTGAACCTGGTAAGTAGTGACCTTACTCTCGTCTTTCTGTCAGTGCTGCCACTCTGGAAAAACTTTTTTAAAGTAAAGTTAGGACATAAAATGAAATGAAAGCGTCTTGATATCGTGCACAAACGTGTCCAATATTTGGGGACGAGTATCATATGCGTTTAGCGTTTTAAGTACTATAACTTCTTAACGGTTAATGGTACGAAGAAACTTTTATGAAGCAAATTGCATCAGCTAACAGTTTGTGGAACATTATATTTTCCAAAACTTACCTTTTGTGAGATATTCGACTATTTTCGTTACCTTTGGCCCCTTATAACTGACCTTGTGGTCATCGGATAGTTCAGTAACGTAAACACCAAAAATTAGTCTGTTTGTAATTTTTTCTTTGAAAAAATCGAATGTTACTAGGCTATACACAGCGTCGGTAAACTGACACGTCATTTTTATTCATGAATATCTCAAGTCTCGTTAGTCGTAAAGGATTAGTTTTTGTCTCAATTACAGAAAATTAATGGAACTACAAAAAAAATTAAAAACTCGAAAAAATGTTACCTTAAATATATGTAGTTTTTTTCTCAATAGTTATGAAAAAAGTTTATTAAAAGCAAGACAAAAAAAAAAACGTTTAAATTTAACGCAAATTAATAGAAAATATTATTATAATCAATAAAGTCTTTGAATTTTTACTTTGCGATATACTGTTGCTGAGAAATTAATTAAAATCTAAGAACATGATATCGCGTGGATGCACTGACTTACCTATGTTCATTTATTTTTTACTCGGCTTCCGTTGGTTGAAGAGGATTATTTTTTTTTATTTGTAGGTATTTACAAAGACTTAAATTTAAAATAAAAACTTCATCATTAGATGAGCTTTTTTCTCAATAACGACGAAAAAGTGATTTTCAAAAAAAAAAAAAATACCTTAACTAACTATAACTTTGTATGTATTTGTTTAAACAAATTAATTTTTTATAATATAATAGCTAATGCTATTATGAATAAATGCATGTATTATTTTTTTTTCTACGGCATACTGCAGCCGAGATATTCACAAAATACCCAAAATGGCAAAAAACACATTTTTACCTTAACTTTGGTGAAAAAAAGCTTTAGGTGGTGCAAATTTGGTTTTAAACCTTTCACATAAGCTCTATTGATCCATGACAAAAAGAACAGACCATGTTTCTGCTTGCAAGGACAAATGACGCTTTTACTGGACTACTAGTAGCGTCAACTTTTCTTTTGCTAACAAAAAAAAAATGGCGAATCAAACTAAATGAAACAAAATCGACGCATATAAACTTTACAAAAAAAAAAATAAACAATGTTTCAATTCTTATAAACAGTACAGCAGTACCTTACTCCAATACTGCCAAATACCTTGGAATGACTTTGAATGCAAAGCTTAAATGCAAAGGGCACATCAAAAAGAAAAGAAACGAACTTAACTTGAAGTACTGAAAAATGTTACGGTTACTAGGAAAGAACTCTGACCAAACTAATGTTATGTAAGCAAGTACTGAAACCCGTTTGGACATATGGCATCCAACTATGGTGCTGTACAAAGAAAACAAATGCTGAACCCATCCAAAAATTCCAAAGCAAGGTCCTTCGCGGAGTAATAAATGCCCCTTGGTATTCAAATTGAAATGGTTACAGAAGTGGTTAAAAAACACGCTGTATCACACAATAAGCGACTGCAAAGTCATACCAACTCCGTAATGGAGACCGTCTTAAATGTACGAGACAATGTTCGGAGATTAAGAAGAACCAAGCCTCGTGAGCTGATGGTCTAAAAGCTATGGGAAAGTGTTTTTTAACTTAAATTTCCCACATTGCGATTCATAAATTACGAATGAAAAATCATTTCTCAATCTTTTATAGATTGGTCCTGATTCACCGGTGATTTTAGTGCGGTAAGAGTCGCACACTATTCACTACCAATTCTTACCGAGTGTCTTTTGAAGATTTCCATCGGATAATAAAAAAAAAAAAAAATACTTAGGGATTCCATTTGAGCTGACACAGGAACATTGGTTAATCTTTCAACTTTTTCGGTTAGATCATTTAATTGCTTGTATAAATTTTCTATTCAAATTGTAATATTAGTGTGTAAAAATCGGTCACACTCGTCACAAAAATTATTAAATGATTTTCTTTCCCTGAAAAGCTGTATAGTGCTAAACGGAGCGACGATACAAGAGATGTGAAATAATCTTCGGCAGCTGCCATGACACATAATTGAGTCGATTAGATAAACAGTTATATTTTTACACAGAGTGCACACTGACATATTACTATCAATAAGTTGTTCAGTCGATCTCGATCTGTGGAAGTGTGTGCTTTCACAGTTTTCTTTAACTAAAATCGGAGTGACTTTTCAAAGTTTTAATTTTACCCAGCTATTTTTAATAGTGCAATAGCACAGAAGTAGAGGTAGCCGACCGACAACCTGAGGATCACAGGTTCGAGTCCCAGTCGGACAAAAATTATTTGGCTGCTTTTTTTCACAATCGTGAAGTAGAAAACTTTATCGAATCGGAAAAGCAGCAAATGCAAACCAACAACACCGCGGGGACATCGAAAGGTGCACCAGCAACAACAATGAAGCCAGCTATGGTACCACCAGCCAAAGCTACGGTCAGTGCCGTAGCAACAACAACAACAAGCAAGCAAGCGATGGCACCACCAGCCATACCATCGTCTAGTGCCGTAGCAACAACGGCAAAAACAGCAACGGCACCAACAGCCGATGTTAAGAATAAGAGCAGATAGAGGACTAGCTGTGCGCCGAACAGTGTCAAGCGCCGCTCCACTACCACCTCAGCCCAGCTGCCAGCCGGGGTGAAGGAGACGGTGCGCACAGCGAAGACGTCAGCAGCAACAAAAATTCAACAACAATTGGATTCCTCGCCATCCGATGACGACATTGAATACATGTCAGAAGGTGGCGAGGGATTATTCACAACAGGGGAATCCAACAGCAACTTGCTGGTGGACTTAACCTCACCAGAGGCGTCCTCCGAAGAGAAAATGAGGCGCAAGTTGCAATAGTCGCGCTGGATGAGAAAGCCATCAGCGAAAAAATTGATGCCATTCGGGGGGAGATGGAAAGGCTGAACTCCATAGTTACCCCTCTGATTGAAGCCCTAAAAGCGAAAAAAGAAGCGCGAAGAGAACTTGAGAGGCAGGAGCGCGAGAATAAAAAAGCGCTACAGGCGCCACTTAAAGCAGCGCCACAACAAGGGATGGCGCAGCCAGAGCAAAGACAAGCCAGCAGCAACAACAGCAACATCAACTGCTACAGCAGAGCCAACAGGAGCAGCAACAACAACAGCTGCCAACCGAGCAACCACAGCAGCAACCGAAAGTGCAACGCACACAAAAACAAAAGCAGCAGCAACAACAAAAACCACAGAAGCGGAGTCAACAGCAGCGGAACGAGCAGCAGCAGGGAGTTCACCAGCAGCAGCCACAGCCGCCCCAAAATAAAAAAGAAAAGGTGCCACCTATGAATACTTACAAAATGGAACTTCAGGAAACCATTGACCTATGTACGTCGGCCATAGGCCAAAACTTTTTTATTAAGCGATTAAGTAAAGATAGACATGCTATCCACTGCTCTACAGTGGAGCAGCACAAAATTATTAAGGAATTATTAAAGAAATCCACGACTGAGTTCTTCAGTTTTACCCCCAAAGTGGATAAATATCAAACGGTCCTCTTGAAGGGCATAGATTCCTGCACGGAACCACAGGTGCTCTTAAATGAGCTCCGTCAAAAAGCGAGCGATGATCTCGACTTTATCGGGATCAAGCCGTTCGCTACAGTCAGAGCCAGACGGGAGAAGCGGTCTTTGCCGTTCTTTCTGGTACAGCTATCGCCCAGCAGCAAACTGGATAGGTTGAGGAGTATCTCCGTCCTCAACTACCAGGCTGTTACTTGGGATAAATTAAAGCGACGCGGCGACATGCTCCAATGCATGCGCTGCCAAAGGTTTGACCACGCTGCAGCAAACTGCGAAATGCAGTCACGCTGCGTTAAGTGCGGTGAGGACCACATAAAGGGAGAGTGTAAACTCGACGAGGAACGGGTCGAAGACATGACCCAGCTTAAATGTGCACTTTGCGGAAAAGAGGGGCACCCTGCTAATTATCGGGTTTGCTCAGCTTTTCAGCAAATAAATAAAGTGGTTAAGCAGACAGCGGTAGAGATACGCCCATCGACGCGTGCTCGTACAACAACGCCCGTCAATCCCCAAATTTCCTACGCCCAAATGGCGGCAGGAAGAGGAAAAACGGTACAGCCTGCAGCTAAGGCAGCCCAACCGGCCATAGTGCCAAAGCCGCCGGACGCTCAGGCCGAAATTAGAAGCATGTTGCTGGCAATTCAAGGCGAGCTGACAGGGCTTCACAATCAGATAAAGGAGCAGGCGACTAGGGTAGACTATCTCTACTCTGTTTTGCCTAGCCTAACGCAAATTAGATGTTAAAGGCGCGCTGTCGGAGAGGCCTCTTAGGAAATTCACTGATTAGGACCGAACGTAGAGCTAATCTTTTCCAATTGTTGAAAGACCAAAGTCCAGATGTGTTAATGGCCAGCGAAACTAAGCTGAACCAGAAACATAAATTGACTTATATCAATTACAATATCGTTAGAATAGATCGACCCAACTCCACTCAAGAGGGGGGGGCGTAACAATCTTCATACGAAAAGGCATAAATCATAAAGTTTTATATAATAGTGATCTGCGCAGATTTCGGCTGTTTAAGGCGTGCATCATATGCATTCCTCTCCAACAGGGGAAGCGAATGTGTGTGATCGCGGTTTATGCACCGGCATACACTGTGTGTCAAAGACCAAGAAACTGTTTACGAACGATCGAGTACGACAGTGATCACTGCGGACTCGCCGCCGTAATAAAGCTTCCGAACGAGCTCGTGGAGTTGGATGAGTATGTACCTGTGCATACTTACAATTACAGGAAGGTGCGCTGGCCACGCTTTACCAACGCCTTATCGAGCGAAATCAGTTCGAACAACATATCCCCACCAAATGACAGGAATTTGACAAATAACGAAATAGACCATTACTAAGAACAAATGGACGAGACAATCAAACGAACAATGAAAAGAACAATACCGAAATACAAACAACGGGACGCAACAGACATGTACCGAAATGCGACCATTGACGCATTACACGGACAAAAAAGTGGACTCAAACTCTTGTACCGACGGTTTACTGACCCTCACGATCTGGAGGTTAGGACACTGAAGTCGTCGATCAAGAACATCAACCAACTAATTAAAGAGAACTATCGGTTGTCAATTAATTTGTATTGGGACAACAAAATTCGGACCGTTAATTCTAGCGACCCGATCATATTTCCCCAATTTAACAAGATATTTAGAAGGAATGATCAGAACGATCTTCCGTGTCTTAAGCTTCAGAGAACGACGGACAACAGAGACGTACTTCTGACAGCAGGAATTGATCCAGAGGACGCCGTCTTGGACGATGACCTGTTCAGTGTCGAAGATCCGCAGGAGAAAGTGGAGGCTGTGGGGGCTGCTTTCCAGCAAGTGTACAAGGTGAATGCGTGCATTCGCCCGAATCACGACCTGGAAAACAGAGCCTTGCTCCATCACTTCTACCTTAGGAATGACATCACGCAATGACGATCAGAGAACCTTGGTTTCACCGGGTTCAATGAAGATCATTTGGCAAGCGCCATAATCGCCGAGCGAAATGGGCCCTGTTAATTACGATGGTGGAGCTCCAGCTCATCTTCGATTCACTAAAGAAGAAGAAGTCAGCAGGAGTCGATGGCATATCCAACGTTGTACTTCGACATTTACCTAAAAAAGCAGTAGACATTTATACCACTCTGTTTAACAACGCTCTGAATAATGCATATTATCCAGTGCGTTGAAAGACAGCTGTGGTGCATCCTCTCCCGAAAAAGGGAAAGGACAACTCCAATCCGGCGAATCTCCGGTCGATAAGTCTTCTTCCGAGTATCAGCAAGGTATTCGAAAAAGTTATCAATAGAGCTCTGTCTAAGTGGGCAGAGGACAATAATATCATACCGGATAATCAGTTCGGTTTTATGGCGGGACATGACACCATTCATGCCGCGTCGAAACTCGTTTCTGATGTCCAATGGAACAAATCTAAGAAGCAGTGTACGGGTGCCTGTCTGGTTGATTTGGAGAAGGCCTTCGACACCGTATGGTTAGAGGGTCTTTATCTAAAGCTGACCAGACTTGGCATTAGTAAACCACTATTGTATATGCTTTATGATATGCTCAATGGCAGAAAGTTTGTTGTCAAGAGTGGCAATGTAACTTCTGCCACAACCTTTAGTATTAAAAATGGTCTTCAGCAGGGAGCGGTCAACTCGCCAATTCTATTCAGCATTTACACCAGCGATCTGATAAGCAGTCTAAATCAGGCAATTGCGTATGCCGACGATCTAATTGCGTACAGAACAGCTCCGAAAGTCGAGGTCATCAGGATTCTTTTACAGCGTGACTTCGAGAAGATTCAGCGATATTGTGATGACTGGAAGTTGAAAATCAACTTTCAGAAATCAGAAACTATCTTGTTTAGGACTCCGTTGCTTAGAGCCACAAGGGATACGAGAAAAAGAACTGGTGCAAGCTGGTGATCGTAGGGCCAAATGGACATCCACTGGCGAGTAAAAGTGTAGTAAAGTACCTTGGCATCTGGATGGATCAGTATTTGTATTTCGACAGACATATAAATGCTGCTCTGGCCAGAGCTAGGAAGCTTTTGCCCTGACGAAACGGTTGTTTTATAGCAGCCGGCTTGACAGCAGGGTGAAGGTGATTTGCTACATGGCCCTTATCCGGCCGATGATTGCCTATGGATGCCCGGTTTGGTTCAACGTTGCCCCATCTCAAATGGAAAAGATTCGGGTGTTTGAGAGGCAGTGCCTACGACGCTGCCTTGGATTGCACAGAACACCAGAGTCGGAGTACAAACACTACTATTCCAACCTGGTTCTATACAACGGGTCCAACATAAACAGGATAGATAATTTTTGCTGAAGCTTATTCGGGGTCACATTGCAAGAGCGATGTCCTCGACTAACAGCTTAATTTTCGGGGCTTATTTCCCCAACAATGAATACTACGAGAGTGTGCGTCTAAGCGGCTTTGTTCCGCCCGATGCATTCCTCCACCTAGACAGTCGAGGGTTGATCCAGGATAGAGCGGCGGTTCCGCTAATCTACCACGTCTGCCGGAGAACTGTAGATCGGCGGCTCCTGTACAGTCGGGACGTCCTCGCACAAGACGGAGCTGAGCACCTTCGGTTCAGTAGGACTGTGTCCGAACGGGACCGAAGAGACACGGTAAAGCAAGAGAACCAGTTCTGGTGGTTGAAAAACGAAGATGAAGTTCCTTCAGACATTTAATAGTTGACCTTGCTATTTTCTTTTGTATGGCCGACTTGCATAGGTGTAGGTAGTTAGTTTTAAGTAGGGACAGTCAGGGTGGCACAAAAAAAAAAAAAAAAAATTATAAAATCCCAAAAATTATAAAACCGGGAAATGCTTGCTGTGGCTGTTCTAGTTTGTAAGTAGTCTGTAAGTAGCTTATAAGTAGGTTGTAATTAGTTTATAATTAGTTGTAAATAGTTTTACGTAGTTTTAAGTAGTTTTAATTAGTTTTAATTAGCTTTAATTTAGTTTAATGTAGTTTGTAAGTTTTATATAAAACCAAAAAAAATAAAGACAGAGATACCTAGTTTTTTTGTAAATTCTTCTCGGTAAAAAATAAAACCGACCTGGATTTAGTATTAAGACAGTTCTTAGGCCGAAAGGCATTATCATTAAGTTATTATAGTTTAACTTAGAGCGTCCGATTGGGGCCAGTAAGTTAGTATTAAGATATTAATAAGTAGGCTAGTTTTTATGAATTTTTGTCTAGCTTTAAGATAGTTTTAAGAAAATTGAAAATAAAAATGAATTTGAAAAAAAAGAGATCAATAAGTTGTTGCAATTTTGTTGGCTCTAAGTTGCTCACTGGGTTGGGTGATTGGATAATGCTTAAAAAGAGGTTTTGGTCTCCACTAGTGTAGTGTACTGAGAGCTTTTATAATTAGATCTCAATTACAAGATGTTATTGTTCTTGTAGGCAGATGGTGATGAATTTTTTTTTATATAATTCACTTTTATTTTTCAATTTTCTTAAAACTATCTTAAAGCTAGACAAAAATTCATAAAAACTAGCCTACTTATCAATATCTTAATACTAACTTACTGGCCCCAATCGGACGCTCTAAGTTAAACTATAATAACCTTAATGTTAATGCCTTTCGGCCTAAGAACTATATTAATACTAAATCCAGGTCGGTTTTATTTTTTACCGAGAAGAATTTACAAAAAAACTCGGTATCATTGTCTAAACTTTTTTTTGGTTTTATATAAAACTTACAAACTACATAAAACTAAATTAAAGCTAATTAAAACTAATTAAAACTACTAAAAGCTACTTAAAACTATTTACAACTAATTTTAAACTAGTTACCACCTACTTATAAGCTACTTACAAACTAGAACAGCCACAGCAAGCATTTTCCGGTTTTATGATTTTTTTTGTATTTTTGTGGATTTTATAATTTTTTTTGTGTTTTTGTATGTTTTATGTTTTATGATTTTTTTTTTTTTTTTTTTTTTTTTTTGTGGTTCCACCTTAACTGTCCCTACTTAAAACTAACTACCTAAACCTATGCAAGTCGGCCATACATAAGAAAATAGCAAGGTCAACTATTAAATATCTGAAGGAACTTCATCTTCGTTTTTCAACCACCAGAACTGGTTCTCTTGCTTTACCCTATCTCTTCGGTCCCGTTCGGACACAGTCCTACTGAACCGAAGGTGCTCAGCTCCGTCTTGTGCGAGGACGTCTCGACTGTAAAGGAGCCGCCGATCTACAGTTCTACGGCCGACGTGGTAGATTAGCGGAACCGCCGCTCTATCCTGGATCAGCCCTCGACTGTCTAGGTGGAGGAATGCATCGGGCGGAATAAAGCCGCTTAGACGCACACTCTCGTAATATTCGTATTTAGGGTAATAAGCCCCGAAAATTAAGCTGTTAGACGAGAACATCGCTCTTGCAATGTGACCTCGAATAAGCTTCAGCAAGAAATTATCTATCCTGTTTATGTTGGCCTCGTTGTATAGAACCAGGTTGGAATAGTAATGTTTGTACTCCGACTCTGGTGTTCTGTGCAATCCAAGGCAGCGTCGTAGGCACTGCCTCTCAAACACCCGAATCTTTTCCATTTGAGATGGGGCAACGTTGAACCAAACCGGGCATCCATAGGCAATCATCGGCCGGATAAGGGCCATGTAGCAAATCACCTTCACCCTGCTGTCAAGCCGGCTGCTATAAAACAACCGTTTCGTCAGGGCAAAAGCTCCCCTAGCCCTGGCCAGAGCAGCATTTATATGTCTGTCGAAATATAGATACTGATCCATCCAGATGCCAAGGTACTTTACTACACTTTTACTCGCCAATGGCTGTCCATTTGGTCCTACGATCACCAGCTTGCGCCAGTTCTTTCTCGTATCCTTTGTGGCTCCACGCAACGGAGTCCTAAACAAGATGGTTTCTGATTTCTGAAAGTTGATTTTCAACTTCCAGTCATCGCAATATCGCTGAATCTTCTCGAAGTCACGCTGCAAAAGAATCCTGATGACCTCGACTTTCGGAGCTGTTCTGTACGCAATTAGATCGTCGGCATACGCAATTGCCTGATTTAGACTACTTATCAGATCGCTGGTGTAAATGCTGAATAGAATCGGCGAGTTGACCGCTCCCTGCTGAAGACCATTTTTAATATTAAAAGTTGTGGCAGAGGTTACATTGCCACTTTTGACAACAAACTTTCTGCCATTGAGCATGTCATAAAGCATATATAATAGTGGTTTACTAATGCCAAGTCTGGTCAGCTTTAGATAAAGACCCTCTAACCATACGGTGTCGAAGGCCTTCTCCAAATCAACCAGACAGGCACCCGTACACTGCTTCTTAGATTTGTTCCATTGGACATCAGAAACGAGTTTCGACGCGGCATGAATGGTGTCATATCCCGCCTTAAAACCGAACTGATTGTCCGGTATGATATTATTGTCCTCTGCCCACTTAGACAGAGCTCTATTGATAACTTTTTCGAATACCTTGCTGATACTCGGAAGAAGACTTATCGACCGGAGATTCGCCGGATTGGAGTTGTCCTTTCCCTTTTTCGGGAGAGGATGCACCACAGCTGTCTTCCACCGCACTGGATAATATGCATTATTCAGAGCGTTGTTAAACAGAGTGGTATAAATGTCTACTGCTTCTTGAGGTAAATGTCGAAGTACAACGTTGGATATGCCATCGACTCCTGCTGACTTCTTCTTCTTTAGTGAATCGAAGATGAGCTGGAGCTCCACCTTCGTAATTAACAGGGAACTGGGCCAATTTCGCTCGGCGATTGTGGCGTTTGCCAAATGATCTTCATTGAACCCGGTGAAACCAAGGTTCTCTGATCGCCATTGCGTGATGTCATTCCGAAGGTAGAAGTGATGGAGCAAGGCTCTGTTTTCCAGGTCGTGATTCGGGCAAATGCACGCATTCACCTTGTACACTTGCTGGAAAGCAGCCCCCACAGCCTCCACTTTCTCCTGCGGATCTTCGACAATAAAGAGGTCATCGTCCAAGACGGCGTCCTCTGAATTAATTTCTGCTGTCAGAAGTATGTCTCTGTTGTCTGTCGTTCTCTGAAGCTTGAGACGGAAGGTCGTTCTGATCATTCCTTCTAAATATTTTGTTAATTTTCGGAAACATACGCGGGTCGCTAGAATTAACGGCCCGAATTTTGTTATCCCAATACAAATTAATGGACAACCGATAGTTTTCCTTTATAAGTTGGTTGATGTTCTTGATCGACGACTTCAGTGTCCCAATCTCCAGATCGTGAGGGTCAGTAAACCGTCGGTACAAAAGTTTGAGTCTTGTCAGCAGTCCGCTTTTTTGTCTGTGTAATGCGTCAATGGTCGCGTTCTGGTACATGTCGGTTGCGTCCCGTTGCTTGTATTTCGGTATTGTTCTGTTCATTGTTCGTTTGATTGTCTCGTCCATTTGTTCTAAGTATTGGTCTATTTCGTTATTTGTCAAATTATTGGTCTATTTCGTTATTTGTCAAATTCCTGTCATTTGGTGGGGATATGTTGTTCGAACTGATTTCGCTCGATAAGGCGTTGGTAAAGCGTGGCCAGCGCACCTTACTGTAATTGTAAGTGTGCACAGGTACATACTCATCCAACTCCACGAGCTCGTTCGGAAGCTGTATTACGGCGGCGAGCCCGTAGTGATCACTGTCGTTCTCGATCGTTCGTAAACAGTTTCTTGGTCTTTGACCCACAGTGTCAGTAATTGTCAGTCTTGCGTCTATTAGCAATAGATCCAGATAGGCACCGCTTCTTGGAAACGATGGCCGATCCGTAGCCAACAGGTCGACACCATATTCAGTGTTGTATCGACTCATCCAATTGAAAAGATGAATACCTCTTTGATTCTGAATTTGATTTCCCCAATCTAGGTGTTTGGCATTCAAATCACCGGCCATGAGAAAGTAATTTTCTTCCAAGCTCAAGTGTAGACATTCGAAAAGTTTTTCAAGCTCTGTCATAAAATCAGTTGGCTGAGGTGATGCCGGTGCATAAGCCGCGATCACATACATTCGCTTCCCCTGTTGGAGAGGAATGCATATGATGCACGCCTCCAACAGCCGAAATCTGCGCAGATCACTATTATATAAAACTTTATGATTAATGCCTTTTCGTTTGAAGATTGCGACGCCCCCCCTTGAGTGGAGTTGGGTCGATCTCTTCTAACGATATTGTAATTGTTGTTAGTCAACTTATGTTTCTGGTTCAGCTTAGTTTCGCTGGCCATAAACACATCTGGCCTTTGGTCTTTCAACAATTGGATAAAAGATTAGCTCTACGTTCGGTCCTTATCAGTGAATTTACATTCACAGCAAGGATCCTAAGAGGCCTCTCCGACAGCTCGCCTTTTACCTCTAATTTGCGTTAAGCTAGGCAAAACGGAGTAGAGATAGTCTACCCTAGTCGCCTGCTCCTATATCTGGTTGTGAAGTCCTGTCAATTGGCCTTGAATTGCCAGCAACATGCTTCTTATTTCGGCCTGAGCGTCCGGCGGCTTTGGCACTATGGCCGGTTGGGCTGCCTTAGCTGCAGGCTGTACCGTTTTTCCTCTTCCTGCCGCCATTGGGGCGTAGGAAATTTGGGGATTAACGGCGTTGCTGTAGGAGCACGCGTTGATGGGCGTATCTCTACCGCTGTCTGCTTCGCCGCTTTATTTATTTGCTGAAAAGCTGAGCAAACCCGATAATTAGCAGGGTGCCCCTCCTTTCCGCAAAGTGCACATTTAAGCTGGGTCATGTCTTCGACCCGTTCCTCGTCGAGTTTACACTCCCCCTTGATGTGGTCCTCACCACACTTAACGCAGCGTGACTGCATTTCGCAGTTTGCTGGAGCGTGGCCAAACCTTTGGCAGCGCATGCATTGAAGCATGTCGCCGCGTCGCTTTAGTTTATCCCAAGTTACAACCTGGTAGTTGAGAACGGAGATACTTCTCAACCTATCCAGTTTGCTGCTGGACTAGGAAGAACGGCAAAGACCGCTTCTCCCGTCTGGCTCTGACTGTAGCGAACGGCTTGACCCCGATAAAGTCGAGATCGTCGCTCGCTTTTTGACGGAGCTCATTTAAGAGCACCTGTGGTTCCGTGCAGGAATCTATGCCCTTCAGGAGGACCGTTTGGTATTTATCCACTTTGGGGGTAAAACTGAAGAACTCAGTCGTGGATTTCTTTAATAATTCTTTAATGATTTTGTGCTGTCTCACTGTGGAGCAGTGGATAGCATGTCTATCTTTACTTAATCTTTTAATAAAAAAGTTTTGGCCTATGGCCGACTTACACAGGTCTATGGTTTCCTGTAGCTCCATTTTATAGGTGTTTATTGGTGGCACCTTTTCTTTTTTATTTTGGGGCGGCTGTGGCTGCTGCTGGTGTTCTCCTCGCTGCTGCTCGTTCCGCTTCTGCTGACTGCGCTCCTGTGGTTGTTGTTGCTGCTGCTGCTGTTGCACTGATTTTTTTGGACGTTGCTCCTTCGGCTGCTGCTGTTTTTGTTTAGTTGGCAGTTGTTGTTGCTGCTGTTCTTGTGCATTTAGATTTGGATTTGGCTGCTCTTGCTGTGGCGCTGCCTTTTTTGGCGCCTGCACCACTTTTTTGTGCTCGCGCTCCTGTTTCTCTCTTTCGCGTCGAGCTTCTTGCTTGTGTCTGAGTGCTTCTATCAGTGGGGTCACGATGGCATTGAGACGTTCCATCTCCCCCCGAATGACATCTATTTTTTGGCTGATGGCCTGCTCATCCAATTCTTCTTGCGCCTCGTTTTCCTCTTCGGAGGACGCCTCTGGTGAGGTTAAACCAACAAGCACATTGCTGTTAGATTCCCCTGTAGTGTATAGACCCTCGCCACCTTCGGACATGTTTTCGATGTCGTCATCGGATGGCGAGGTATCAAGTTGTTGATTAATTTTTGCTGCTGCTGACGTCTTCGCTGTGCGCGCCGTCTCCTTCACCCCAGCTGGCAGCTGGGCTGAGGTGGTGGTGGAACGGCGCTTGACGAGGTTCGTCGCACAGCTTATCCTCTTCCTCCTCTTGTTTTTGGCATCGGCTGTTGATGCCGTTGCTGGTTTTGCCGTTGTTGCTACGGCACTAGTTGATGGTATGGCTGGTGGTGCCATCGCTTGCTTGCTTGTTGTTGTTGTTGTTGTTGATGCTACTGCACTAACCGTGACTTTGGCTGGTGGTGCCATAGCTGACTTTATTGTTGATGCTGGGGCACCTTTCGATGTCCCCGCGGTGTTGTTGGTTTGCATTTGCTGCTTTTCCCACTCAATGAAGTTTTCTACTTCACGATTGTGAAAAAAAGCAGCCAAATAATTTTTACCCGACTGGGACTCGAACCCGTGATCCTCTGGTTGTCGATCGGCCACCTCCACCACTGTGCTATTGCACTATTAAAAATAGCTGGGTATAATTAAAACTTTGAAAAATCACTCCGATTTTATTTAAAGAAAACTGTGAAAGCCGATAACGTGTGCACACTTCCACAGATCGAGATCGACTGTGGTGATGAATTGATGCACGATGACGTGTATTATTGGTGAAATACTTCTTTCAGCGATTGATAATGTAGCATGAATAAAAGAAAATGCAAGTTTCGTTTTTGTAGCATCAAAAGTAACAAATTGCACTCACCGGGGAAGATAAGACAAAATATGTGCAGCAGTTTCAGGCAAATAAGTAAGTCGCCATTTATATGACCCGATTTTTCCACAGACAATCCTTTTGTTCATAGGTGAAGGGAGTATAAAGTGAGGGGTAAGGATCAAATCGTCAGTTCCTGGCAAACTCTAACGATTTTTCCAGATGTTTGCATTCTCTTTCACAATTTTTCGAGTTTTGTCTGTGTGTTTGGTGTTAACCAGCGTTGCCACTAATCGGAAACGATCTTAGTAGATCTAAAAAAAATGATGCATGTAGATTAAATTTTTTGCTGTAGATAAGCATTTTCAAGTGTGTATTTGTATTATAAAAATAAAAAACAAATTAATTTTAACTGAAAGTAAATAGTTAAAAAATTTCATACGATCTGCGAATGGGAATAAATCGTTGTTTTTTTTCGACTTTTCGACGAAGTGAATAAACTCTGCTTTCTACAACATTAAAAAGAAACATTGCTTTAATATTTTCCACTCGACCAAAAAGTTCTTTTCTGAGAAATACCAAACGCATTCCACAAAGCAGACAATGAAAAATTTGCTCGTATTTAAAATTTTTCAACATCCACTTACTGATTTATTTTTTATAACAATCATCCGGCGACCAAGCAAATAACTCATATGAAAGATATGAGTTATTTTGTTGAATGATGTTTTTTTTTTTCGTAAGACCAAAAAGTTTTTTTAATGCAATAGATCTACTGCAATTGTGGCAACGCTGGTGTTAATGTCCCATCTACCTCTGAATGCAAAATGAAAAGGACAGGAATAAATTGTGAAGAGGAAAGCGAAAAAAATCGGACGGAAAAGATCGTTTCATGTAAACATTTCATTCGATTTTGACAAAAATCATACTAGAAAATCGGGTCATGTAAATACCGAATGAAATAAAGACTGATGGTATGTCTCCAATAAAGCGGACAAGGCACAGATTATTTTATCATATTTGATTTGATCAAATTTTTTATTTCACAAATAGATCAGGAACAGGGTTCGGAGGTGTCAAATATGTAGATGACTTATTCGCTATTTTAAAAATTAATGAAGTTGATTTGTTTCTCAAAGCTCTTAATTGATATCATCAAAATATCCAGTTCACTCTAGAAATTAAAAAAATGGTAAATTATAATATTAAGATGTCTTTGTAATCAAACACAACAATAGATTCATATTTGATTGGTATAAAAAATAAACATCTTAAAAACTTCTTATAAATTTTAATTCCAAACATCCTAAACAAATTATACAAATTATACTCAATGCAGCAACAAATTTTATAAATCGATTTCTCAATAACACTGATTCCTCGTTTCATCAAGAAACTCTTTTGGCTAACTCTTTTCCTATTCAAGTTATATGCAGACTAGTTAGCAATCATAACAAAAACTTAAAAACAATAACAATAAATGTTAATGTTAATAATCAATAGATTATATATATAAGTTGCACATATGTACCATATCTGGCTTATCGACTGATAACTGCACCAAAAAAGTACAAACAAAAAACACGAATAGCTTTTAGTCATCATTTCTTTAAAAACAAATATGTTCACAAAAATTAAAGATTAAAAAAGAAGACAAATCAAATATAGTTTATCAAATAAACTGTTTAGGTGGAAGAGATACATGTTCAAAAGCTTTATATGGAATTGCTGGGCAAAAGTCAGACAACTACCTTTCATTTTAGAAAATGAAAGGCATTATTCAAAACAAATGCTTTTAGGAATGTTACACATACAGAAAAATCAAAATTTTGTAAACAGAAGATCTGATTCTGATGGTCTTAGCAGTATATATAGTCATCTTGTTTAATGCTTAGTTAATATAATTTTACTTTTTTATATAGTATGTTTATATATTTTTTCGATTTTGTTTTCAATTAATAATTCACAATTTTTTTTAAAGAGTTGTCCATATTCAATAAAAATTTCATAGGATATCACCTTATTTGTAAGTTTCTCTGTGATTTTTATATAAAAGCTTGATTAAGGGAAAACATCTACGAAACGTTACGGAAATATATAACCAAAAAATGACTTCTAGCCTAGAAAAACTTATACAATTAGTTTATTATATTAAGTTTACCTACTATTTTACAAACAGTTTTTATAATTATCAATACATAAAAAAAATTTCTAAAACTCGAAAACCATTCGCACCGAACATTACACGGTTTCGTTAACATTATTTTTTTCTTAACGCCAACAACCCACAATTTTTTTTCCTACCATTTTTGGATTATCTATAAAAATATGAACAATTTCATTAACCACAAACAAATATTATCAATTTGTAATAAATTAAATAATTTTGATATTCGAATTACATAGCGAAAAATGGATTTACACGTCCAGGAACCAAAGATAAAGTTGATCCAGAAACCTCTTTGTTAGTAAGTAGAAGGTCACTTTCTGCTTCGGATATACAAACACTTATAGAATTTAATAGTAATCTGAATGAATTATTGCAAGTGGCTCATGTCTTCCGTATGGTCAAGTCTCCTGTATTCCCCCTGCCTAAAAATACTTCTTAAGTATCCAGCCTGTTGCAAAATGTTCTAAAAGAACGGCGTATATGTATATTTCAGGCTATTTATGAAATAAATTTACTTTTGCATTTTGCTCTACACCAAAATTCATTTTTGTCGGAATTTGTCTAATTTAAGTATAAAATAGTTTTGAATTAAATCTGAGAAACTGGTCGCTCATCAAAAAAAAGGAAATAAAAAACCTATTTCCACCCCCATATAAAAATTAAATGCACGACTGGATCGCTCGTACTTGCTCTTATCTTCAAGTTGCTTGGAATTAAGATTTTTTAAATATGATAGTAATTAAAAAAAAATTTATAAAAATATAAAAAAAAGTATTTTAATCGTCCTTTAAATTGTATTAACAACTATTTAAAAAACTCAGAGCTCAAAAACAAGTATGTCATTTGATTTCTCGAAAAAAATGAATATGTACAAAAAAAAAATTAAAAATCTTTAGAGCGGTTTTCTTAAAAATTTATTTTTTATATATTTACAAAATTTTAAAAACATTTTTATAAAAAGTTTTGTTATGCCAATTTTGAGTATGTATGAAAATACATTTTTAAACTTAGTTTAAAAAAAAACTCATTTTTGAAATATTGAATTTTGAAAAAAAAATTAATATTTTTTAAAAATTCAAAATTTATTTTTTTCATAATTTTGATATGCAATATTATTAACATTATAAAAGTGCTTTTGCATACAAATTTTGACTTAAATCGTATGAACCGTTATTGAAAAAAGTACACCATATCTACAATAATTCACTGCTTTTTTTAATCAAAATCGTTAGAGCCGTTTTTGAGATAATTAAGCTTTTCATTTACGGTTGTAGGGCAAATACCGTTATTTTTGGTGCTAAACAAATTTCTATTTCCCCTCTGGAGAGTTACAAAAAAACCTTAAGTTCAAAATTTGAAGAAAATTGCTTCTGTGGTTTAGGCTGTAGATCAATATACGGGCAGATTGCCACCCACGTTTTGGTGTTCTCTATCATCGTAATGTCATGTTTCATTGTTATCTCGATTTTTTTTTTGCACGAATCCAAAACTTACCTTATAGTACCTATATCGCAAGTAAGAAGAATGAACATACGTAGGCAAACATATTTTTTTTTTTTAATTCATTTTCCATTTTCTTAAAACTACGAGTATCTTATAGCTAGACAAAAATTTATAAAAACTAGCCTACTTTACAATATCTTAAAACTAACTTACTGGCCCAATCGGACGCTCTAAGTTAAGTTTCTATACATAGAGGAATCAAGATTGCAAGAAGCAATCTTTTTCTTCTCTGCCGATAGGGTCGCTGCGATTGCTGAGTATCATCGTTCAGCTGACAAAGATTTAGAGCAAGGCCAAATGAAAGGAGAGAAATTTAATTCATAGCAGATCGATGGTGACGTTTGCCAACAAAGATACTCACATAATTGAATATATTTGGTTGCCACTAAGAAATAAATCTGTCTACCTACTAAAATTCTCAAGCAGACAAAAAAAATAAAAAACCTACCAAACCCAAAGATGATTGAGACTTGTTTGTACAATGCGAGAGCGAGATGCGACATCACAAGCACAATAACAAGTGACGACATTCTGCGATCCTCATCCTCGCTGCTTCTGTTGCACAAAGATTTCAGTTTTCAGATTTCTTGTTAAGTTTATTTTGAGATTTGGTTTTCATCTATTTATAAATTGTACACTCACAACAATACAATTAGCAGGTTCTATTTCCGAGATCTCAGAGGAAAATTCCTATTTTTTTTTTTTGATTCACTTGCTCAATTATTTTTTGTCGCAGTAAATCACATAAGAAGAAATGAAAAAGATAGTTGTTTTGACTTCTTTGTGAGGAATACTGTTTATTTAATAATATATTATAATTCATAATTTATTGTTATTATTTATTAAATATAGGGAAAACGGAGCGTTCAAGAAATATAAACTGGCTTAATACGAGTAATTACATTGGTTGGATTCGGATGAGAAAAAAAAAAAAAGAACGAGTGGTTTTAATTTCTGGTCAAAGAAACAAATAAGTAATCGTTACTTTTTCAAAGTAATCGTTACTTTTGTGTGATTATTTTGATTACTTTTTTTCGAAAAAGTTGACAAATATTTGTTTATTTTGAATAACGTAAGTCCTGTATACCTAGACAATAAAATTTGTGTAGTGATGAAGGGATATAGAGAGATGATTTTCTTCTTCAATAAATATTTATTATTTTTGGTCTTTTTTTAAAAATATTTTTTATATTTATAAAACCAAGACTCTGAATGATTTGGTCTCCCCTTCCATTCCGCAAAACTATTTTTTATAAAACACCTCTCCATGGTAGCCTCTTATTTTAATTACTTCAACCTTGAGGATCAGTCAGCTAGAACTCCAGTCATGAGCTTCTTAAGAGAACTACATATTGATTGAATAATTTTAAATATCCATTTTGTCCTCGGATCTCGGAATCGGATTGGAAATGATTGCTTTTCTTTCCGTTGGTTTCGAGTACTTTTGATTTCTTTGATTTACCTTCGTCACTTTTTTGGATCTGATTCTTTTTAATAACTTGTCGTTACCTTTGGATTTGGGTACTTTTGGTTACTTTGGGACTCGATTACTTTTGAGATTGGATTTCGAGTTCCGGAAATGAGGATTCTAGTGCAGGAAGGATCAGAAAACCCAGACAAAGTAATCTTTTATGGATATTCCTTTGTTTTGGGTTAAAACTTTGTAATATATAATATTTAAACTATGAAGTATTGCAAAAATTTAAACAATATTTATAAAGAAGCGAAAATTATTTGCCTGAGGGTGGTCATTAAAAAACTATTTTAGGGTAGACATTTATTTAAATTATACAAAAATTGCGTATATTTGGAAAAAAAACTTGTAAATATTATATAGTCGCTTCTGAAACCCTCGGAACTTCGTTGTTTCTGGAGCGATTTCAAAGATATTGACACAGGTGATAGCTGATACAAAGTTAAAAGAGAAAAAAAAAATATTTTAAAAATAGAGTGTTCCTAAAATATGTCAATATGCGATTTTAACTACATTAACGGCAGTGATAGCTGATACAGAATTAATAATGAAAAAAATATTGTCAACAGAGTGTTCCAAGAAAAAATGTCAACATATTGCAACTTCGTTGTTCCTAAGGCGATTGTAACGAAATTGACCTCAGTGATAGCTGATACAGAATTATTTCTTTTTTAATTTTTTATTAGCTATCAACTTTGTCAATTTCGTTGAATTCGAATTTACCACGATTTTGCAAAAATAATATTGTCACAATAAATTGACTCATATTATGTTAATGCTACCTTCCACATTTTAAGAAAAAACTGTCTAAAACGTCCAAAAAAATAATGTTAAGAAGGAATGGTATGATTTAATAAAATATTTTGTTTAACCACCTTCATGACATTATGACATTTTCTATAAAAATATGGTCAATATCGCAAGATAGATAGATAGATAGATTTATTGTTTGTTTTCTTGTTTATTCACAAAAATCGATTAGCATGGCTTTGCCTGACTGAAATGAAATTGAACATTTTATGACAAGTTTGTTTTTTTTTTTTGTTTACACAATTAATAAAAATGTTATATATAATATATACAATTCTCTGTTTTCTGTTTTTGCAAAAGTTAAAAATCTTCATTAATAATTTGGTTTCTATATTTTATAGCCGATTTATAAAAATTAAACAATGGCTTTATATCATCAGTTGAGATGTGCTAGAACTTCTTCTTCGGGTATTATGTAGCTTCCAAGGAAATATGACATCTTCTCTCTGATAGGTTGCAAAAACTACAGTAGATTGGTAAATCAGTGGGGTGCGGGATGTAATTATGTCAAATAAGTTCTCCTCTTATTTTAAAGATAGCCGATATCATTTCATTACTGTTTTGGTCACGAAAATAGTTCTTTTCATTTAAATTATATCTCAAAATACTATATGTAGCTCTGTGTAATGACGAAGTAGCCAGGTTTAAACAGGTTTTTGATTACATCTCTACAGTACCTTTCATTTCCATTTACGAGATTGAAATCCATTCCGCAGTATGTTGCAAGCTCTTTTGACTTTTTGTACCACAGTGTTTTTTTCTTTATTACCTTTCTTGCAATAATTTTTGGGAATCTCCCCTCCGGTAATTGCAGGAATTAAGTTACATATTCTGTGTTTAGTTTTAAAGTTTTAATAAAAAGTGGTGATAATCCTGTTTCAATGTTTATCTTTACATCAGTAGTAGCTCAGCAGTTTCTTCACTGTTTCATACTGGCTGTATCCCAAGATTGTGCTGCGTACAACATCACCGACTCAGATGTGAAACTTAATATTATACATTATGGTCAACTAAATGATTTGAAAAACACCTCTTACAGGTAGCAGATATGGCACTTTTAGATTTTATTAGTTTCTTTTAAGTGAGATTCCATGCTCTGATTACTAGTTATCGTTACTCCAAGATACCTGTATGCTTTCACGATTTCAATGGGCTGTCCATTAAGATAACATTTATCGTTGTTGCAATTTCTACCTGCCTCTTTTTAAGAATCATGATTTTTGATTTGGTCAGATTAACTGGTAAGATTCCATAATTGGCAGTACGAATCAAGACGGTTAATCATAAATTGCAAGGATTCTGGTGAATATGCAAATAAAACCACATCATCTGCAAATAGAAGAGCCTTTATCAAAATCCCTTCTATCTCTATGCCTCTTGGTAGACAATCGGTAAGGTCGTTGATGTACATGGCAAAGTGATACGGGCTAAGTGTACATCCTTGTTTAACTCCCATTGTTGTTTCAAACTGTTCCAAAATCTCCATTCCATTCCACACAGCCGAGTGATTGTCTTCATATAAGTTTTCGAGAACCGTTCCAAGTTTTTGACTTCCAGCGTTGTATAGCTTATATACTCGTATTAACGCTTTTCGGTCGATATTGTCAAAGGCTGCCTTGAAATCTACAAAGAAGGTGAATAATTTTTTTCCTTGGTCTACAAATGTACTCGCGATATTTTGCAATACAAATATATTGTCTACTGTTGAGTAGCCGTTCCGGAACCCAGCTTGACATTCTTTAATAAGATTATTGTTTTAATCCAATGTGTCAATCGGTAGTTTAGCAGCTTTGTGAATACCTTATATGCAGAATTTAAAAAGGATATTCCTCGATAATTTGTTCGATCCGCTAAATTACCCTTTTATGGATCGAAAAAATGATTGCTTGTTTGAACTGTGTTGGTACTCGTATTTCTCCTGTTTCAAACATTTTGTTAAAAATTTTTGCTTGCTTATTGATGAAGTTGCCCGTCGCATATTTGAGACATTCTATGGGGATCCTATCTGCTCCTAGTGCCTCCCCGTCTCTGAGATATTTTAAGGCTTCACAGATTTCATCTTGAGTAATCGGTGCATCCAATATTTCATTTGCATAGAAGGGTCTAACATAGTAAATAAATGGGTATATTAGTGCTTGAGTTCAATAGTGTTTGAAAATGAATCTTAAGTGTTTCAACGTCTAATTCAATGCTTATTTGGGGTGCTCTACCGTTAAAACTATTCACTGCATTCCAGAATTCTTTAGCATCTTTGCAGCATGTGAGTTTGATAGCTTCGTTTTCAAAATGTCGTTCCTTTTTTTCCTTGCAGATTTGTTTAAAGATTCTACTTGTTTGTTTGTACAATCATTTGAAATATTGGCCACCAAACCGTCGAAAAACTTAAAGCCTACCGAACGATTTTCGCCTTGCGTTTTCACATTCATAATCAAACCATTTACCTTTATAGAAACATCTTTTTTTGTGTTGCACTCTGCTGACCGGGTAAGACATATTTATAAGATTTTCCACATCAATTATGTTGTACTCTATACCTGTCAGCAAGTTAATTTCAAGATTGATTCTGTACTCCGTTGCGAAAGCTTCTTTCCACTAAAATGTAGGGCATAATTTTATGGTTCTTGCATCTTCTCTTTCAATCAGAGCATTTCCAAGGGACGCAACAATGGGCATATGGTCAGAATACTGTTCCGACAATACCTCAAAATCACTAATGAGAGATAACTATTCACCTCGTACTAAACATTAATCTATGACCGAGCAGCCTTGTAGTCTGACGAACGTTTATTTTCCACTTGTATCTGATTTACTGGTGCCGTTCAGAATATGAAACTCAAATGAATCACATAACTCCAATAGCTTAGCTCCCTTTGTATTAATGATTGTATCTTCTGAATGTCTTATTTTGCCTGATAACCGGTTTTCTCTTCCCTCTTCGTTTCCTATTCTGGCGTTGAGATCGCCGATAGTCATAATGTTTTCGTATTGAATGAGTTCAATCAGTTTGTATAAGGAACTAAAATCTCCCTCCCAGTGATTACAATTAACGTATGTTGGCGGTATAGTTAACTTTGTTAAACCCAAAGTCATTCTAAAAGTTTTAGATCATCAACTTCAAATTGACAGTGAATGTACTTGTAATTTTGTTTCTTATATCCAAAGAAGCATCCACCACTTGCTCTTCCTCTCGTGTTTTGTTTCAAGGCTGGTATCCAAATTAATTCAAAACTTTTAAAGCGATTTAGGTATAATTTATACTCATCTTCTATCAGAAATATGTCATAAAGTAAAATTATATCATAATTATTCAAAAAATCATAAAATCCTACGTATATTGACTTATTACTGAGACCTACAATGTTATAACTTAAAATGTTTATATTATTTAATTTTACAGATTTAATTTTATTTCGGCAGACGGCAGTTACACCCTATAAAATATTATTTGAATTGGTTAATGTCCTGGCTAATGCCCAGTTGCAAATATAGGTGGCGCTAGTTGCTCAGCTCTGTTGTTTTCCTCTGTCATTTGTGCCTCCACGTTGGAACATAGCTGATTGCTTGGATCGACTTGATAGATTTCATTTAGCACCGAAACCCCATTGTCGCTGTTTTGTAAGAGCCCCATCGAAGAACTCCAACGATTTTTTTTTTCTACGTCCATTCTGTCATCACGTACCAAAAATTTTTGTTCAAAAGTTTATTTCTCTTCCGACGAATTGATAATGAAGATGGTGACACCTGTTCCTTGCAATGATTTGGATGCTTTAAGTGCTGTGATAACGTGTTGTTTTGATTCCAGTCTTACAATAAAATTTTTGACATTGTTGCTGTTTGTTTTTATTTCGCGAATGTGTTTATTTTCAACGGCCAGTGTTGGTTGGATGAGCTTTACCAATGAGTTTTTGATGAGATCTTTTTCATCTATACCTTCCTGCGGAGTTATTCTCAACATCAGATTGTTTTCTGTATTCTTTTTTTGTATTTCATCCATCTGACTTTCAAGGATCTCGTTTCTTTTTTTCCAAGGCTATTATTTTGTTGGACATTTCAAGGTTAAGTTCCATAATTTTTTGGTTTGCATTTGTGATTGCTTTAATGTCACTCTTCGAAGCCATATTTTTTAATTTTGATTCCAGGAGAAAACAAAGTAATTTTGTAAGCTCAGACTTGCCCATAGATCCAACTAATTCTTCAGACATTATATCAAAGTGTTGAGGTCTTTTTTTCTGAATTATAAGCTTCAGGAGAAGTTTCAGATAAATTTCTTTTATTTTATCGGTGGGCTGCACCCTAATGTGATTATAAATATTTTACTTCACAATTTTTTACTCTTATTGTTTAGTTAGTTTTTAAGTTTCTTACAAACAATAAATAAGACATTGCCAAATGCCGTCTGTCTGAGTGGTAGCAATCAATTTTATTTTAAAAAGTTCAACCTTGTTTTATCATATGCAGCAAGGAACCATATAAAACATAGAAGGGATATATTCCTTCCAGGACGATGGGAGTTTGGTTATCACTGAACGCCCCTTTTCGCTCGTTGTTGGCGATTTATATGGGACACGATATTTATATATATATATTATGCTTACAACAATAAATTAGTAAATGCTTGTATAATTGTATAAATAAGAAAATAGTTTCTGTTTTTGAGTCAGAGCAGTTCTCCTCTAGCCCTTAAAACTATACTTATTTCATTTGTAGTCCTTCTGGCGTCTGGAGGCTAGCGTGCATAGTTCTTGCTGTGCATTCTTGAGCCTGTTCAATCAGTTCTTGTCTTCTTTTAACATCTAGGTTTTGCAATAGCTGGTAGAGTTGTAGTTTCCAGGAAGCGATGTCTGTAAGATTTAGAGACAGGCTCATACCGCAATATCTTGCCAGATTAAACCATTCTTCGAACCAAGTTGCATTGTTCCTTATGACTTCTTGCGCTATTCGTTGTGGCAGACGACTATGCTCTATGCTGAAGCTCAATTTGAAGCTTAAGAGTCGTCAAAAATAATTCCGATAAACTGTTCTAGGTTGATCATATAATCGGGGGCTGTGCTTGGTAGTTTGAACATATTCTTCACGTAGTAGCATAGATTCCACTCCGTCATCATCATAGTTTTTGTACCCCCAAAACTGGGCACCATAGGACATAATTGCTTTGGCTGTCCCTTGAAATACTTTATACTTAGCTTGGTGAGCTATACAATTGTTGTTAAGTTTGTTTTCAGTTAAAAGCTATAGCAGCTTTGGCTTCTTCCAATTTGTTGTTTATGTATTTTTCCATGTTAAGGTTATGTGTGATCCTAAGGTTGATATACTCTTTTACAATTTCCAGTGGCCATTGTTTATATTTCCAATTTTCATTTCGTGTGGACTGGCCTGATCCATAATTGAAAACTAAAGTTTTGCATTTTTGATCATTTACCTCCAGGTTCCAGAACGAGTAGTAATCATCTATCCTATTAATCATCAGTTGAAAGAATGCATGCGATTCAGCTAAAAACACGGTGTCATCTGCAAATACTATGCCTTTTATCCTTTCCTCTCCTATTTAAATATCGCAGGGAAGATTTTCAGCTATAGCATCAATGAATCAGTTAAATAAAATTGGACTCAGATTACATCCCTGTCGTAGCCCTAGATCGTTTTTGAAGTATTCTGTTCTGTTTTGACAATCATAAGTAGCGGAAAAGGTTTCTTCGTAAAGATTTTTCAGAGCTTTCACAAATTTATGAGACACTCCGAGCCCATACAGTTTAAAAAACAGTAGCTTTCTTGTTCATGGAATCAAATGCTGCTTTGAAGTCTACAAAAAAAAGCATAAGTAGTTTTCTTTTTGTTCAATCTTAGCTGAACCACATTAATCAAGGTAAAAATATTGTCTACGGTGGAGTATCTGTTTTGGGGCACGAGAGGTAAAACAGATTTATCCAACGATTTTTTTTTAACCTTTCGGTTAAAAAACCCATCGTTTATTTGTTCACTATCGTTCGCTAACTGACTACAGAAAAAATGCATTTTATTTTACAAAGCTGGCTTTCTGTCCCTTGTATTAGTATTAGTAACAATGTTGTTATATAAGAAATATAATATAAGTAGTGATAGTCCCCTTTCGATGAAGCTGTCCCATCTGATGGTTAAGCTGAAGTTGTATTGCTGTTGCAGATTATAGGTAGGTTGTTTCTTTTACTCGTATGGTTCAATACGATACACTCCCGGCGAAAACGAACGTTTTCCAACTAGGTTTAAAGTTTTCCTCCGAGGGCTGTTTAATTCATAGATTACTTCAGGCGTTTGCTGTCCTTTAATATATAAAAATTCAGATTATCCTATCACTACCTGAACTTCTCATAAAAGACTCCACCATATGGTTCTGTCTACGCTTTCCTTATACTGTCCTTATAGAATGTTCAAATGTAGCTATCTGATTAATCAAACTATATTGTTGCTACTGACTATATGGCGATAAACATAGACTGCTGTTCGGTACTTAATGTTTGCAATTTGATTCTATCAACTATTCGTATCTATATGTAACTGTCCAATTCCAAAGTTGTACTAGATTTCCTAATGCTATTTCACGACTGACCCGATCATTATTCTGGGCCTTGCGTGCCTAATGGTAAGATGCATATCATCTGTACTGGTCTAACTAGCTGTCCAGTTTCTGTTCACTCTATCACTGATCTCAATATTCCGTCTGTACTATGGATTAATTTATCAACTCTACCCATGATTCACTGTCCTGGTGAGAGATATTCATTCTTGATAATAACTAGCTGTCCAATCCTCAGACTTTTTTCCTCCTTCACTTTTTCCTTTCTTTTAATGTCAGAAGATATTCCTCTTTCCACCTTTTCCTTACTCCTTTCATATTTGTTTCGCTCATTATCGCAATTTGCGGTGGTAAAACTATCGGCTCTCCTATCAAGAAATGACCTGGGGTCAAAGCTTGAAAATCGGTTGGATCGTCATGTAGAGAATAAATCGGCCGTGAGTTTAATACCGTCTCGAGTTCAACTAACAGCGTTAAAAACTCTTTACCTTCCAGTATTCGCTGTCCTACTATCCGCTTGAGATGATACTTCATGGACTTGACCGCTGCTTTGTATATTCCCCCTTGATGTGAAGCTGCAGGTATCATCAATATCCATTCTGTCCCGTTATTGCTTAGACGACTAAACAATTCGCTTTCCTGCCATTCTTCCCATGCTCGCTTTATTGCTTGAGCTGCTCCCACAAAGGACGTGCCATTATCGATGTACATGCGCTCACATCTACCTCCCCTGCTAATGAACCTCTCATAACAGACAAGGAAAGATACTGAAGTTAAATCACCCACCAGATCAATATGAATTCCTCTCGTCTTAAGGCACACAAAGGTGGCATTTCGTATGTTTCGCTAGATCTGTATAGTCGCCCACCTACACGTAATATAACATCACTGTCGAAGATTGGTTTAAGTGGCTCAATCTTGCTGTCCTCTGTTAGCTGTCCATTCTTTTGTAGGCTCCTAATGTCCTTACCGTAACTTTCCTCTTGTGCTCTTCTGAAGAGGTATCTCATAGCTATCGCTCTTTCCTCCGGTGTCAATGCTGTCGATATCAATAGACCTCTTACTGGCCTTCCTATTTTTTCCACTAGCCGTCGTCTTTTGCTCTTGTTCTTAATTTCGTAACATCGTAGAACATGCCCTACGATGTTCAACGCATTATTCAAATCACTAGCATATTCGACTACCGATACTTCTGTTTTTTCATCCGGAATTAATATGCTAATAATTTCTTTGGCTGTTCCTATGGCGCACACGCACATTTCGCTTTCGGCTGTCGTTGGCACTTTTAACTCTAACGGCGCTACTGGTCATTCACATAGCCACGATGGACCATGTAGCCATAATTTATTATCAATTAACTCAACTGGCATAATACCCTACTTAACAAGTCCGCTGGATTATCCCTTGTACTTATGCCTCCATTTCCCTTTATCAGTATTTGTTAGTATTGCTAATACCCTATTTGCAACGAATGTCTTCAAATCACGCGGAAGTTTTGGTAGCCAGTGTAATGTCACAATGGAATCGGTCCATAACGTATATTTTGCGTCTTCCCATTCCATTGCTCTCCGTAGCTCTACTAGCCATCGGCTTTTTATTTATATATTTATTTATTTATTTATTTATTTATTGACTTTATTCACGCTGATTAACATAAAATATAACAAAAAGAAAAAAAAAATCTTAATGTAAAATGCTAACAAATATGAATATTTAGATAGTTAAATTAAATAAATTATACAATCTGATAAATCTAGCTTAAATTATTATTTATAAAAGAAATAAGAATTCTTCGGAAGGAGGATGAACTAAGGTTAATATCAAAAATATCCTGTTCACTGTTGGCTAGGCTGTTGGCTGATGACTGGATTGTTATGGTCATAATTTGTGCGGTGGGTAGGCAGGCGGAAGAATGGGATGGATCGATAGTGACGTGGGTTGTTATTAATCAGGATGAGTTGAAGAAGTGCCGGAGAATCGATGGCACCAGTAATTAGTTGGTGAACAAAGAGAATGACGGCAACAGCATGGCGTTTGGCAAGAGTGTGTAGGTCAATTAATTGCAATCGATCTTCATAGTGGTGGTGACGTATGGGCTCGAGAATTCTTTCGACCAACGCTTTATAAAACCGAGGCTAGAATTTTCGTTCACCAAGTAAGAAAGGAATTTAAGTCTATTTGAAGCAAGGAAGAATCGTTAGAGTTATAAATCACTTTTATAATTTGTACATCGTTGGCATAAAAATAGAAAGGTCAGAGTAAGAAGTTATGCTTTCAACATCATTAATAGCAAGGACAAAAAGTAGTGGACCAAGATGGCTTCCCTGAGGGACACCTGAGGTGGCATAGATAGGTTCAGACTCGGAGCATCTGAAAATGACCCTAAAAAGCCGGTTCTCTAAGTAGGATTTAACCCATAAAATAAAAGATGAAGGAAAACCAAAGGCTTTCAGCTTAATGTAGATAATTTGGTGAGATATTTTATCGAATGCCTTACTGAAGTCGGTGGTGACAACATCAACATCAAAGCCTTTTTCCAAAGCACAAAGGGTCATGGAAACAAATTGAGTAAGATTAGTGGTCGTGGACCTACCCTTAAAAAAATCCATGCTAAAGGGGAGAAACTATTGATTTACAATGAAAGTAGAGAGAGTCGTAAACAATGCTTTCAAACAGCTTGGGTATTGATGAGAGTTTAGTTATCGGACGATAGTTTGAGATGTCGTTTCTACTACCTTTTTTATGAATTGGGAATATGAACGAGTTTTTTCTATAAAGTAGGAAACACTGCTTGCGAAAGCGAAATGAAAGGGGTTCAGAAAGTACGTTGACACATTTTTTGAGAAAAATGGCAGGGATACCGTCAGGACCAGGAGAAAAATCGTCTTTCAATAAATTGATCTTTTCGCAGACCGAACGAAGACTTATATCGACAGAAACAAGTGACGTATGAGGATTGTTCGACAGGAAGCTAAAATATTCATCATGCTCATGCTCATTTGTATCATCATTGTAAGACTGTCCGAAAAAATTGGCAAATAGGTTAACTATTACTTGGGGATCAGCAGATGATGAGTCACGAAAATTAGAAGAGGAAGGTAAGCCATCCGATTTTCTCTTGATATTTATAAATTGGTAGAACCGCTTAGGTTCAGAAATGAGGCTTGTCTGCATTTTGGAAAGATAATCATGGTATAGTGATTCGCAAAGGGAAGAAAAATCGACGGAAGCTTGTTGGTAGACTGAAAAATAAAAGGGAGTCTGAGATTTCAAGTAATTATTCCATAGTTTATTTTTATGATTACGAAGAGTTTGCAACTCTTTCGTGTACCAGGGAGGAGATGATAAACATTTTTTTTGGGCCGAGTAAGGGACACATTGAATGAGGCAATCGAAGACAGCAGTATAGAAAAAAGTAAAAGCAATGTCAATGGGGATATAAGGATTTATAAAAAGGTTGTAATCAATATTGTTTAAAAGGATATTAAGTTGATTATAGTCAGCTTTACGAAAGTTAAAATAGTAAGATAATTTGGATATAGTTGGAGTCAAAAGTATGGCTATTAACGTTAGAATAAGAAGGGTCAGATGAAGGAAGAGGATTTCGGGTAAAAGATTGTGAAGCTGGATTTAAGGTGTGAGATTGGATATAATTACTATAGTTTATGCCGATAGGGGAGGTGCTCGTGTTAGAAATATTATTAGGAGAGGGGTTGGTCGTAGGGTTAGATACGTGTTTATGTTGAGGCATTAAGGATTCTATTGAGTGAGGTGGTATTGTATTGTTTGATTTATGAATGGAGTTGTGACAGGTAGCCCATCCGCTGAGTCCAATTTTGGCATACTCTTTCACACATATCGGCCGGTATCTCACGAATGAATGCATGGATGTTGGCTTCCAGTGCGTCAATCGAAGCGGGCTTGTCCCTATAGACATTAGCCTTGACATACCCCCACAAAAAATAATCTAATGGTGTCAAATCGCACGATCTAGGCGGCCAATTGACCGGCCCGAAACGTGAAATTAACTGTTCACCAAACTCGCCTCGCAATTGCGCCATTGTTTCGCGTGCTGTGTGGCATGTGGCACCGTCTTGTTGAAACCACATATCATGCAAGTCAAGAACTTCCATTTCGGGCAAAAAAAAGTTTGTTATCATCGCTCGGTAGCGTTCACCATTGACAGTAACGCTGCGATTCGCATCATCTTTGGAGAAATTATGCCCAATAATGCCGCCGGCCCATAAACCGCACCAAACAGTGGCTTTTTCGGGATGCATTGGTAGCTGTTGCAATGCTTCTGGCTGATCTTCACTCCAAATGCGGCAATTATGCTTATTTACGTACCCATTCAACCAAAAATGAGCCTCATCGCTGAACACAATTTTTCGATAAAAAAGCGGATCCTCGACATTTCGAACCGAGCACGAATTTTGATAGTAAAATTCAATAATTTGCAAGCGTTGTTCATTTGTAAGACGATCCATGGTTAAATTGCAAACCAAACTGAAGCTGTTTGACAGTGACACAAGGTACTAAACACACGTCAGCTGTCAAAACCAGTGTCGCCAAAACCAAACCAGCTAAAAAATCACCCGTTATTACCCACTGCAGCCCTAACACTGTGGTCTGCTCTTCGCTCTCAAATAACATTGACCTCTGTCTATCAGTATTGAATTTATTTGCCAACCACTCGCTGTTCGATCTCCACTTTCGTAGCTCAAATCCTGCTGTTCTTAATACTATGTCTAACTGCTTGATTAGTACTAAAGCTTCCTCCTCTCCATCACATCCGGATACACAATCGTCCATGTAAAAATCGTTTGTCACTATCCGCTCAACTTCTGGAAAAGTGCACTTGAATTCTTTGGCACACTGTATCAGTATTCGTACAGAATTATAGGTGGATGATGTCATACCATAAATAACCACTGACAACCATTACTCTAATAATTCTTTAGTTAGTCCTTCGCGCCAAAATATTCGCTGTAGATCCCATTGCTGTCGAGCTATTTTAATTTGTCTGAATATCATCTTGATATCAGCACTAAACACCTTCTGTGCCTTCTAAAGCGCATTACTATCTCACAATGGTCTCGCTGAAGCTTTTCTCCTAGCTGCTCTACCTCATTTAGTGAAACTCCCTTGTTCGTTTTGCAACTACAATCAAACACCACTCTAAATTTTTTAGTATCACAGTGGTGCGGAATGTAGTATAGCAGTTGTCCTGCTATCGGCGGCTCCATCGCTCTGGTCATGTGCCCTAGTTGTTCATATTCCCTCATGAACTGCACATACTTCTCCCTTAGGAGTGGCTCACGACTCCATCTTTTTTCAAGGTACATAAAACGCTTTAATGCTATAGTTACGACTGACACTCCAACATCCCGTTACCCCTTATACGCCCCTTTGCCTAACGGGATTCTTTGCAAAGCCATAACGGTTTCCAACTCTTCCCGCTTTTTTGACATTTCTCTTCAGTAAGGTTTGCCATTTCATGATGGAAAGATATACGAGCCAACGAGTCGAAATTATTAAAATTTACTACCGAAATTCGGAGTCAGTGGCATCAACGTTAAGAGCGCTACGTCCAATTTATGGTCGTCATAATCGTCCAAGCAGATCAACAATTGAGCGTCTATTGGAAAAATTTGAATCCACAGGCATAGTACAAAATGTTCCCGTGCCAGTGAGACAAAGAAGTGCCCGTAGTGTTGAGAATATTGCTGCCGCTGAGGCTTCAGTTGCAGAAAGCCCAAATATGTCTCTCACACGTCGTTCTCAAGCGTTTGGCATCTCTGTGACGTCGTTGTGGCGAATTTTGCGAAAAGATCTTGGCCTACAGTCGCTTGGCCGCCTCGCACGTGCGATTGGACGCCGTTAGACTATTTCCTGTGGGGCTACGCCAAGTCTATGGTCTATGCCAACAAGCCAGCGACGATTGATGAACTTCGTACGAATATCGAACGTGAAATTGCAGCAGTATCGGCCGTTTTATGCTTGAAAGCCGTCGAAAATTGGGTTCAGCGTCTGGACTTTCAGCAAGCGTGCCCGTGGTGGCCATGCAAAAGAAATCGAGTTTCATACATAATGGCATCGAACGTACTTTCTCCTTACCTAGCCCACAATAAATATAAATTAATATTCATATTTCATTTGACGTAAATGAAATACGAATACTTTGAATTCTCGTGGGAATTGTTTTCAAGCTGCTATGTTCCGATACCTGGTGAAAGAGTTCATAATAGATTTTAAGTCAGTCTTAATCCTACGTTCTACTTGGAAGGTGCAGCCTCGCTAAGGACAGCGGCCTTCCTCGTAGATTTTAATTAAATTAAATGAAGTATAAAATAAAGAAATATGTAATTATAAAATAAGAAAAAAAATTAATAATGAGATAAATGAAAAAAAATATATAAATAAAAAAAAGAAAAAAAATGTTTATGTCAAACCGTGAGACAAAGACCATAACTGGCGCAGTCGGCAGTTCGATCAAGAACAACAACAAAATAAGAACTTATAAAATACTGTTCGATTAAGAACAATACGAAAAAGTGCGAGTGCAAACTCGTGAAAAAATGTTCGATCACTAACTTATGAAATACTGTTCGATTAAGAACAATACGAAAAAGTGCGAGTGCAAACTCGTGAAAAAATGTTCAATCAAGAACTTATGAAATACTGTTCGGTTAAGAACACTACGAAAAAGTGCGATGAAGTGCAAAGTCGAAAAAAAAATGTTTGATTTAGAACTTACGAAGCACAGTTCGATTAAGAAACTTTAAATAAAGTGCAACTCTAACGAATAGAGAACCCTATTAAAAATGATGTCTTTGAACGAAATAGATACAAAAACCACCACATCAGTGGAAGCGGCGGCAGCAGCAGCAGTGGCAGCGGCAAGAGCAGCAAGATTAACAAGCTTAACCACATCATCGGTAACACCCTTAGCAAATTTAGATCCTTCAAAAAAAAATTAAATAACTCAAACAAATATGATGGGAATAGGGAGAATCTATATAATGTTTTAGATTCTGTTGATACCCAATTTTGAGCAAATATGACGATAATAGCCAGGTAATTTTTTTTGAAACTATAAAAGGCAAGTTAATAGGCAAAGCTCGTGAAGCCTTAGAGATGAACAACTTTATTCAAAAATGGGAAGAATTGAAACAAATATTTCTACAATATTTCAATTGAACAACTCTTCGATGACCTTATATCTATTCAATTTAAAACAAATAGCAATGACTTTGAATAAAGATGATCTTGCGTCGCCTTAATAATAAAGTAAGAATAACCTACCCCAATAATTTCTCATCAGAAGTCGTGCAAAACTGCAGTGCAGCACTACGTATATTTATCAATAAATTGCCAGAACCTATGATGAGTTTATTACATTGCAGATATTCAAACAATCTAAAAAGCGCTATGCAAAACTTGTTCGAAACAGGGTATGCATATACTAAAAATAATGTTGCAGGCCAATTTAGAACTGATTATTCAGGATAAGTTGGAACTAATAGCACAGGACAATATAAGAATAACTCAGGCCAATTTAGAACTAATAACACAGGACAATATAGTAATAACTCAGGCCAATCTAGAACTAATCACACAGGGCAATATAGGAATAACTCAAGACAATTTAGGGCTGGTAATGCAGGACAATATAGGGCCAATAACTCAAGTCAATATAGGACTAATAACCCAGGACATTACAATACTGATAATTCAGCTCAGTATAGGAATCATGACTTAGAACCAATGGACACACTGTCCGCGTCATACCAAAGACAAAGAAGAAAGCCTTCTGGCCGACTTCCCTATTTAGTAATAAAAACGAAAAATGATAAATACAAACGAAGAATACTCCTTGACACGGGGTCAGAGACAAGTATTCTTAACCCAGGCTTATGCCACCCAAAATGGCAAGTAAAATTAGACAAACCGATTCAAACAAAAACTGCATGCTCAGACATTAACGTGAGCTCCAAAATAAAAATACCATTATTCAAGGAATTTGGCATATTGAACAAAACAGCTGAATTTCTGGAACACAAGTTCCACGAGACCTATGATGATTTTGACAAAAAAATCTTCATAGTACAGGACAGGAAAATTCCAATATACTTCAACGAAAATGAAGAAAACCAAAAAAGTGAACTCTGCGAAAAATTAGATTCAAAAATTAAAGTCAACTCAGATAATCAAAAAAAACAAAGATTATGAAAACCTAATACCAGAAGTACTTGTACATGAAATATATTATACACAAACAAGTACAGATCCTATTATAGACCAAATAAGTGTTAATCACTTCAGCGAGGAAGAGGAGAAAGGAGTCTTAAACCTCGTTTCTCATAATGCTTCAATATTCTACCAGGAAGGTAGCGATGTATCATTCACAAACGCGATTAAGCATCAAATAAAAACGGTGAATGAGATCCCTATTTATTCCAAAACATACAGATATCCAGAGTTACACAGAGTTGAAGTAAAGAAACAAATATCAGAAATGGTAAGACATACGTCGGAGTAACTCGCCATACTCAGCTCCAATTTGGGTAGTACCCAAAAAGTTATAGGCATCAAACGAAAAGAAATGGCGGATAGTGGTGGACTATCGAAAACTCAACGACGTAACAATAGATGACCAATTCTCTATGCGCAACATGGACGAGTTATTTGACAAACTGGGAAGGGCGCAATACTTTACAACTTTGGATCTCGCAAAAGGGTTCCATCAAATTGAAATAGCAAAAGAAGACATACAAAAAACTGCACTTTCCACAGATGACGAACACTATAAATTTGTCCGTATGCCTTTTGGCCTTAAAAATACGCCGGCCACTTTTAAAAGTCTGATGAATTCGATACTTGCAGATTACATAGAAAATATTGCTGGGTATATCTAGACGATATAATAATTTTTTCAACTAGCCTCAACGAACATCTTGTAGCACTAAACAAAACATTTCAGAGACTAAAATAAGTGAATTTAAAAGTACAACTCGACAAATGCTAGTTTCTAAAAAAGGAAAACGAAGTTTCTGGGTCAAATAGTAACAACAGAAGGTATAGAACCGAACCCTAACAAAGTAGCAGCGATACAAAAGTATAAACTGCCAAAAACTTCTAAACAATTAAAATCTTTTTAAGGAATCACAGGGTATTATCAAAAATTGATAAGGGACTTTTCAAAAGTTGCAAAACCAATGACTTACTTTCTGAAAAAGAATGCAAAAATTGATATTACCAACTAAGAATACATTGACAGTTTCGAAAATCTCAAGAAAATTGATAATCTCAGACCCAATCCTCCAATATCCAGACTTCAATAAAAGATTTGTCTTAACGACAGACGCTTTGAATTTCGCCCTGGGTGCCGTCCTATCACAAAATGACCACCCTTTGTGTTAAGCGAGCAGGACGCTAAATGATCACGAAATTAAATATTCGACAATAGAAAAAGATCTTCTGGCGATAGTATGGGCCACGCAATACCTTAGACCCTACCTCTACGGTAGGAAATTCACAGTTCAAACAGATCACCGTCCACTTGTTTGGTTGAATTTTCTTAAAGAATCCAATATAAAACTTCAGAGGTGGAAAATTAAACTCGAAGAGTACGTTAAAGGTAAGGATAACCAAGTTGCGGATGGGTTATCAAGAATGGAAACTTACTACAACGAAAATGTAGAAAACCGCAATCACACAGATGACAATTTAAACGAGAATGTTAAAAATCCCACCTACACAGTCGAACCACATTGTAGTAGTAAAAATAATGAAGATGAAAATTTAAACGAGGATGTAGAGTCCATGATTGCAACTATCCACAGCCGCAAATGAGGATAGCAGCAATCATATCCCCATCATAGAATCACCGGTAAATATTAATAAAACGCAAATTATTCTAAATGAAACCGAAAACGTGAATAACCATAAAATATATTACCATTTCAAAAAAAGAAGGATCGTTATAGAAATGAAAAAGTTCAATGAAAAACTCATGATAGACATTATGAAAAGATTCATTCCTCCCAAAGGAATAGTCGGAGTTTTTTCAACTCATGACCATTTATTTACCAAATTTCAAAATATTTACGTTAAATACTCGTACTTTAGTAAAAATAAACTGTTAAGAATAATTAAGTATACTAAATTTTTAGGTGATCTAGAAGACAAAGAAAAAGTCCTTAATGTTATAAATAATACACATAAAGCATTTAATCATCGCGGAATAAACGAAACTTACGCAGAAATTAAGGACGTATATTATAGCCCAGGTCTTAAAACAGCAATCCAAAAATTCATAAATATCTGTGAGATTTGCAATAAAAGTAAAAACGAAAGATCACCATATAAAATCCCTTTAAAAATCACAGATACAGCCCAAAGACCAAACCAAATTATTCACATAGACATTTGGTACGCGAACATAAACCTTATGTATGTCACGATTATAGACAAATTCACAAAACACGTTACGGTATATGAAATAAAGCATAGAACATGGTTAGCACTACTTAATGCCTTAAAAAATAGATTAACAAATTTTGGTTTCCCAGGCAAAACTGTCACCGATGGAGAAACAGGTTTTTCTTCGTTGTTAAATGAAGAATTTCTTAAAGAGACAAATGTTCAATTACATATCACAACCCCATATCAAAAAACAGGTAACTCTGATATAGAAAGGTTTTACTCGACTTTTAATGAACATACTCGTATTATTACATTTTCTGCTGATAGAAATAACAATGATACTTTACGTAATAAAGTGCTGAACGCAGTTGCAATCTATAACATCACTATCCACTGCACTACTAAAAAGAAACTCATAGATTTCCTAAACGGAAATATCCCTAACACAGAATATCCTAGAATCATAGAATTAGTGACTAAGAATAAAGAAAAATATATTAACAAGATAAATAACAATGGAGAAGATATAGACTTGACCCAAGATAAACATGCTTATTTAAAAGATAGAGTCAGTAACAAACTAAAACCGGTCCACTTAAAATCAGACCCTGTTATAGTAGATAAAGATTATGTACAAAACGAAAAGGAAGTAAGTTTTATAAGACTCAAGTGAAAAGAAAATATAAATACGAACAATGAAAAGGTGATACATAAACATATACATATTTTCAGAAATTTTTCATCATTCTTTTAACAACGCTAGTAACAAAGACAATCAGACAAATAATTGACGTATACAACTTAAATTCTGGAAACGGGCTTGCAACAATCAAAGACAAAAAAAATACCAGTAATCACAGGACATACAAAAATACTTCAAAGCATTAATCTTACTTCATGGACCGAGATCTTGGACATAATTGAGCAGAACATTAATAAACTTAACTTCAAGAACCATTACCCTACTATGAAACATGACTTTTTACTATAAGCAAGAGAAATAGAAAATTTACTAGGACACGGTCATCATAAACAAAGACGAGGTTTAATCAATATAGCTGGTAAAGGTTTAAAATACCTAGCAGGAACTATGTATTATGAAGATGAGCTCGAAATCAGAAAAAGTTTACAGATAAATAGAAATAACAATGCAAACCTAATCAACGGCCTTAACGACCAAATTAAAATAAACTCTCATTTTGATGAAGCAATAGATAATATTACGTAACACATTAACAGTCAACAACTAGAAATAAAAAATCTAATCTTAAATTTAGGGAATGCAATAAATAAAGAAATTTCACAAATAACCAAAATGCAACAAGCATTTGGAATTCAGTATGACATTCAGTTATTAAGAGAACAAGTGAAGAAAGTTAAAGACAACCTTCTTCTGAGTAAATTAGGAGTCTTAGGAAAAGATATTCTATCAACAGAAGAAAGGTCAACATTTAATATAAAAATAGACGAACTATCACTAATAAATAGTTCCGTTGTTATCCACGAAAACCAAGTTATATTTGTTCTCCTGATTCCAAATTATTCAACTGTAAATTTTTATAAAGTACTTTTAGAGCCAATTCCTAATCAAGACAATCTTGAAATAGTAACACATTATGTAAACTTTATAAGAGACCATAATGTTAATTATGAATATGTAAATGGAACTATAAAAATTGAAGATTTAAAGATTATAAAAGACGAATGTATAAAAAATATTTTTGAAAAAAATACAACATGTAAATTTATAATAAACAAAAATATGGAAGTAAAACAATTAACAAATAATATTGTAATCCTGAAAAATATGCCAAAAACTTTAATCAAACATAATTGAAACAACTTTAAAATCGAGATTAAAGGAAATTATGTTATTAAATTCGAAAATTGTTTAGTAAAAATCAATAATAGAAAGTATGAAAACTGTATATACTATGAAAGTTTTGTAATCCCAAATTAAAATAATAGAAAAATTAAAACAATTGACATGAATTTTTCCACTGCAGAAATACATGCAAAAAATATTGAAAATCGGAAATTTATTGAATAATTAAAATTTAAATATAAAACGAAGACTAGCATATATTACGGCTTTAATTATTTAAATTTGACTTTAATAATCGCGTTTTTTATAATGTTCCTCAAAAGAAAAGTTAATAAAATTAATATTAACATCAAAAATAATGATTCTCCGGAGAAGAATCTTTAGGAGGGAGGAGTTACGCCTGACACTCTGCCTATATACAACATCCCGTTACCCCTTACACGCCCCTTTGCCTAACAGCATTCTTTGCAAAGCCATAACGGTTTCCATAATTTTTGCTTATCTAGCAAAACATATATTAAACGGATACACCCCCTTTCCCCTACCTAGCCTACAATAAATATAAATTAATATTCATATTTCATTTGACGCAAATGAAATATGAATACTTTGAAAACAACTGCATTCCATTCTCATGGGAATTATTTCCAAGCTGCTATGTTCCGATACCTGGTGGAAGAGTTCATAATAGATTTTAAGTCAGTCTTAATCCTACGTTCTACTTGGGAGGTGCACCCTTGCTAAAGACAGCGGCCTTCCTGGTCGATTTTAATAAAATTAAAAGAATTATTAAATAAAGAAATGTTTAATTATAAAATAAGAAAAAAAATTAATAAAGATATTGATGAAAAAAAAATATATATGAATAAAAAAATAAATAATTTTGTTTTATGCCAAACCGCGAGGCAAAGACCATAACTCTATTTCACGTGAACTACCTATATCGTATATGTTAGGTTTATGGGAATTGTTACTATGAAACGACCTGCATCGTCCCGAGTTACTGTCCTTACGAAGTTATCCTCCACTTCTTGCTGCCCTTGAGGAATAGGATCCATTTCCCATAGCTGTCTTATAACACTTTCCATATTTTCTGGATATGCTGTCAATTCTTTCACTGTCCGCATTTCTGGAATCCCCTCCGAATATTACTGTCCCAAAGAGTGTCTACATAGCAACAAAGTGCCCTATCGGCCTTGTTATGGTGTTTACCATTACCTTCGCAGACTTTAACCCCTAATAGAACGTTAAACCAACCCATCTTCGAATAATTTGGATCCGCTAAAAGAATTGCGTCATTCATTTGCAATGGCTGTATATTTGCTTGTGGGGTTACTGCTGTCAATTTGAATTCTTTTGGCAGAATCAAGCAATCTTCGGTAATATATATATCTGATTCAAACCATTACGCTAATCCTATGGTCACTAGCTTTCTTAATCGTATAGGCTTTAGTTCTATCCCTATCACCGTTTTGTTCGTCATGCTTGTCGAAATATTAAATGCGTGGGCGACATGATCAGAAGACCCCGAGTCCAATAACGCTCGTACAGGCCCCAAAGACTTACCCTCATAACATGTTATTATCAGAACAGTTAGAATGATTCCTATCAAGCTGTCGGCTGTGGAAGTTAAAGAAGAATTTAAAACATTGGAATATCTTTGAACTATATGCTTATTAATTTTATTTCCCCTGTTGGGCTCAAATTTATAAAAAAGGAGCTTTAACTGGTTTTGGCTGTCCACGTTTTTTGGTTGGCTGTCGTTTGCTAGCTTCCTTTTCTTCATTGCTACAGTGTCCGGGTCTAGTCAATCACTCTTCTTCTTTTGCTTCAGAATCTCGGCTGGCGTTATGATAGTTGATTTTTGTTCGTTCACTTTTTGACATAGCACAGTATTTAGTTACTGCTTAAATGGGCAACGAGGACATGGTTCTTGGAAACATGTATCAGCATGGTGTCCCCTTTTCATGCAGTTTGCACATAAGCCATATTCACGAACGACAGTCATACAGTGATGTCCTCCCTTTCTTATTTCACAGTAATGTATGCGAATTCCCCTGCTTGTACTGGGCTTGGCTGCCTGCATTTGGCTGCTCTTGAGTTTCAGACACTCTTTGCAATTCCTATTGCCTAGTTGTCGAGGTTTTTGTGGATCATGGGAACGATGACCATATCCCAATAATCCACAGAAAGTCCTTGCGCCTTCAGCTTTCGTACAGTCTCATTGGTGGTGTTGGAGATATGTTGGAATCATCCGACTTCGGCTTTGCTGGGAATGCTGGCAACTGAGTAAAACGCCTGAGCAGTTCACGGCATGTTTGAAACTTCCGCTTGTAGAGCTGATTAAGTCGATCTCAAGCTTCCAGGTAGCTTTGGATATTCAGCTGCCATTGTCTTGGCCGCTTTAGCATTTAAGGTTTGCTCAAATAGGCGAATTTGTATGCTGGCGTAATCATCTCGTTGCTATGGATGGCAGCAACAAAGTGATCGTGGAACCCTTGCCATTTAGTGAGGGAACCGTCAATCTCTCTCCATGAGCTTCTAATATAGTGTTGTTGATATTGGAATTGTAGCTGTCCTGCTGCTTGTTGCTGGCTGGCTGTAGGTGTTGCTGTCGCTGTCGTTTGTCCGTTATTTGGTCGCTGTACATTTTTTGCTAAGCTGTCGTTTAAATGCGCTTTTGGCCTTAAAATATTGTTCCTCTGTAGCGATATGATTCCTCTCCATCAATGTCGGTTTACTGGTTTTGCTGTCCAAAAACTCCTCGTGTACTTTGAGGAAATGTTGCCATGATTCCTCCAATCTATCCAGACGAGTACTCACAACATTGCTGTCCATTTGAGGAAATGACTCATCCTCGCTACAGATCACCATTCTTTTGATGCTGGCAATAGCCGCTTCATAGGTTTTGGAAGTAGTCATTCTGCTGCAAATAGGAAGAACTAAATAAAACTTGATGAAATTTCGTTCTTCATTAACAGATCTGGTTTTAAGTCTATCGCGCCTAAATTGGTCTTGTCCATCAAGAACCATTTAACGCACCTTATTTGGTCTTGTCCATCAAGTACCATTTAACGCACCTAATTTGATCTTTTCCATCAAGTACCATTTAACGCACCTAATTTGGTCTTGCCCATCAAGTACCATTTGACGCACCTAATTTGGTCTTGCCCATCAAGTACCTTTTTAAAGCACCCAACTTGGTCTTGTCCATCAAATATCAAATTAACGCACCCAACTTGGTCTTGCTTATCAAGTACCATTTAGCACACCCAACTTGGTCTTGCCCATCAAGTACAATTCCTGATCTAATTTTTTTGTATTTAAATTTGCTCACTTCTCACTGTCCATAAAATAATTAAAATCACTACACTGTCCACAGAATTTAAATTTAAAAAAAAAAACACCACTATCCGCCGGCAGATCCCAAAAAGAAAACAATAATTTGTATTTAAACTTGCTTACTTTGATGACCTTTCTCACTTTTGTTGTAGGTTATTGTTTTGTTATTGTTTATGATCTTAATATTTTGTTTTGTTTATTGCCTTTTTGTTCCTTTTGTCAACTGCTATATTTTGGCTACTGCCACACTCAACTTTTCACAATCAACTGGTTTAACTTTGCGTTTGTATCGCTTACGCCCATATTGTTCACTCTCTTAATCCAGATTAAAACGTAAATCCAGATTTAAAGTAATTTTAATCCAAAAGTTAAATCCAATTCCATATTATTCACTTGTTTAATCCAAACTCAAATCCAATTTTTTAAATCCAATCCCGATTAATCCAATTGGACTTAAACTGCCCTCCGGAGGTCAGTTTAAGTTGTTAAATCCAGATTAAACCTGAGTTTTATACTATTCACTTTTTCTTGACATTTTAAACCGAAAATTTGTCAAACCCAGTTGAAGCCAAAATTTGCTGTACGTTTCAAACGTCGTTTTTCCAAATCGAGTTGTCTAACTCGATTTTTTTGGTAACAAAGTCCACACCTTCGTCTTTTGTGGTCTCACCGTGCCCATTTACAAGGCTATCTGAGTCGTGGTTTTTTCACTTTAGTCTCGTTTTGGTCTCGCCATGACATCTACACGTTGTTTTTTTTATTGTGTAAGTTTTATCGTCGTCTCATTTTACTATAGCTGTAGTCTCTCCAACATCGTTTCAAATTGCGACTCGATTTAAGTTTGTATTCAATTTGTAATGGGTTTTTCAATAAGAGCGCTACAAAAGTTTTTTTAAATAAAAAAAAAAACGGTTTTGGATATCAATGAAATCCTTTATTCCTGCGAAAGTACGTTCGTTCCGTTCCATTATGTATGGAACTCGATTTCTTTTGCATGGCCACCACAGGCACGCTTGCAGAAGTCCAGACGCTGAACACAATTTTCGACGGTTTTCAAGCATAAATCGAAACGTATGAAATTCATTAATCGTCGCTGGCTTGTTGGCATTGACCATAGACTTGAGCCCCACAGGAAATAGTCTAACGGCGTCAAATCGCACGAGCGAGGCGACTGGACCACTTCGTGAGATAACACGTTCTCCAAACTTGGTTTCCAATAAATTGATTGTGACATTCGCTGTGTGGCTTGTGGCGCCGTCCTGTTGGAACCACATGTCCTCCAAGTCCATATCGTCCAATTGGGGCCAAAAATATTCGGTTATCATTGAACGGTAGCGCTCCCGATTCACAGTAACGTGCCGGTCTTGATCATCACGGAAGAAGTACGGCCCAATGACGCCGCCGCCGGCCCATAAACCACACCAAACCGTAATTTTTTCGGGATGCAATGATGACTCATGGAGTACGTGTGGATTGCTGTCTGACCAATACCGCATATTTTGTTTAATGACGAAGCCATTAAGCCAGAAATGAGCCTCATCGCTGAAGATGATTTTTCGATGAAAATCCAAATCATTTTCAAATTGTTCTCAGCCCAATTCACGAACATACGACGCTTCTGGTGGACAAGCGGCTTCAGTTCTTGCGTCAATTTAATCTTGTAAGGATGTAGGCCAAAATCTTTTCGCAAAATTCGCAACAACGACGTCACAGAGATGCCTAACGCCAACGACGTGTGAGAGACACATTTGGGCTTTCTGCAACTGAAGCCTCAGCGGCAGCAATATACTCGTATACACTCCTCGTCAACTGAATACGCACAAACATTTTTGAATATATTTTATCCATTTTTTCCGAACAGTGATGGTTATTATGCCATCTGTTGATGGTAAAAATGTTCGTAACATATAAATAACAGAATTTCAAAGTTTTATCCAAAAACAACCGTGAGTTTTTCCTTCAACCACTTCCCCAAAGTGTAACTTATACAAAGTAGAAGTTTTTTTTTGAGTCAACTGAATAGGTACAAAAATTAAAATTGGTATTGGAATGGAATGAAACAAGTTTTTGTTTAAGTTTAGTAGTGGGTACTTCCACCTTTATTTTTAATTACTTCGTAAATTTGATCCGGCATGGAACCGTATAGCTTTTTAATGTAATTTAACGAAATTTCGCTCCACGCTAATTTGATTGCAGAAATTAAGGTTTCTTTGTCTTCGAACTGACGACCAACCTCATAAACTTTGCGTACTAACCATCCCCAGACATTTTCTATGATGTTTAGATCAGGTGAGTACGGCGGCCATTGAAGCAACTGCACTTGTTGCTCCTCTATCCATGTTTTTATTATGCGCGCTGAGTGAATAGGCGCATTATCATGTTGGTAGGTCCAGTTTATGGGTCCAAAGATGTTAGAAAATTTAGGAAAATTTCTTTCCAAAATTACTTTATACCCAGCTGCTGTCATTCTTGATGTTACAACCTCGAGCTCAACTGTTCCATAATAACTGACTGCTCCCCATATCATGACACCTCCTTCACGACTATGATGGCGCTTTAAAAATCTTTTTTCTTTTCTTAAGTCGTGAAAATAGAAGTTGAACCCATCAGGGCCATCGAAATTAAACTTTTTTTCATCTGAAAAAATAACGTGATACCATTCTTTTTTCCAACTCATGTGAAATCTTGAAAAATCTAATCGCAACATTTTCCGTCTCTCGTCAAGTGGTGGTTTTTTCTTAAGTTTCATTCGTTTAAGATGGCTTGAGTTGTTGATTACTCTTAATACTGTTGAGCAACTTGCGTTTACGCCGACTTTTTGTTTTATTTTTGCCACAGAATCCGAAGAATTTGATGCATATCTTAAAATTCTTCGTCTCTCAGCTGCTGTTGTTGCTGTTTTCTTACCTCCCTTCATGTTTTTGCCGTATGCATCTTTATTTTTCAAGTAAGAATAATCTACATTAAAACTTCGGCCAACTTTATCAGCTATTGCACGTCCAGTTAGGCCTTGGTCTCTAAGTAAATCGATTTTAGCTTTTTCAACACTGTTAAGACACGTAGATCTACCCATTTTTCTTAAAATTTGAAATCAAGAATTAAATTTTACTGAAAACACTAAAATCGTTAATTTAAACTGTCAAGCACTCCAAAAATCTTATAAACAACGAAGAAAATGGCGTTGTACCTATTCAGTTGACTAGAAAAAAAACTCCTACTTTGCATATAAAACACTTTGCAAGTGGTTGAAGAAAAACTCACGGTTGTTTTTGGATAATTCTTTCGGAATTATCTGCTTAACATCTTAAAGGAACAGTTAGCATCAACAGATGGCATAATAACCATCACTGTTTGGAAAAAATGGATAAAGTATATTAAAAAATGTTTGTGCGTATTCAGTTGACGAGGAGTGTATCTTTCCATCATGAAATGGCAAACCTTACTGAAGAGAAATGTCAAAAGAGCGGCAAGAAATATGGCGTCGTTTGCTGCCCCTGTTGCTCTACTTTTGTAGCGTCCCTGTTGAAAAACCCTGTACTGGAAGTCGAAGTTTATTGAAATTTTGGTCACTTCTTGTTAATAATAAACTATTCACCACTTCTTGTTCAGTCAAAAATCTTTTTAATAAGTATATATTTATACTAAGGGTATTCATGCAACGTCCTAAGTTTACAAATTGTGTAAAATGATAAGCTTACGCAAAGTTTGCATATACGACCTTTTTTACACATTTGATTAAATGGTAATTCAATCAAAGTAAGAGTCACAATGAAGTTTGGATAAGTTTAACCAGTTTGGTTAATTTTTCGTAACAAAATACTTTGATAAGTTTATCCAGATTGTGTAAATCATTTCCCATACAAAATTTGACAGTTCATTAACCAAAAGATAAACCAATTTGTATACTTATCTGGGGTTTTACGAAGTTGCATGAATACTCTTAATGTCTTATACACTCGTGGGAAAATACATACTTTCAGCTATCACGGAAGGAATTTGACATTTCGAAAATATGACATTTGTATTAAACGTCTGGATTTAAAAACATTTACATCTTGATTAAGGGCATTTTAAATCCTTTGGATTTAAGGCATTTTCAGAGTGAATAATATGGATATGGATTTAAATTTTTGGAATAAATAAATCTGGATTTATTAGTTGGATCTAAAGTTCACTTAAATCCAATTTAAATCCAGAGTGAATAATATGGCGGTTAGACACTCTACGATTTCATGGCTTATTTTGTTGCCGTTGATTTGAATTTATATTTTAGTGTGCTGGTTGTGTTATCTGTTTTTGTCGCTCAAATATTTTTGTATGCTGTGCTGACCGTATATTTTTGTTGCTGTGGTGGTATAGATGGTTTGATCATGCTATCTATTAATTGCTGTCGCTTGAATAGATGCTGTCGTAGTATCGATGCCTTGAGCATGCTATCTATATTAATTGCTGTCGCTTGAATATTTCTGTATGCTGGCTGTATATTTTTGTTGCTGTCGTAGTATAGATGCCTTGAGCATGATACAGGGTGGCGCACCAATTGTGCTACAATAAGAAATTCAAATAACTTTTTTTTTAATCGATGTATTTAATTTTTTTTTTTTTTTTATTGGTTAGAAAATTAAATTTTATTTTAAATAGTTAGTTGTTTTTAAAGATTATAGACCGCAAATGACCTCCACGCTCTCCCACGCATATGCGGCACCTGATCAAAAAATTATTCATTGCGGCCTGAAGAGTTGAAGTTGGGATCGCCTCAATTACTGTCGTTATGGACTGCTTTAATTCAGTTAAATTCCTGGGCTTCGTTTTATACGCCTCTTGCTTGACATAACCCCATAAAAAGAAGTCTGGTGCAGTCAAGTCAGGTGCCCTTGGGGGCCAGCGAAGAGTGGAGTTCCTAGAAATTAATTTGTTTGCGAATTTTTTGTTTAGCTCCGCCATAACTGGTCTGTTGCTCCATCTTGCTGAAACCAAACGCTGTTGAATGATATACGTCTTCGGCGCAGTTCAGGGTAAAAAAACTGCTTCAACATCTTAAAATAACGGTCCCCATTGACAGTAACGGTTACACCGTTTTCTTCAAAGAAGTACGGCCCGACAATACACCTTGATGAAACTGCGCACCACACAGTGACTCGTTCTGGGTGCAGTTCCGTCTCATGGAGCATTTCTGGATTAGACTCATTCCATATACGGCAATTTTGCTTGTTTACATTGCCGTTAAGATCAAAATGGGCCTCATCAGACGTGAACAAACAATTGATCAATGTGTTGTCTTCTTCGGCCATTGATATCATTTTTTGGCAAAATTCCAGGCGAACAGGCAAATCCTGAGGGTTTAACTTGCTAGTAAATTGGACTTTGTACGGAAACAAGTTTAAATCGTCATGAAGTATCCGTTGTAATGACCGTCTACTAACTCCAATTTGCCCCGATAAGTTTCGGGTCGAAACGCTCGGATTGGCCTGTATTGCAGATGCTACTGCTGCGATTGTATCCTGAACCCGAACATTGGCATCTCGATGGTACGGCCTTCGTGCGATGCTTCCAGATTCGGCAAACATGTTTACAAACGTCATAATGGTCCATCTACTCGGGGGATTACCGCCAAACTCCCGCCTAAATTCCCTTTGGACGGAAATGACGGACTGCAAAGCATGGTACCGTTGCACTATCCAAATTCTTTTCTCCGTATCCCAAGCATCCATTTTTATAAATCTAAATAGTAACCTACAAAATAAAAAAAAAATAAGCCGATTACTCACACAGAAAAAAAGTTATTACGTTTTATTTTTGTAGCACGATTCGTGCGCCACCCTGTATTTAATTTATTCATATATATTTTGTACACATAGGCTTATAACAATTCTTAGTTTAATAATTCAAGTTCAAATGATCTTAACAGAAGAATTTTCTTTTTAAATTTTCTTCATAATGAGTGAAATACAGAAAAAAGAAGTAAATTTGAACTTATTTTGTAAAATTGAATTTAGTTGAAACAGAAATTTTTAAAATGAAGTAGATTTCAATAATTTGATGATGATGCGAAGTAGCAAGTAGATTATAATTTTTTTATAAAAAAAGTAGATCTACCTTTGTATATAAACTTCATAGTAATATCATGGAGTCGTTTTTATTTACGCGCTGTTTGTCCAGTGGTGCGCTCGCGTCGCTAAAGTTGCTTCAACGTTTTGAAAATTGAGTTCATAACAATGGCATTTGTTGGTTTTGTTGTTGGTTTTGGATTCTCTTTTTTCTTAAGCTATGAAACAGTTTTGAAATGCAATGGTGGTCGTTTTTTTGTTTTAATTTTTTGTTCTATCCTCTTTTTTCTCCGCGTTCGTCTGTTTTTTCGTTCTTGATGATTGAATTTTTGTTCTTATTAGATAATTCTTCTGTTTGTTAAAGAAAAATATATGATGGTGGTTTCAAGCATAGAATATCAATACAATTATAATTGATAATCCCTTGTTTCAAGGTCAACTTTGTTATTATTAATTTGTCTATTTTGATTTCTGGCTTCTGGTGGTGGAAAATTTTTATTTCGTAGGTAAATAAAAAAATAACAATAAATAGGTATACCATTTAGGTAAATGACAGAGGTGATTTGATTAAAAAAATATTTCAATTAACAATTTGGCAAAGAAAAGAATACAAATAAATAATTTAAAAAAAGTATTTATTTGTTAAACTTCCAAAAAATTATTTATGTAGATGTCTCTACCTGATTTTTTTTCGTAAATGGGTTGGTACCTGTATTAGATTAATTTATTTGTAGTTGTGAGAAAGTCAGATTTAGTAAGTTTGTTTTAGATATAAAAATTTCTTCAGGAGAAACTGATTTTAGGACGATATATGATATACATATGTAGATAATTTTAATTTCGAAAAAATATCTTTTAAAACACCATTTAATTGATATAGGAATGTAATCATACCAAGTGCTTTTACGGCCATTCCAAAGCAATGGAGAAGACAATCAGATGCTTGAAGTGAGTTTTTTTTTTATAATTAGGTAATATTTGTTCACGATACTCAGTGGTTTTTAAGAATTCATCACAGAGTAGATGACACATACTACGCTTCACCAAAAAATAATTTAATGTAGAAGTTTATACTACATATGTAAAAAAAAAAAAAAATGGTAACGGAGTAGACACGTTCGATTTATAGATTTCCGGCCTTTTTCTTAATAGTGTTCCGGACTCAAGTGGTGATTTTAAGAAAAAAAAATTGCGCGCGTGGTTGTCGAATCAAACCGAAGAAGGTGTCTATGGACAGAAAAACTTGTTTTCTAAGACGTCATTGGAAAACAATCTATTATTTGTAAAAGCCTTTAAGAAAACGAGAATATGGCGAAAATGCCTGTTTTGCAAAGAGAATGTAGCTTACACCATAGGATTTTTTGAAAAAATTGTTTAGTAACATAAAATTCCATATTTTCATTAGGGCATACAAAAATAAATAAATATAAAAATTTTAGTAATACAAAATAAAAATGCTTGTAAATATTGAAAAACGTATCTTTGACAGTCAGTTTTTTATAGCTAACGGTATTTTTTAAGTTTTTTTTTTTTTAGTGGATATAAATTCAATTTATTAACGATTTTCATTTTGTAATCATAATCATACCATTTGATATTGATCTTTTAAGTTCTTAAAAGCAATTTTGATAGAAAAGTCATGTAAATTTGGAAGTTAGAATCAGTTACTTTTACAAAATGATTTTTTAGTGCACATAATCTCTATGTGTTGGTACAATACAATTTGTCATAATAAAACCGAAAACCCCTTTCTATAAATATTAATCCTTAGTTTCAATTTCAATTAAAAGTTCTTACCAATAAGATAATCGCTTAATTACTCAACGTAAGGTTTATTAGCAAAGCGCGGATTGAGTATAGAGAATATTTACAAACTTTTCTATGTTTTTATCGTATGTACTGTACATACAATGTAGGATTAAATGTCCTAAAATAGGTACCTCCAGAGCAAAAATTCTTGTCTGAAATGAACCTACTAAATCTGTCTTTTTCGCAACTGCTAATAAATAACTTGAGGAGCCCATCTACAATGAAAGAGATCAGATAGAGACATCTATGTAGGTATACAAAAATTATAAGCTATATGTATATAACAATTTTTAAGTTATTTGTTTTTTAAACTGTCAGAGAATGAAAAGTCCATAGCAACCTTATCAATAACGTACCTACAACTAATCCATATCTTTATGTAGGTAATTGCTATTATGTATGTACACCCAACAAAAAAAATTCGAAAGATCACCACGAAATAATTTCGTAAAACTTTTATTCGTGCATTGTACAAAATTTGGTCAATTCCACCAATATACGAATTCCACCAATATATAGAATTATAGGTCCTCTCTCTTTCTGTCGACTTACGTTACAAGCTGCAACACGCACACAGAAAACTTAAATAAGTCATCCTCTCTCCACGAGTTTTTAGGAAAATATTATATTAGCATATAATGAACAAATAATTTATACCCAAAGATTTCGTACAATACACAAAATATCCCAAAATATTTTGTAAGTATATTCTACAAAATTTTTGAAAAATATTTCGTTAATTCAACTAAATTTTATTTGTAAAAATACAAGAATTTTATAGCGTTCACGAATGAAATGAACAATGCTTTTAGTAATTTAACGAAAGTCAATTAGTGCATATTAAGAAAAATATTCGTGGTTTTGCACCACGAAAGTTTTGTCAAATAAACGAACTTTTTTGTTAAATGCACTAATTATTTTTTTGGGTGTAGGTATTTATTGAATTTAAAAAATCAATATCCTTTACTAAATGAAGAAATAAATAAACAAACAAAACAAATACACCCACTACTCACCCTTAAAAATCAAAACGGAGACATTTTTCAAAACAACTTTACCATATATGTTAGGTACCTATCTACATACATTCATATCGGCACATTCCGAACATAAATCCTTTAAATTATATATTAACAAAAATAAAAACTCTTGCCATTATTTAAAGATCGAGAAGAACAATAATAAAGGTATGCCTGCAAGTGTACACACGCACCTGCACAAAAACGGACAAGGGAAAGATAAAAATTAAAAAAAAAACAACCGCCAACAAGGCTACCATAATGTTTCCCCCCCGCAAACGAGATAAATCCTCCAACTTTTCTTTAAAACATTTGTACAAAAATTCTGAAAAGAAAATATGAATTGAGATTCTTGTCAAGATCGAGGCATATGAAAATAAAATATACACATACACACGCAGATGCACAAAAAAGGGATAGAGCAAAAGTAAAAAAAATCATCAGAACGAAAACGTCACTTAACAAACCCTCCACCCCACCAACCAACCAACAGAACGAACCACGGACGGTAACCAGCCTGTCTATACGACCTACCTACAATAAAAAACAACAAATTTATTCATTTCTCGAGCGCTGAGCGGCGCCCTTCCCTTACCAATGCACATTCTTATGACTGAAAATAAAAATACAAAAACACTCAAAAGTAGAAGAAGAAAAATGAAAAAAAAAACATCCAAATGTTTCCCTCAACATTTTGTGTTGAGAGTAGGCAAGCTTTGCGAGAAACTGACAAATCCTCCAAGAGTATCACTTGTCACGAATAAGTGCTTTCTCATTAGCCGTTCGGACTCGGCAAAAAATTGTAGGTCCCCTCCATTCCTGCCAAAAATACGCACACAGGAATGGTTGAGAGTTGTTAGTCACTAGGCCTTGGTTCTCCACGAGCTGTTGTGCCACCAAATTTATTTTTTAGTAGGCAAGCTGTTAGACCGCTACGTGACGCTAAAATCAGCGATGTTCATGATATTACTAGAAAGTTTATATACAAAGCATCTACTTCAATTGAAGTAAAGTGGTAATACTTATCTAGGTACAAAAGTATATGAATTTTTAAAAGAAAATACCGACTTCAATAATTATTAAAAAAAATAAATATAAGTAATATATTTGTACGGTCTTCGGACTCATCAGTGACATAGTGAGTGCGTTTGTCATACGCAAATGTAAAGGGTGGTTTGGTTTTGGCAACACTGGTTTTGACAGCTGACGTGTGTTTAGTACCTTGTGTCACTGTCAAACAGCTTCAGTTTGGTTTGCAATTTAACCATGGATCGTCTTACAAATGAACAACGCTTGCAAATTATTGAATTTTACTATCAAAACTCGTGCTCGGTTCGAAATGTTCATCGCGCGCTGCTTCCATTTTATGGTCGGCATTCTCGACCTTCTGAGCAGTCTATTCGGAAGATTGTGACCAAATTTCGCACCAAATTTACTTTGTTGGACATTAAACCACCAACACGTTTACGTACTGTGCGTAGTGAAGAAAATATTGCGGCCGTATCAGCTAGTGTGACAGAAGACCGCGAAATGTCGATTCGGCGCCGTTCCCAGCAGTTAGGCCTTTGTTACAGCACTACGTGGAAAATTTTGCGGAAGGATTTGGGCGTAAAGCCTTTTAAGATACAGCTGGTGCAAGAACTAAAGCCAGCCGACCTACCACAACGCCGAATTTTTGGTGAATGGGCTCTTGGAAAGCTGGCCGAGGATCCGCTTTTTTATCGAAAAATTGTGCTCAGCGATGAGGCTCATTTTTGGTTGAATGGGTACGTAAATAAGCATAATTGCCGCATTTGGAGTGAAGATCAGCCAGAAGCATTGCAACAGCTACCAATGCATCCCGAAAAAGCCACTGTTTGGTGCGGTTTATGGGCCGGCGGCATTATTGGGCCATATTTCTTCAAAGATGATGCGAATCGCAGCGTTACTGTCAATGGTGAACGCTACCGAGCGATGATAACAAACTTTTTTTTGCCCGAAATGGAAGTTCTTGACTTGCATGATATGTGGTTTCAACATGACGGTGCCACATGCCACACATCACGCGAAACAATGGCGCAATTGCGAGGCGAGTTTGGTGAACAGTTAATTTCACGTTTCGGGCCGGTCAATTGGCCGCCTAGATCGTGCGATTTGACACCATTAGATTATTTTTTGTGGGGGTATGTCAAGGCTAATGTCTATAGGGACAAGCCCGCTTCGATTGACGCACTGGAAGCCACTGCATTCATTCGTGAGATACCGGCCGATATGTGTGAAAGAGTATGCCAAAATTGGACTCAGTGGATGGGCTACCTGAGACGCAGCCGCGGTCAACATTTGCATGAAATTATCTTTAAACATTAAATTGCAAGGTTCAAACTATCGATTCAAATAAATATTTCATTCATTTTTTCGAATTTTTTGTGTTTTTTTTTTTTAAGTTTTAAACCTCTTAAAAAATCACCCGTTATTAAATTCAGTTCAACTAACATGAATTCCTTGACAAAAATCCACTGTAAACTGTATCCAACAAGATTAGAATTCCTAATCATTAAGCCAGAAATTTGTTTGCCCGGGGCCAGGCATAGTTTCTATTAAAGCCGTGTACTTAATATAAAAATGGTGGTTCCATTTCCTAGTTGACCGTTGTACGATGCATTTTACGAAAAAATACACGACTTGCTCTTAAAATAGAATTTACTTGGAGTTTTTGAAAATTTATACTATGAATGCAATTTAGTATGTTGTTTTGCGAAATGAACTCAGTGGTTATTATAAATACTTTGCAACAAAAAAAAATAAAATTCGTTGGAACAAATTTCTGAAAAACAATTATCTTTTATACATACATACAGTACTTTTTTTGGGTAAACGAAAACTGATTTTTTTTTTTATAAAATTCTGGGTGGAGATACCTTTGGTATTGATATTTTCTGTTAAAACAGAAAACAGTTTAATCGAAAAAAACAAACTTCAAGTGGAAGTTGTGGATTTTAAAACTAGAATTATATCTATTTCAGAAGGTATCGCTTGGAACTGGGGGTGGTGGGGGAGGTGGTTGACGTGCATGAGCATGAATTGAAGGACACCTTGTATGAATTTTGCATTAAGTTTAAGGAAAAGTATTGAGTATTTGTTTCCCTACTTTCGAAAATGTAATATATGTACCCATTTTTGAAATATTGAATCTTTAAACATATGACATTTAAACATCATTATTTTACAATTTTGTTTTGAAAGTCTTGTATCAATTATATATTAGAAGAGCATACATCAGTCAGAGTCGACTTGGAGATACCTGAAAAATCTTATCGGTACAGGTTGTATGGCAAGTAGGTAGTTATTTTTAGGGTTGGCCACGATACTAGAAAAGTCTCGGTATCGTTTGGTATCGAAATCGGAAACCGAAGCGATACCAGCTCCAAATACCGATACTCTTCGTTGTATCGTTTGATATTAGCAACAAAAATATATTTTAGAATATTATAATTTCTTCTTGTAATTTTTGTTATTGGTTTTTCGGAAACGGATCTAACGGTTTGAAGGCATTTTCACATTTTCTTTACTTAGGAGTAGGTTTAAGCAATTAATTAAATAAGAACCACCCACTTTCACGCCCATTTTTCTTTCGATTTGTATCTCTGAAACCAATCACTAAGATGACATCATTTATTTCTTTTGCTTTGTTTCTCTGAAACCAATCATTCGGAGGACATTTTCAGACTTGGTTATTTATAACTGGAGGAAGTGACTTTAATGAAATCAACCAACTCTCATATTTTTTCTTAAATCTTGGTTTCTCGAAAACGCTCCCAAGGATATTGTAACAGCATTGTTTTCCTGCTATGAGTTGACAGCACTGGTTAGTTCTAGTTAGTTGTGTTTACGTATCGCCTGTGTATTTAAATATTATTTTTACAAGTATGTCGTAATTTTTATAAGTGTAACTGACTTATTTCACTGCATAAGTGAATATTTTAATTGTAATTAATTTCTTTTTCTGTACTTGTTCTTAGTTGTGCTAAAAAATTAATTAATTGTTTAATTCTTAATAAGAGCATATATTTTTTTGTTCGGTGTGATTAATAATTTGTGTTCCTCTATTTGAGTGCATTTATCATTTTTTTTTTCTGTATATCCATGTGTTTGTGCCCACTTGTGCTTAAATAAAATGTTCCCCTACTTTTTTTTGTTGGTATCTAGCTTAAGCGTTCAGCTTTAGTTAGCAATAATTTGTCGTCCCTTTCTTTCTGTTTTAAATAATAACTTTCTTTATTTTAATTTCATCTATTGATAACTTTTACTTGCTAGCTCCTGTTACCTAAGCACGGTCATAGTCATAATATAGGTTCGATTCCTGGTAAAATTAAAATATTTTTTTTTATCTTATTTAATTAATCTTATTTTTTGATTTTTCTGGTCTGTTATTTTTAACGCATGAATTTAATTTTCAAAATAATTTTCTCTTCAAAACTACCCACTGTTTGCTTGTTTTGGGCCTTGTGGGAATCTTTACTTTCCCAACGAACAATTCTGTCAAAAGTCAAAAATTAGCAAAGCAAATAGTTTCGTTTGATCTTTTAAAATAGTAACACACTCCTTGCTTTGATTCTATTTGCAATATTAGTAACTGGCCCCCCTACACGTAGTTTTTCCAAAAATATATCTTCGAAAAACTAAGCAGAATTACCATCTCCTACCAAAATGTAAGAGGGCTACGCAGCAAAACTGCTGATATTTATATGAACTCCCATGCATTTTCACATGACATCTTTGTTTTAACTTAAACTTGGCTGAATTCAAGTTTTCTTGACACGGCACACGGGCTCAGTACAAAATATTCCCGTGCCATTGAGACAAAGAAGTGCCCGTAGTGTCGAGAATATTGCTGCCGCTGAGGCTTCAGTTGCAGAAAGCCCAAATGTGTCTCTCACATGTCGTTCTCAAGCGTTGGACATCTTTGTGACGTCGTTGTGGCGAATTTTGCGAAAAGATCTTGGCCTACATCCTTACAAGATTAAATTGAGGCAAGAACTGAAGCCGCTGGACCACCAGAAGCGTCGTATATTCGTGAATTGGGCTGAGCAACAACTTGAAAATGATTCCGATTTTCATCGAAAAATCATCTTCAGCGATGAGGCTCATTTCTGGCTGAATGGCTTCGTCAATAAACAAAATATGCGGTATTGGTCAGGCAGCAATCCACACGTACTCCATGAGTAATCATTGCATCCCGAAAAAATTACGGTTTGGTGTGGTTTATGGGCCGGCGGCGTCATTGGGCCGTACTTCTTCCATGATGATCAAGACTGGCACGTTACTGTGAATGGGGAACGCTACCGTTCAATCATAACCGAATATTTTTGGCCCCAATTGGATGATATGGACTCGAAGGACATGTGGTTTCAACAGAACGACGCCACAAGCCACACAGCGAATGTCACAATCAATTTATTGGAAACCAAGTTTGGAGAACGTGTTATCTCACGAAATGGTCCAGTCGCTTGGCCGCCTCGGTCGTGCGACTTGACGCCGTTAGACTATTTTGTGTGGGGCTACGTCAAGTCTATGGTCTATGCCAACAAGCCAGCGATGATTGATGAACTTCGTACGAATATTGAACGTGAAATTGCAGCAGTATCGTCTGATTTATGTTTGAAAACCGTCGAAAATTGGGTTCAGCGTCTGGACTTCTGCAAGCGTGCCCGTGGAGGCCATGCAAAAGAAATCGAGTTCCATTCATAATGGCATCAAACGTACTTTCACTGGAATAAAGAATTCCATTGATATCCAAAACCGTTTTTGTGTAAAAACCCAATACAATTTAAGTACAATTACTGGTACTTAAGTACCTCAAAAGTATTTGAAATTTGTATTGATTACTTTTGTACTTATGACTTGTACTTAAAGACTTTTCAATTCCTTTTTAATTCCGAAAGTACTTATAATTCCTTTTAATTCCTTTAGTATTTTCTATTCTTTTTAAGTATAGAATATATTGTAATTCATATTGGTCATGTTTGAAAAAACAAAAATAAAGCTTAGATATCTTATATTAAATCATAAACTTAATGATAAAAGAAAAAAGTATAATAATAGAGGCTGTGAGTGCAAAAGTGGTGTAACCGACTTTTTTATCATATTTTTCATCTTTAAATAAAATTTTGAAATTGATGACTTTTGATGCAAAATATAAAAATACGTGAAAATGGGTTACACCACTTTTGCACTCACGGGCTCATACATGTGTAACATTTCCTTATATTGTTTTTTTTTAATAACAAATTGAATAGGCATCAAAAAGACTTCAAATAAAAAAAATCCTAATTTTTTCAAATTTCAGGAATTTTCCAAAAATTTGGCACAAAACACAAAAAAAAAATATTTAAAAAAACCGAAATACTAACAATGCCATTCTATATTTTTTAAAAGTCACAAATCTATTCTATAATATGCTTTCTAAATAAAGTTTTTACTGTAAATATTTTTTGAAAAAAAACTATTTTCAAACTTAAAATTAAAGAAAATTATTCCTAATAAAAACTTTATTTCGAAAGCATATTATAGAATGGAATTGTGGCTTTAAAAAAAAGCTAAGGCGTGGCATTGTCAGTGTACCCGTTGATTTTGAAAGATTTTTTTCCATATTGAGTAATTTTTTTAGAAAACTTCCCCTCCCATCTGAACGGGGGAATGTAGACCCCCTCCAAGATGATTTTTTTTCTCGTAGTTTTTTAAGAATAGCCCTAACCCCTAACTACTTACTAATTAGTACCTACCATAAAGTGATAATAGGGCGACCAGGGGGGTGAAATAAAAATCTGAAAAAATTAGGATTTTTTTCTATTTGGAGTCATTTGATGCGTATCCAACTTGGAATTTCAAAAACCCAATATGAGGACCACCTTTATATACATACTACGAGGCCGTGAGTGCGAAAGTGTTATAACCAATTTTTTCCCAGTTTTGTCTCGTATTTTTACATTTTTGCATCAAAAGTCATCAGATTCAAATTTTTTTATTTTTAGGTATCTAAGCTTTCTAAATATGTGTACTAATGTCCTTAAATCTAAAAAAAAATAGTTTTAAGATCGATTAAAGATGAAAAATATGATAAAAAAAAGTTCGTTACACCACTTTTGCACTCACAACCTCATATGTAAGAGAATGTTTATTGCACTATTTTCTTTTATCATTAATTTTATAATTTAATAATTAGTTTTTTCTTAAATGACCAATATGAATTACAAGTTCTATATTTAAAAAGAATAGAAAATACTAGAGGAATTAAAAGGAATTATAAGTACTTTTGGAATTAAAAAGAAATTGAAAAGTATTTAAGTACAAGTCATAAGTATAAAAATAATCAATACAAAAATGTCAAGTACTTTTGAGGTACTTAAGTACCAGTACAAGTACATGTACTGGTACTTGGCATTTTTAAGTACATGTACCAAGGAATTGTACTGGTACTTAAAAAATTTCAAGCACAAGGTAATTGTACTGGTACTTGTACTTATGCTTTAAGTACCCAGGTCTCAAGTATATAGAAAAGATCGTCATGTTGATAAGCCAAAAGGAGTTGGAAGTGGTGTTTTAATTGCAGTTAGAAATACATTTATATCTTCGTCTCTATCTTTTCCTTTTAATTTCTCTATTGAATTAATCGGTATAAAATTATTTATGCAATCAAAACAGTTACACTTATTAAATGCATATATTCCTCTGAAAAGTTCGGACGCAGTTTATGTGGAACTTTCCAAAGCCTTAGATTCTGTTATTGACTTGTCTTGCTCCAACAGCAACATATTACTTCTTGGTGATTTTAATTTACCTCACATTGAGTGGGTTCCTTCTGATGACGAATCCTATCAAGAAGCTTCTTTAACTTCTTCTCAAAATGAGCGTCTGCTTCTTGATAGAATAATTTCAACTGACTCACAGCAAGTGAGCTGTTTTAAAGATTCTAAAAATCGAATTCTCGATTTGGTATTTTTTTCGGACGCTAATAGTACCTGGTTCCGGAATCTAGTTCTGGGGTCACTAATTTAGTTAACTATCATCATACTGACTAAAGCAATCACCTTACTGAATACAGTAACCCTCATGATTGTTCATATACTTTTGACTTCAGAAAAGCACACTTTCAGTTGCTTTCAGAAAAAATAGCTAGGTCTGGTACTGAGAATATATAAACAACTGTATTCATAATATTATCCCTTTAAAAATATCAAAGATTATGAACTTTTATCACACATAATATACGAAAGAGCTAAGAACACTCCGAAATAAAAGAAACAAAGCATAGAAAGCTTACATAAAAACTCTTTCGCAAGTAGACCACAACTCCTTATAACCCTTTTTGAAGAATTTAAAACTCTTTCAAAAAATCTATACACTAACCACGTAAACGAATTGGGTAGTTCTCTAAAAAATTACCCAAAAGCATTTTTGAGGTTTGTTAATTCTAAAAAAAACTCAGATGGCTATCCAGCAAACTTCGCTTATGAAAATTGTTCGCTACTAGAAACCATTGATATCTGTAACGCTTTTGCCGAGAATTTTCGTAATTCTTTTGTTGACAAACCCTTAGATGTTGACGAAGATTATTTTAGAAATTTACATACCTATGTCCAAACTAGCTGCAATAATATCCCAGTGCCACCGTGTACTATTTTACACCTTCTCTCATCATTAGATGATGATTACTCATCTGGTCCAGATGGAATTCCTCCTATACTATTGAAAAAGTGCAAATTTATACTCCTTCAACCCCTTCAACTTTTGTTCGAATTTTCTTTAAGGACAGGAATATTTTCCCAATTTTGGAAAAATTCGTTTCTTACACCAATCTTTAAAAAAGGTGAAAAAAATGATATAAAGAACTATAGGCTCATAGCAAAGCTGTCTTGCATTCCAAAGCTCTTTTAATAAGTTGTATGCGAGAGCCTGGCATTTCATACTAAGAGCCTTATATGTGATCAACAGCATAGATTTGTGAGAAAAAATTCAACGGTAACAAATCTCCTTACCTTTTTGCATAAACGCCCAAATGCATTAGAGAACGGAAATGAAGTTGATTGCATATACACTGACTTTTCGATGAACTTAGTTATGAAATTACTGTATTGAAACTTAAAATTTTTGGTTTTCCGACGTTTGTTATATGTTGTATAAAGTCTTATCTTAAATTTATCAGGTACAATTCAGAAATTGTCTTTCAAACTCATTCAGTGCTCACTCGGGTGTACCTCAGGAAAGTCATCTGGGCCCGTTTTTTTTCATTCTCGCTATAAACGATGTTACTTCATGTATACGCTATAGTGATATTCTTATATACGCCGATGATATGAAGATTTCCAAAATGAAAAGATCATGACCATGTTATGACAGTTATGATATTGATAGTTTTAATCTTTGGTGTGGGAAAAACGGCCTTTCTCTTAACCCAGTTAAATGCCAAACTATAACTTTCTCTAAAAAGCGAGACAAAGAAGTTTAACGATCCGTATGTCAGTCTTTCCTTATAAAACTAGTATGTGAGAGCCCAAGTATGGACCCCTTTTTACCAAATTCATAAAAGCCGTATTGAATCAATACAACATAACTTCATTCGTTTCACCTTGAAAAGACTCCCTTGGGCTGATCCGTACAACCTGCCATCTTATGAACACAGAATTAAGCTTCTGCAACTTCAAACTTTATATGAAAGGCGTGTAAATAATGATTTAATATTTTTCCACCAACTTATCAGTGGTGAAATTGATTCTTAATGTAGACGGTCTAAGGTTTCATTTGATACCCCATTTTTCCTTGACCCGATGAGGTACGTTAACACCAAAAATACCGTTGTTTGAGTTGGTCGGACAAAGGGTAGGGCCGATTTTACCTGTCGGCCCAAATGATTTGTAATCTACGATAAAATCTCTATTTACTTGTACTTAAATTTTTCATTGACTCTATGGTATAACTCAACAAAAAAATGCCACCGGATGTGACCATTTTGCCGTCAAAAGGCCCTGAAAAGGTCTGTCCGACCAGTAGTTTTGTAATTTTCTTGACATTTACGATTCGTTAATGGCTTAATTCTGTAGAGATTTGATTATATTATTCTGTATCATAACTTTCTGTTATTACTGTAGTACTAAGTATGTACTAAATATTATCAATATGTTATCTGACATAACATAGTCAGTTGTAATAAAGAGATCAACCTGAGCACACGTCTTTGCTTTACTATATACATATGAACAAGCTAATAATACATGGCGCAGTCGAAGTGAACCTCGTAAATGGGTATTAAAAAACCGGTTCATAATCATCCCGTACTGAACAGAAAACCGCGTGGCAGGCCACCGAGACAAAGAATAATCTATTGCAATACTAACATGGATTTCATCCGAAAGGTCGATGAATTAAAGCTAGAGGGAAATATAGCTGAAAATTGGCGAGTTTTTTGGCAAAATTTTGAAGTAGCTAGACAAAAAAGATGAACTGTGGCGATTTTCCTGAATTCATTGGGACCAGACGCAATCGAGGTCTACAATTCGCTCGATATAACAGAGGACGACAAGAAAATTTATAGTAAAGTGGTCGAAGCATTTCAGACTTTTTGCAAACCAAAGTGCAATGAGGTGTGCAATGAAGTGTGGTTATGGAGCCCAAGAGAGTAGAATGCTGCGTGATCGACTTGTGCATGGGTTAATTGATCAGAAACTCCAAAAAAGGCTATTGGAGACAGACGGATTAACTGCGGAAAAGGCAATTGAAATGGCAAGGGCAGCGGAGGCGTCAACTGAACAAATGCGGAAAATAGAAGGGCAAGCTGGGACATCAAAAGCATCAATCGATACAGTGGGAAGGTTTCAAAACAGGGGAAGTAGTTTTAAGAATAAAAATTATAGAAATTCAAATTTTGCAAATAACTTAGGTTATGAAAAAAACAATCTTAACAAAAATGTGACTTCTTGTAGGAATTGTGATATAAATGCTAACAAAAATCAAAATTCTGAAATATACAAAAGTGTGGCTTGCAATTTTTGTGGACAGGGTCATGTGAAGGGTAAATGCCCCGCCTACGGTAAAACTTGCTCCTCATGTAGAGGAAAACACCATTTTTCTTCGGTTTGCAAGAAGAGTGGTGTACATGAAATCATAACGGAAACTGGCGAAACAGATGAACAAGAAAATAACTTTTTTATTGATGCTATATATTACAAACAAAATGAACGAGAAAAATTACAAATTTATAATATTTTTGAGAAAAATTCTGCATGGTTTGAAACTCTTCAAATTGAATCAAAAAACATTAAGTTTAAATTAGATACTGGTGCAGATGCAAATGTTATACCTAAACAATATATTGAACAGTTTAAGAACATAGAAGTGGTACAATGTAAAGAAAAACTAGAAGGGTATGGAGGTGCCGAAATTAAAACATCAGGATGTGTGGAACTTGAGTGTAAGGTGCATGATACAGTGGCTATTTTAAAATTTTTTGTGGTTGATGTAGGTAACGCTCCAATTTTAGGTCTAGGAAGCTGTGTGAAATTAGGATTAATTAAACGAATTAATAATGTAGACATAAGCGAAAAACATAAATTAGTAACAAATTATGCATGTTTATTTGAAGGGCTGGGATGTTTTTGTGAAGAATTTCACATTGAATTGAAGAGTAATATTACTCCCGTGGCTAGACCAGCTCGCAGAATTCCCATATCATTGGAAGCACCATTGAAAAATGAATTAAAATCATTATGTGACAGGGATATAATAGAGGTTGTCAATGAACCTGTGGAGTGGGTTTCCAACATCGTTATAGTTGAAAAACCTAACAAACAAATCCGAATTTGTTTGAACCCTCAAGCTATAAACGAGGCAGTTAAAGATCATATCTATGAGATTCCATCCTTCGAAAAAATTAAGTCGAAGTTGGCTAACAAAAAAATGGCTATTGGCAAGTCAAGTTGGATGACGAGTCGAAAAGGTTATGCACCTTTAGTACACCTTTTGGGTGCCATCGATTCAAACGATTACCATTCGGGTTGAAAATAGCAGCGGAAGTTTTTCAGAAAATGAATGAGAAAAATTTTGGTGATATAGCAGGTGTTATTATATATATTGACGATTTCCTAGTTGCAGCCGAAAGTGAGCATGATGAAATAGTAGATAAATTGATGAAAAGGGCTATGGAAAAAGGAGTCAAGTTTAATAAGTCAAAAATTCAGTACAGACAGAATAGGGTAAATTTTTTGGGTCACATAATTTTTGAAAACGGTATAGCAATGGACAGGGCAAGAATGGAAGGTATAGACAAAATGGGAATGCCAAAAACGAAAAACGATTTGCAAAAATTGCTGGGGTTAATCAACTACGTAAGGGATTATATCCCTGAGCTAGCTGAAATCTCTAAGCCTCTTAGAGATTTGCTCTCTAAAGACGTTGTATTCCAGTGGTTGGGCTGCCACACAAAATGCTTAGAGAAAATTAAACAATGCATTATCAATGCCCCGGCATTAAGTCCATTCGATTGCAAGGAGAGCATCTCAATTCAAACTGATGCATCGCAATTTGGGCTAGGATGTTGTCTCATGCAAAAGGGTAGGCCAGTGTGTTTTGCCTCACGTAGTTTGTCGAATACAGAAGTGCATTACGCACAAATTGAGAAAGAATTTCTCGCGGTAGTATTCGCGTGCCATAAATTTCATTCATATATTTATGGATTTGATGTCGAAATAGTGACAGACCATAAGCCACTATTGGGTATTATGTCAAAAGATTATCATAAAATACCGTCAGCACGATTGCAAAGAATGAAATTAAGGCTTCAAAAATATAGGTTGAGTTTTAAGTATTTACCTGGAAAATTTTTGTATGTTGCAGATTTGCTATCTAGGAATTTCAGCAAAGAAAATGAAAAAGAAGAAATTGAAGGATTAAATGAAATGGTTCATTCCATTAATGTAAGCGAAAAGAAAAAACAGATTTTTCAAATGGAAACAGAAAAAGACCTACAATTGCGAGACTTAAAAAATATTATTTTAAAGGGATGGCCAAATAGTAAGTCAAAGGTACCAGCAAATTTGAGGGTGTTCTGGAATATAAGGCAAGAACTATACGTCACAGACAATTTATTATTTTTAAACGATAGAATATTCGTTCCAACGATGTTGAGGAACGCAACGTTACAAAATTTACATAGTTCTCATCTCGGAGTCGAAAAGACAAAAGCTCGTGCTCGAACGTTAGTATTGTCACAGAACGATGGCATAGAAAGTCAAGCTGACAAGTAAAAACAAAAACTATCCAACTATCATATTTATGTATACTCTCATTACTTATCCTCTTACTAATTTTCTTGCTACATAACAATGTACGTATGTATATTCATGTTTTTTCCTTTTAGTATAATCATTATGTTTAACTTGAGTATGATCTTGAATTTTGACACGAACGCATCGGCGAAGAAAGCATATTGTCGCGATTTAAGAATAAGAATTACCTATGCAAATAAATATAAAAATTTATAATTTATAATCGTAAAAAGCCTTTGTCGTTTATTTCTTTTTAAATCATGGACATTTACGAAATGCAACGAGACAATTAAAAAAGGTAACGAATACGAAACATTTTGGTGCCTCCTGTGAGGAATAAGTCAACGGTGGTTGAATAAAAAACGAAACTTGCGGAAAAAAAAAGGGGCAATCGTATGTTCTGTAGTTGACTCAAACGGTCATGCGCACTCGACTTACATGTATGTACCTAACCTACATAACATAGGCAACAACTACGGAGCATAATTCCCCTGCGAAAGTACATAAGGCGAACGGTGATTGTTTAAAGCGTTCATAGAAACGGGACGATAGATTTTTCTATTATTTTTTTTTTGTCGCTTTCAATTTGTGATTTTACGTAAAATATAATTGAATTCAAATAAAAAAAATATAATTTAAAGAGATTATGGCTGAATTAAAGTTGCGGATGAGTGCTGTTACGTCCATTTCAAAGTTGGCTACAAAATTGGAGGCTGGTCAATTGGCGGAGCTAGACCTAGCTTTGAAGCGTGCCAATTTGGACAATTTAGAAGGCCATTTCACACGGTTTATGGATGCACACTTCTTGTTGGTCGGTAGTGCGAAGGATAGCGAGATGGACGCACATTTTTGTTCGAAGTTGTGGAAGTTTGTTCGAAGTTGTGGAGGACAAATACACCAAGGTGAAGGCCATGCTTGCGGGTGCAATCGATCTGGCTATTCAGGAGCAGCAGGCATCTGATGTTAGTATGGTGCGCTCACTTCACGGTCAACAAGGCGACCTGAATGATCTACGTCTGGAGAAAATTGTTATTCCAGAATTTCATGGAGAATTCAACAAATGGATTGCATTCCGTGATATGTATGAGGCAATGGTGCATTCCAAAGAGCATCTTTCAACGGCTGCAAAATACACCAGGCTTATGAGAGCACTGAAGGGCTCAGCTGCTCAGGTAGTTGCTGGTTTCCTACCTACTGATGATAATTACGAATCGGCATGGCAGACGTTGAAGGCAAGGTACGACAACGACCGTCTCATTGTGTCGGCGCATTTAAATATTTTTCTTAATATGGACTCGATTGAGAAGGAAACAAATATAGGCTTGCGTCGAGTAGTTGACATTACCAATGAAACTACACGCTCGTTGGCGGCAATGAAAAGACCAGTGGAGACGTGGGACGATATCCTTGTCCACATTTTGGCGTCGAAACTTCCAAAGGCAACAATCATACACTGGGAAATGCAATTAAAGGGAACCGAACTTCCCAAATTGGCAGAGTTACTAGCGTTCATCGAAGGCAGAGCACGAGGTCTTGATCATATGGGAAGCGCTATGGCTGATAGAACGTGTACATCAGGCAATAGCTTCAATAAACGATCATCATCGACTCCGAAGGCTCATATAAGCACAAACTCAGGTGGTACTTCAAGGCTGACACGAAAGGCAGAAATTTGACATGGTTATCGCTGGTGCAGGTGGTGTACAAGGCCCAACAACACGAGGCGTAGCAGTACTGCAGCTACAATCAAGATACGAGGCAGACTTTTCCATTCGAGTCAATGCATTCGTGTTGACAAAAATCACAGTGGATTTGCCTACTCATCGTATAGGCATCGATCGATGGCAACATTTACAAAACTTATCTCTGGCAGATCCAAATTTCGGTAGTCCAGGTGAAATCGATATTTTGATTGGAGCTGATGTTTGGGGTTTGATAATCCAGGATGGAATCGTTAATGGCGAAGCAAATCAACCTCATGCTCAGAATACACATCTTGGTTGGGTAGTATCAGGACCAGTCGATTTAATACAATGTAACTTGGCGCAAAGTTTGCATACACTAGGCGACGGGCATCTAGAAGAGGCTCTTACACGTTTTTGGCTGTTGGAAGAACCAGCTCCATCTGAAGACGATACTCGAACAGATGACTGCGAGCAGCATTATGAAGCAACAGTTCATCGACAAGACGACGGGCGGTACGTAGTCAGCATACCCTTTTTAAATGAAGAACCGAAGCTTGGCGACTCACGTCGAATGGCAATGCAGCAGTTTTACCGAAATGAGAGGCGACTACATTCTGATCCAGATCTGTTGGCGAAATACATAACATTTATGCGTGAATACGAGGCACTAAGTCATATGGCATTATACGAAGGTGAGGTAGGCGAAGGTACTCCGGCCTACTACATTCCTCATCACGCAGTCACAACAAAATTTCGGGTTGTGTTCAATGCTTCGGCAAAATCAGACAACGGTGTGTCCCTTAACGAAACACAACACATCGGTCCCGTAGTACAGGACAAATTGGCTAACATCATTCTGCGATTCAGGTTTTATCGTGTAGCAGTGGTGGCGGACATCGAGAAGATGTTTCGCCAAGTTTTGGTGACTCCAAATCAACAAAAGTGGCAGCTTATAGAGGGTGATTTTTTAAGAGGTTTAGAACTTTAAAAAAAAAAAACACAAAAATTCGAAAAAAATGAATGAAATATTTATTTGAATCGATAGTTTGAACCTTGTAATTTAATGTTTAAAGATAATTTCATGCAAATGTTGACCGCGGCTGCGTCTCAGGTAGCCCATCCGCTGAGTCCAATTTTGGCATACTCTTTCACACATATCGGCCGGTATCTCACGAATGAATGCATGGATGTTGGCTTCCAGTGCGTCAATCGAAGCGGGCTTGTCCCTATAGACATTAGCCTTGACATATCCCCACAAAAAATAATCTAATGGTGTCAAATCGCACGATCTAGGCGGCCAATTGACCGGCCCGAAACGTGAAATTAACTGTTCACCAAACTCGCCTCGCAATTGCGCCATTGTTTCGCGTGCTGTGTGGCATGTGGCACCGTCTTGTTGAAACCACATATCATGCAAGTCAAGAACTTCAATTTCGGGCAAAAAAAAGTTTGTTATCATCGCTCGGTAGCGTTCACCATTGACAGTAACGCTGCGATTCGCATCATCTTTGAAGAAATATGGCCCAATAATGCCGCCGGCCCATAAACCGCACCAAACAGTGGCTTTTTCGGGATGCATTAGTAGCTGTTGCAATGCTTCTGGCTGATTTTCACTCCAAATGCGGCAATTATGCTTATTTACGTACCCATTCAACCAAAAATGAGCCTCATCGCTGAACACAATTTTTCGATAAAAAAGCGGATCCTCCGAGCACGAATTTTGATAGTAAAATTCAATAATTTGCAAGCGTTGTTCATTTGTAAGACGATCCATGGTTAAATTGCAAATCAAACTGAAGCTGTTTGACAGTGACACAAGGTACTAAACACACGTCAGCTGTCAAAACCAGTGTTGCCAAAACCAAACCAGCTAAAAAATCACCCGTTATTATGGCGTGAGAATCCAAATGATCAACTCAACACTTATCGACTGAAGACGGTAACATACGGCACCCGTTCTGGGCCATACTTAGCAGTACGCACACTCCATCAATGTGCTCGAGACAACTACAACATTATCAAGCAACAGGCTGAGGCAAATGAAGCGAGGCGCAGCATCGAGAAAGATTTCTATGTTGATGACTACCTTTCTAGTGCTCCCACTCCAGCGATCCCAGTTCGTCGATCAAAAAATGTTGATCATATCCTTCAACAAGGCCACATGCATCTCCGGAAGTGGCAATCCAACAACAAAGCAGTCGTTCAAGCAATCATTGGTCAAAGTGACTCAGGTAAGAACCCATTACTAATTAACACAAAAGAATCCTCTGTTTTAGGCCTGCAATGGGATAGTGAGTTCGATAAGTTGTCATTTGAAATCACCTTAGATGAGGCCATGACACGCACAAAACGAACGTGTCTCAGTGATATTTCGAAGCTCTATGATCCGACGGGATTGTTAGCACCAGTCGTCATCAAAGCAAAGATATTTATGCAGAGGCTATGGTTGGCAGGCATTGGTTGGGATGAGGAAATGCCGGATAATCTACTTGAAGAGTGGTTCATTTTTCGTCAAGGCTTGTTCCAATTGGCATATCTGGCCATACCACGACATATTGGGATGCATCCAGGGCAGCAAACAACTCTGCATGGTTTCTGTGATGCATCACAACTCGCATATGCCGCGGTTATCTATGTGCGGACCATCGATGAGCTAGGCCAGGCGACAGTCCGGTTGCTCACATCCAAAACACGAGTAGCACCGGTGAAGACGATTTCGATTCCGAGGCTCGAGCTTTGTGGGGCTCAATTATTGGTGACTACAATGAACACAGTACGAGAAGCAATGGGAATGTTGGATGTGGACTATTTTCTGTGGACCGATTCAACAATCGTTTTGGCATGGCTACGACAACTTCCAGTCAGATTCAAACCATATGTAGCAAATCGGGTGAGTTACGTGCAACAGCATAGTGAACCATCTACATGGCATCATATTCCTACGGCACATAACCCAGCAGATTGCGCCAGTCGAGGGTTAACGACTTCGCAGCTGCAGGCTCATACACTCTGGTGGACGGGTCCAGATTTTCTCCAACGAGGCGATCGATATAGTACACCAGGCGAACCATTATGTTCCCCAAGTGATCTTGAACACTTACGACAGGAAGAGAGGCTACCAGTTGTGACACACACACGCATAGAACAGACAGGTTTGCTCTTAATAAGACGAAGAGATGGTCAGGTGATTAATTTCCTGAATCGAACAAATTCCCTCACGAAGCTGAAGAGAATAATGGCACATATCCTTTACGCTATTTATGCAGGTAGAAAGAAGCGTATAACATATGGCTCCGACATATGCAGTGCCGAACGATTACATCAGGCAATGCAAGTACTGTCACGTTTAGACCAAAGGCAATGGTTCAAACGAGATATAGGATTATGTAATCAGGCAAAAAACTTACCAGGCACCAGCGCACTCAGCTCATTGAATCCATTTCTCGATGAAAATAACATCTTGCGAGTTGGTGGCCGTATAAAACGGGCGACATTGGATGCGGATCAAAAGTTTCCGATTATATTATCAAGAGAAGGCAGATTAGCTTATATGATCGTTTCGGAGGTTCATCGAGAAACTTTACATGGTGGTGTACAGTTAATGCTGCAGATCATTCGACAAACACATTGGATCATAGGAGGCCGGGCACTGGTGAAATCTTATATTCACAAATGTGTCACTTGTCGTTTACAACGAGGTGCTGTGGCTAAGCAACGAATGGGTGATCTTCCAAAGCATCGTGTTACTCGACATCGTCCATTTCTAATCTCAGGCGTAGATTATTGTGGTCCTTTCCTGCTTCGCTTAGGCGCGAAACGGTCGAGAACAACAACTAAGACGTACGTGGCAATTTTTGTATGTTTGGCGACGAAAGCGGTTCATATTGAATTGGCAACGGATTTATCAACTGAGGCATTCCTAAACGCATTTGCACGATTCACCAGTAGACGAGGACCTTGCGAGCAACTTCATTCAGATAACGGCACAAATTTCCAAGGTGCAAATCGTCGACTACAAGAGGACCTAGCAGCATGGCAGAACGAGCACGTGAAGCAACAACTGGCGCATCGTGGCACTACATGGCATTTCATACCACCAGCAGCACCCCATCAGGGTGGGATATGGGAGGCTGCTGTTAAGTCAGTGAAAAGGCACATCGTACGAGTGGTTGGCAGTCAGACTATGAGCTACGAACAATTCAACACCCTGCTTATCCGTATAGAGGCTTGCTTGAATTCCAGGCCATTAATGGCTTTATATGACAATCCAGACGACAAGTTAACATTGACCCCAGCTGATTTTCTTACGGGTGGTCCAATTATAGCGCTACCTGAACCTACATACATGAATTTACCATTGAATCGCATCAAAGAATGGAACTTAGTGCGGCGGTGGACTGAAGAAATATGGCAACGTTGGCACCAGGAATACCTAACAATTTTACAACAAAGAAGTAAGTGGCGCAAGGCAGAAGAAAACGTCAAAGTTGGTGATATTGTGGCAATCAAGAATGAAAATTTGCCACCGACACATTGGTGTATTGGCCGAATTACTGCTGTACATCCAGGCGAAGATCAACTAGTTCGAGTTGTTACAACGAAGCACTACGATAAGATTACAGGCCGAACATTTTCTCGACAGCGACCAATACAAAAAATCTGCATCCTGCTCACAGAGGAAAATTCAGAAACGAATGTTTCAGAGGAGGCCGGTATGTCACAGAACGATGGCATAGAAAGTCAAGCTGACAAGTAAAAACAAAAACTATCCAACTATCATATTTATGTATACTCTCATTACTTATCCTCTTACTAATTTTCTTGCTACATAACAATGTACGTATGTATATTCATGTTTTTTCCTTTTAGTATAATCATTATGTTTAACTTGAGTATGATCTTGAATTTTGACACGAACGCATCGGCGAAGAAAGCATATTGTCGCGATTTAAGAATAAGAATTACCTATGCAAATAAATATAAAAATTTATAATTTATAATCGTAAAAAGCCTTTGTCGTTTATTTCTTTTTAAATCATGGACATTTACGAAATGCAACGAGACAATTAAAAAAGGTAACGAATACGAAACAAGTATATTGGCCGTCTTTAAACATAGATATAGAAAAAATGGTAGCAGAGTGTAAAACTTGTCAGAAATTTCGATCTGCAAACATAAAAGAACCCATGATTAGTCATGAGATACCTGACATTCCGTTCCATAAAATAGGAATGGATTTCATGGAAGTTGGAGGAAGGAGCTATTTAGTGGTAGGTGATTATTTCTCAAAATATTTAGAGATTATATTAGTTAAAAAAAAAGACATCACAATCAGTGATTAATGCACTTATGCCCATATTTGCCACTCATGGCTTACCAAGAATTATAATCGCTGACAATGTTCCGTTTGGATCTTTTGAATTTCGTCAGTTCTGCAGTGATTTAGACATAGATATCTTAACAACAAGTCCAAGATACCCAAAATCTAACGGGTTTGCAGAGAGGCTAGTTCAGGTGTCAAAATCATTAGTGTTAAAATGCCAGGAGTCCGGAGGAAATTTTTGGTTGGCGCTACTAGAATATAGAAATTCTCCAATAAAAAACTCAGCGCTTTCGCCATCAGAGATTATAATGGGAAGAAAAACTCGAACTCAAGTTCCAAGCAAAACTGATCTTTTTAAAAACACATCCGTAAACAGAAAAATTGTACCAGTTCTGAATAAAAACAATTGTATTAATAAATTAAACTACGACAAAACAGCTAAATTTAAAAATAGTTTCATAAAAAATGAAAAAAATATGGATAAAAGATTCCAAATTCTGGTTACCTGGAATAATATTAGAAAAGATACAAAATGTACTCAGATCATATTGGATTCAACTTGAAGATGGTCGAACTTTGCGCAGAAACTCATTTTTTATAAGGAAACTCCAGTAAAAGGGTCTTACTCACATGTACTTGACACGAAAATTGCAAGCTAAAACAATAAAATAATTTTTTTTTGAAAGTTTCAGTATCTAATTAAAAATAGTATTTGTTACTGTATAGGAATATATACATATATCTGAGAACTATGATATAAAAAAAAAAAAAAAAAAAAAAAAAAAAAAAAAAACAATAATAATATGAAATGAAATGTTTTGAAGTAAATCTGAATATTATGATCTTTGTATGTAAAAAGAATGAATTATGCAAATAATTAAATAATAGATATGAATAAAATTAAAAAAAAAAAAAAGAAGCAAAATATTATTGTTTGAAAAATTGTTAAATAAATACATTTATCGAATATATATTTTTAAATATGAATTAAAAATGTAAATATATATATTCATGTATATTTATACATACTTATGCATGTATAAATACAAATGTTAGAATATAATAACGCATTTAAGAATGCATTTGTGTTTGTACAATACGTGTATGATATTTATATATAATATATATATAAAAAATATATATAGTAGTTTAAGGGGGAAGATGTAGAGATTTGATTATATTATTCTGTATCATAACTTTCTGTTAGTACTGTAGTACTAAGTATGTACTACATATTATCAATATGTTATCTGACATAACATAGTCAGTTGTAATAAAGAGATCAACCTGAGCACACGTCTTTGCTTTACTATATACATATGAACAAGCTAATAATACAAATTCTTCATTGACTCGATGAGGTACGTATTCTTACGGCCGGCTCCCATACTATCGAGCTGTCCACCATACTGCAACACCATTAGTGAGAATCGGTCTAATCACCGAAGTGTATAGCTAATGAGTAATACGAAGTTGAAGACCCCATTTATTCAAACAAAACGGCTTTTTTGCATGAGAAGAGTGCCACTGTGGCCTTTTTAGCTTTTTCTTGTATATTAGGTTTCCAGCTTAAATATTTTGATTGATCAGTGAATGTAAGTCGAATAACTTTCATAGAGGGAGGATCTACATGAGGGATTTTATATTTCCTAGAGAATATGTTTCTGTTTTATGTAGAGTTGCGCAAAACATTTCCAATAGCGGAACGGACATGAAACGATTCTTTTTCTCGTCGGAACTAGTTCCTGGAACCATGTCCGCGGACATGTTAAGGTTTTGCAAATCATCCCATTGGAAAATATATAATACCTACCTATTATTAAGAAGTATAAACGCTGCAATTTTGGAATTACAAATAACAATCCCAAATAAAAATTTCATGAACAAAAAAATGCTTTAAAATTACCAATAATCCAATGTAAACACTTTTCTTTAATTACCTAGTAATAAAATGATAAACACTAAACTAAACAGCAAAATACAACATCCAACTTTCAACAGAAGAAAACAAAAACAAATCTGTTTCATGTTATATGTATGCAAATAGAATTAAAGGAGAAATATTCCTTTTTCTTATTCCAAACAAACATGCATGACTATCTCATCTCATACTATAATTGAAATGGAACCACAAACATATGGAACTAGTTAAGAGAAATGGAACTAACAAGCAACTGACGGAACTATGAGTTCGGTTATAGCATACTTCATTCATGAACTATTTTCCCTTTTCATTCGTACATACACACACACATACATACAAATGAAATGTCTCCGACAGAGGACATAGTTTCTTGAACTATACATGTCCGGAACTACCCAACTCTAGTTTCATGAGGGTTAACACCTAGACCACACCGGTCAGCCCAATCGGTTAGCCTATTTAAAGCGTTCTGTAAAAGTTCTTTTAATTTAGTTGGGTGCTTCCCTGATACGGCAATAGCAACATTGTCCGCATAGGCAATTACTCTGTAACCCTCCGCTTCCAGGCAGCAGCCCATTTACCTCTAAGTTGGAGAGAAGAGGGGATAAGACACCACCTTGTGGCGTACCTCTACTGACAGACCTTTTAGCAGAAATGCCGCCCAATTTTGAGTTGATGAACCTGCTAGTCAGCATTTGGTTAATTAATCATCTACCTTCAGGGATGTCTGTGCAGATGCGATAGTAGATGTGTCGACATTGTTAAAAAAGCCTTCTATATCTAAAAAAGCAACCATGGTGTACTCTTTATGATGGATGGAATATTCTATGGTTGGTACTAGAGTATGTAAAGCAGTTTCCACCGATTTCCCTTTACAGGAAGCATGTTGAGCTGTAGACAATAATTGAGTGTCAATGCTAGTTCGTAAGTGGATATCAATCAAACGCTCAAAGGTTTTAAGAATGAATGATGATAGACTAATAGGAAGAAGAAGAAAACGTAATATCTACTTTGAATATCCGTATCTTCTTAGATAGCCAAGCTGCCCTTAAATCATTAGGATCTGTTTCTACAAACTCCGTAACTGTCGATCATCTCTAATGGAGATGGCAGAACAGTTCAACATTCACCTTTTCTGGGTGCCGGGACACAGAGATATTCTAGGAAACTGTAAAGCCGATGAACTCGCCAGGATAGGAACTAGTACACCAATATCACCTAACAAGATGAATATTAGAATACCAATCGCTACATGTAAACTTATGCTTAAGCAAGATTCCAGGATGATGACAAACAGCAGATGGACAGGTATCACTACTTGTCTGGCGACAAAACAGATCTGGCGAACACTGGATCCGAAGCGATCGAAATGTTTGTTATCTCTGAGTAGATTGCATGTTAGCTCCATAATTGGTGTCATTACGGGACACTGCCTCATAGGTAAACACGTCAATAGACTCGGTGTTGCATGGACGAGGAGGAGGACGAAACTATCCCACACCTTCTTTGCTAATGTCCTGCTCTTTCTCAATGACGCAAAACACACTTAGGAAATTTTTTCTTCCATGATCCCAGTGACTTAAATAAAATCGACATTTAGAGTCTCCATCGCTTTATTAAAAGCTCCAGCTGGTTTAATTAACGAGGATTACCTCGCATTCTTTATGTGGTATCACAATGGGCCTATTCTGGCCTAAGTGTGTCAGCTGTTTTCCTGACAGCCACCTTTAACCTAACCTAACCTAATAGGTCTGAGATCTTTCGGGTTTACTTTGGAACATTTGCCAGCTTCGGGTATAAACACAACCTTGAATTCTCTCCAAGACGGGGAATGTATACCAGAGCTAAGCAACTAGTAAAGATAGACTCCAGTATTAGCAGAATTAGATCTTTATTCATCTAGAGTTCGGCTGGTATTATGCCATTTGGTCCCGCAGATTTGTAAGATTGGAAGCTGTTTAGAGCCCATTGTAGCTTGTCCCTGGTCAGACCTTGAATTGGTCCATGAGCCATCAGCATTTTTTAAGCAGCTTGGCATTACTGGATTTGTAGAGAAAATTTTCCTTAGTCTAGATGCCTCTGAAGTATCTTCCACAGAAAATTCTACACGTGGAGATCTCTTTGACTTTCTCAACGCTTTCTTATATAATTACCTTATAGGATTCCCAATCTAACACTTCACGAGTGCTTTTAGCTCGATTGAAACACTTTTGACAATCTTTCCTGAGCGGTTCAAACCCCGAGTTCCACCAATGTAGTTTCTTTTCACCCCTTACTTGAGTAAGTGGAGAGGAAGTAGTAGAAGTAGATTCGTTAAGGGCTGGTGTGATATTATTGACCTTGTAGTCAAGTTCATTGGTATTAAAAGGAAGATTTAAAAGATCTGTTTTGAAAGCTCTTTAAGTGTTATCCTATATTTAAGCCAGTCGGTTTTCCGAGGGTTACGAAATTGTAGTTAGTTAGAAGATTCATCAATGAGACTGAATTGAATGTATCTGTGATCAGAGAACGAGTTCATCTGATACTTTCCAATTCAAGATCTTATGATGAATGATATCTGAGACAAGAGTTATATCTAATACTTCTTGACGGTTTTGAGTAATGCCTACATTACTTACTATACTTATTATAACCTTTGTCATTGATATCAATACTACCCCATACTGTATGATGGGAGTTCGCATCGCTCCCAATAATGAGGCAGATCTTCTGCCGTTCCATATGAGCGATCAGTCTCTCTTGGTATGACCGGGGTGAGGGCCGAGGTGGTCGTGGCCCAGATACGCCGACACTAGCCAGTACGTCTTATTGAATCTTATTTTTAATCTATATGTAATATAAATAAAAACTTACATAATTTCCTGTAGACGCATGTGCGCACACAGCTTCAGTTGATGTACATGTTTAAATTTTAAAATGTAAATTATTTTTTCTGCATTATAAAGTTTTTTCTACTTTTTATTTCTGTTGGTTTCTCCCTTTTTTAAGAAGTAACACTTTTGGCACGGAGACTTCGAATGACAAATTGCTTGTATTCGGTATTTTTCTTTTTCTCTTTAATTTTTTTTCTGAACCTAAGTTTGAACTTTACTAACAATTTTTTTTTTATTACTTCTTAGAATAACCAAACAAAAAAATTAAATTGAAACGGTATAGTAAAATTAAGAATTATTTTTTTGTATCTTTTCTGTTTTAGGTTTAAGTTATGAGGAAAAAAAATATTAAATAAAATAAAAGAATTGATTAAAACTGGAACTAGGTAAGCACTAGGTTATGGAAGATGTCTGATAACGTCTTCACTGTGTATTGTGACAATTTTAGATCGAAGACTTTCATTGACATGTGGTGCTCCACTGACATCAAATTAGGTTAGATAAAGCCGGAAAAGATTTTGGCTTAATTTTTGTATTATCTTATTTAGACACATTGTTTTCTTGTAAATAATATTTTTTTTAATGGAAGGGAATTATTGGTATAATCACTGATAGTTATTTCTATGCCCTTTTGGTATAGCTTTATGGGACGCACGTGATTAGCCGAGAGACTGGACTACGGCCGCCGCCTTTACGGTGATCACGATTTTCTTGGGCTTTTTTTTTAACAAATGCGAGTTTTAAAGCTTCACGTGATAACCCGATGGCGATCAGGGGTGGAATCGGCTAAGGCAATGTTTACTTATATTCAAATTTTCTACGAGTAGTAAAAGTAGCAGTACGAGAAATGAAAGAAAATTACACGAAAATATTAATAATTGCTCAGAATCAACTTAAGCAATAAATCAAATATTTTTAATATATAAATTATATATTTTTTGAAAACCCTTTACGCAGAACAAAGAAAAAGTTATAATCAAAATTGACAATCAAAACAGTGAAAGTCAACTATCGCCTTAGCCGATTCCACCGCTGTACTTTGTGCCAACTTGTTGATTTTATTTTTTTAAAAACTTTATTTTGTTTTTTGGAAAGTTTAGTACAAGTCAGTGATATTAATTTATACAGAATAAAATTTTCGTTTTTTATTTTAGGGGGACGAGTTAAACGTATTAAGATGTATAGATAATTTATCAATTAAAAAAAAAGAAGTACGACCTCTCGAGTTTATGTCCAAGTTAAAAAGAAAACAGAATTGATTCTCCCCGGAAAAGGATCTCGTAACTTTCGTTAAATTTATTCGGGTACTATCATTTAAGGGTTCTTAGGGCATCTACTTGTACATTTTTTTTCATTTTAGACAATTTATTGTTCTTAAACGCAATCATGCAATTTTCTTTTACGATTACCAGTATTTCAGCTTTGTTGTTAGAAAAATTTACTTTTATAATACCGCCCTAATCTTAACGCAGCCACGGACGTCGTCATAGGACATAGTTACATACTCATTGGGCCGTAACCAATTGCCGCAGGGCTTTTGACATCTATTCTAGCTCCGTCTCCTATTCATTTCAGGCAGTAACTGACATTTTTCCAGTCTCACAGTTTCACTCAATTTTTCCGATGTCACAGAAATTTTATTCCGAAACGGTTCAAGTAAAGTTACAGAACCAGACGAATTTGAGAAAATTTTTTGTATGCGGATTCAAGTTATTTTTCTTTTCACATATTCGGATACGAGAGTTACAGAACGTAGGCACAGGTCTTTGTAACACTTAGTCGTCAAACTACGAAGCACTGTTCCATAAATATCATCCCTCGTTTGAATATACCAAACATACACCTTGGAATACTGTTGATATTTTCTTTCGAACCTTTTCATTTGATTTTTTTGCAGGGGCTATCGATGTTATAACCCTTGAGGAAAATACATTTGGTGAAGGAGAGCCTGACAAAATTACAGAAAGTGAAACTATGGAGGACTATAATACAACGTACAACATTACTAAGTTAATAATTTTTCAACTCATAAACTACGATGATTCACCATGATAAACTACGATGATTCACCATGATCATCGTAGTTTATGAGTTGAAAAATTATTAACTTAGTAATGTTGTACGTTGTATTATAGTCCTCCATAGTTTCGCTTTCTGTAATTTTGTCAGGCTCTCCTTCACCATCGAAAACGGTAGACGGCTTATTGTATCTTGTCTTTTGGGCTTGCAACAATAGGAGGAAAAGTGTGAAACAACATGCAAATATTGGAAATTGATGTTTGCTATTAAGGCATATATATGAATAAATATTAATGATGGAGTCACGAGTGGGAATTCATTTGTATAAACACGGGAGACATAATAAGGATACCAGGAAATTTAGAATGGCGGGTGTTGATTGATACAAGTTGAACAAATGGTTGTTAAGGACGGTAAATATTTAAATATTGTTGATAGGACCAAAAAGCGATATATTTATATAAACACGGGGTCGGAAAGACATAGTAAGGAATGCCAGGAAATTCAAAATGGCGGGGGATGATTGCTTAAGTTGGACAAACGCATTGTTAAGGATGGTAAATAGGCAAATATTGTTGACAGGACCACATTTATTTTTCGTATCTGCGTTTTATGAGAAAAAAACCACCTTAGCCTCATAATAAGTAGGTACCTTAAAATGAAAAAGAAGACCAAAGAGGGGAAATAAAAATCAGAAAAAATTAGGAAATTTTTATTTTCTGTTTAGATCAATTTGATTCCTATCCACCCCGGAATAACAAAAAAACCTATATTGTAGGAACACCCTAATGTACCTAGTTTCGTTATTTGTAGTCGTGTTATAGATTCTTGGTGAAGTTCTTGGTGTTAAGGCACATGGAACATCATTTTGTCAAAAATTGTTTTGACAACCATCAAGTTTGGATCATTTGAACGGAAAAACAACCATGTTTTTCAACTTTGTTGCATGGTTGTCAAGATGTTTTAAAAACTTTTTGAGTTTCCATTAATCAATGTTGTCCAAACATGTTGATTCGTTTAAACCCCCCTTTTGCATTTGAGTCATTCCAAGTGAAAACATCGAAAAACAAAAAAAAAATGGACTCTAGCATTTTAGATTTTTTTCAAACTTTGTGAGAGTAATGTTTTAATTTTCTTATGCCTCATTCCCCACCTGTCCCCATTGAGGTATTTAAAAATCGTTATTTTAGCGCTTTAGTATTTTTCCTTTAAAAAAAATGCCTAATAAAGATATCAAAACGTTTGATTTTTGAAACAGGAGGGGAATGAGGCATGAGAAAATTAAAAAAACGTTGGATATCCTTCCTTTGGACCATAAGGATTATTTTCTCAAAGTTTGAAAAAAATCTAAAATGGCTTAGCATTTTCGATTTGACGATTTCATATGGAATGACTCATTTGTTTAAATTTTTTGAATTTGTGCAACTGTCAATGAGCATTTCTCCGCTTCGTTTTCATAAGCATTTTGTTGTTAAGTTGGAGACCAACTAAAAATTTCGTTTCGGAACAGCAGCGTGCTAGGCTTTGAATATAAAATATGAACTGTTGTTATAAATAATAAAAAAATATATATTTTTTCTTCTATACCCAAAACCTAGCATTTATTTAGTATTTAATAATAGCTTTTGACATCTATTCTAGCTCCGTCTCCTATTCATTTCAGGCAGTAACTGACATTTTTCCAGTCTCACAGTTTCACTCAATTTTTCCGATGTCACAGAAATTTTATTCCGAAACGGTTCAAGTAAAGTTACAGAACCAGACGAATTTGAGAAAATTTTTTGTATGCGGATTCAAGTTATTTTTCTTTTCACATATTCGGATACGAGAGTTACAGAACGTAGGCACAGGTCTTTGTAACACTTAGTCGTCAAACTACGAAGCACTGTTCCATAAATATCATCCCTCGTTTGAATATACCAAACATACACCTTGGAATACTGTTGATATTTTCTTTCGAACCTTTTCATTTGATTTTTTTGCAGGGGCTATCGATGTTATAACCCTTGAGGAAAATACATTTGGTGAAGGAAAGCCTGACAAAATTACAGAAAGTGAAACTATGGAGGACTATAATACAACGTACAACATTACTAAGTTAATAATTTTTCAACTCATAAACTACGATGATTCACCATGATAAACTACGATGATTCACCATGATCATCGTAGTTTATGAGTTGAAAAATTATTAACTTAGTAATGTTGTACGTTGTATTATAGTCCTCCATAGTTTCGCTTTCTGTAATTTTGTCAGGCTCTCCTTCACCATCGAAAACGGTAGACGGCTTATTGTATCTTGGCTTTTGGGCTTGCAACAATAGGAGGAAAAGTGTGAAACAACATGCAAATATTGGAAATTGATGTTTGCTATTAAGGCATATATATGAATAAATATTAATGATGGAGTCACGAGTGGGAATTCATTTGTATAAACACGGGAGACATAATAAGGATACCAGGAAATTTAGAATGGCGGGTGTTGATTGATACAAGTTGAACAAATGGTTGTTAAGGACGGTAAATATTTAAATATTGTTGATAGGACCAAAAAGCGATATATTTATATAAACACGGGGTCGGAAAGACATAGTAAGGAATGCCAGGAAATTCAAAATGGCGGGGGATGATTGCTTAAGTTGGACAAACGCATTGTTAAGGATGGTAAATAGGCAAATATTGTTGACAGGACCACATTTATTTTTCGTATCTGCGTTTTATGAGAAAAAAACCACCTTAGCCTCATAATAAGTAGGTACCTTAAAATGAAAAAGAAGACCAAAGAGGGGAAATAAAAATCAGAAAAAATTAGGAAATTTTTTATTTTCTGTTTAGATCAATTTGATTCCTATCCACCCCGGAATAACAAAAAAACCTATATAGTAGGAACACCCTAATGTACCTAGTTTCGTTATTTGTAGTCGTGTTATAGATTCTTGGTGAAGTTCTTGGTGTTAAGGCACATGGAACATCATTTTGTCAAAAATTGTTTTGACAACCATCAAGTTTGGATCATTTGAACGGAAAAACAACCATGTTTTTCAATTTTGTTGCATGGTTGTCAAGATGTTTTAAAAACTTTTTGAGTTTCCATTAATCAATGTTGTCCAAACATGTTGATTCGTTTAAACCCCCCTTTTGCATTTGAGTCATTCCAAGTGAAAACATCGAAAAACAAAAAAAAAATGGACTCTAGCATTTTAGATTTTTTTCAAACTTTGTGAGAGTAATGTTTTAATTTTCTTATGCCTCATTCCCCACCTGTCCCCATTGAAGTATTTAAAAATCGTTATTTTAGCGCTTTAGTATTTTTCCTTTAAAAAAAATGCCTAATAAAGATATCAAAACGTTTGATTTTTGAAACAGGAGGGGAATGAGGCATGAGAAAATTAAAAAAACGTTGGATATCCTTCCTTTGGACCATAAGGATTATTTTCTCAAAGTTTGAAAAAAATCTAAAATGGCTTAGCATTTTCGATTTGACGATTTCATATGGAATGACTCATTTGTTTAAATTTTTTGAATTTGTGCAACTGTCAATGAGCATTTCTCCGCTTCGTTTTCATAAGCATTTTGTTGTTAAGTTGGAGACCAACTAAAAATTTCGTTTCGGAACAGCAGCGTGCTAGGCTTTGAATATAAAATATGAACTGTTGTTATAAATAATAAAAAAATATATATTTTTTCTTCTATACCCAAAACCTAGCATTTATTTAGTATTTAAAATTTAATTTTTCTTTTATTACAGGGTTTGATATGGTCTTCCCTTGTCATCGCTTAAAAATATTTTATCCTGAAGAATTGGAAAATGTGTTTTGCGGATCAGGCAACTCAAACTATCAGCAATGGGATGTTAAAATGCTGCAAGAATTTTGTCGAACTGATCATGGTTTTACTCAAGATTCTCAAGCAATAGAATTTTTGTTTGAAATATTAGCATCCTACAACTGTACTGAGCAACGATTGTTCTTACAATTTGTTACTGGAAGCCCAAGGTTACCTACCGGTGGATTCAAATCACTTACGCCACCGCTGACAATCGTACGGAAAACGCTTGATGTTGATCAAAATCCAAACGATTATCTCCCTTCTGTGATGACTTGTGTAAATTATCTTAAACTACCTGAATATTCGAGTCGCGAGGTTATGAGGACTAAATTGAAGATTGCTACTACGGAAGGAAGCATGTCTTTTCATCTATCGTAAATAAAACTTAAACATACGCCAAAATACAAAAAATCAATCAAAGAATTAAAACAAAAATTTGCGCTTGTGAAAATAAACATAATACATAAATACACCAATAACTTAATAAATGCGTTTCTTTTCGACAAAGTATGGAACTCAGTTGGAGATAGAAATAATTTTTATAAATTTTAAAATGTATACTCAATTTTCCTTTTTTATCCTAAAGGTTAGTAGGACATAATATTTGTAAAATGAAGGAAATAGTGTAAAATAAGTAAAAGGCTAAGTTTTCTGTAGTTAATACATTTTTATCAGACAACTTTTGACATTAATAAACTGCCTATTTATCAATTATGAGTCTGTATTCATTATTGTATTCTTTTTTGTGATAGATTTTTTATGCACTGGGAACTCATCTTTTAAAATGGAGCTTCAAACCATGATACAACTAAACAGATAACGCCGCCCTGTTTTTTTTTTTGTTTCGTTCTGCGCATCTACGTCATCGACGCATAATTTTCCCTGATATTTTAGTTCTTTTTATAGTAAAAATGTGTGTTTAGGATCCTAAAAACAAGTGTCTTGTTTTGAGGAAATGATATTTCATATTAAATTAATAGATTTTAGTCAAAAAATCTTTGTTTTATTAACCTCGGAGAAAATATTTGTGTGCGTCGATGACGTCATTTAATGTGAATGATGCGCAATGCGCTATCTTATTTAGTTGTATCATGGCTTCAAACAGTATCCGAATCCTGAAACAATGAGTGTTTACCCCGGTGGTACACATTGTGTTTACAGTCGGTGTGTTCAACAGTTTCACTTTTTTTTCTTATAATTCTAGCACTCACTTTGGTGTTGATGGATTCTTAAATTTGTATGGAGATACATGGGAATGACGGTTATCGTCGTTAGGATGGTCTTGTTCTGGTGATATCGCTTATTGGAGGGAGAGAGGCATGTTCAATTATCTTTACTTGAATGGGCTTCTATGGACGCTCACCACTATCCAATCGTATGAAAGAACAGCCTTTCGATAGGGTTCACATCACTAGACTTTCAAATGAAAGTCTCGTGATGTGATTGACAATTGTAAAAAATGTGTAGAAAGCAACAGTAAACCGAGTAAAAGATGTGGCATCCCAGCGCTCCACTAGTCAACTGGTACCGCCAGAAGTTCAAGTTTGGTACTTAATTTATCTTAATAAATTTCATTCTCATAATACCTTATAATAAAAAGTTTTTTTTTTAACTCACCAACATTCTCAGTTTCATTGTTTTTTGGAGTTAACTGGTCATTCGATCAAAAGTTAAACTATAATGTAAAAATTTCAGCACGTGAACACTTTGAAAATCAATAAATCCTTCTAAGAAAACACACCCACTGGTTTTTTTTTTTACTTATCAGTTTTTTTGTTCTCTTAATTTGGTTGTTAGAACTAAGAACGACCGGTAATATTCAAAAATCGCACCCCAAAAAGAACGCATCCACGATATGACAATAGGATTAGAAAAAACACTCCGTTCATAGCCTAACTGGCTACGGCAAACAATCGATTAAGAATGACGTATTTTTCTATGGCATAATCACATGTATCGACACCTGAACATGCGACTTTTTATTTGTTGTTGTTTTCTTGTATCCTTACACTTGAAATGCATCATCCGATGCAACATCTAACGTACCCGTTAATTCTATTTTCTCTTGAGATATTTCGTATTATTGGTTATGGCTATTCCCCTTCCGTATGTTTGGCAGAATAAAGATAAAACCAAAAGTAGCTCAGATAAGCTACATCAAGTAACAGGTAGGGTAAACTGTTTTTACAAGGCTTGCTCTTTGCCAAAAGTGAATGTGCCATCTTGATATATTTTTGATGTCATGATCGTCTTTGTCATTTGTTGTCTTTTATAAAAGAGTAGATATGTGATTTAAGGACTTAAACGCATTGTTTTCAAATTTCAAAAATTGCTGAATAAATAGAGAAAGTATTTAAAGCGATAAAATTAACTGAAATTATTTTTGACGACAGTTGATAGTGACATCACTGTCTTATTACTGAGCTACGGAGCATACCCTGTCTCCATTATCCTAGGCTTGGGCTATGCTTCAACTAGGCACGATCGACCTAAGTGGTGAATCTGAAACTCACGCCAAAGAAAATTAGGTGAAAACTAATATTATTAACCTCAACTGTCACTTCGAAGTGCGAACTGTCACTTTTAAATACTGGGTTCTATAAAGGCCTCCGGGCGTCGGCAACAAGGTATCTACTGTTTTTGACTTTTCAAGAAATTAAATCTCAAAATTACATATTTCTTAGATGTTTATAATCTGATAACATGGTATAGCCATCCTTCAATGGAATTTGACAGTAGTTATTGGCTTGACAGTTGGGTTACAAACTATATCTTGGGTATTTCATTTCCGTTCAAAAGTCCAGAAATCGCCCTTTTCCGGAACACAAATAAAACCCGAAAATTTCTATTTTCTTACAGGTTTATTAATCCACCAACATCCTAGCCATCCTTCAATGGAATTTGACACTTCATGGCTTGAAAGATAGGTAACAAAGTATTTAATTGCACATGATGAGTATTTCATTGCTCATGCCATTCAAAGCCTAGAAATCAACCATTTCCGGAGCATAAAATAAAAACTCAAAAATTTCGTATTTTTTTAAAGGTTTTTTAATCCGTCAACATCCTAGCCATTCTTCAATGGAATTTGACAATTCAAGAATTGACAGATAGATAACAAAGTATTTATTGTTGTACCTGGGCGAAACGCATTTGCACTAAAGGTCGCAAAAACTTTAATTGAATTTATATTCAAAAGTCCACTAAAAACTAAAATAATAAATTTTCTATTATTTACGTTTTTATTCTTCATTCTTCAACCTGCCAGACCACGGGCTTTACCATCATCAATTTCTAGTCGTCTGAATTTAACCAAAATCCCACTAGATAATATAATTTACAGTGCATTTGTGCTGTTTATTTAATACATGTCGGTAACCATCGACTAAAATTATGCGTCTTAGAAGGGTACAACAACATCTAACTGATGAGCCCAATTGTTGTACCTGGGTGAAACGCATTTGGACTAAAGGTCGCAAAAACTTTAATTGAATTTATATTCAAAAGTCCACTAAAAACTAAAATAATAAATTTTCTATTATTTACGTTTTTATTCTTCATGCTAGTCTTTAATGGAATTTGACAGTTCATGGCTTGACAGATAGGTAACAAAGTATTTAATTGCACATGTTGAATATTTCGTTGCTCATGTCTTAAGACTTTCCGTAGCAAGAACGAAGAATCTTAAAAAAAATGGGAATCTTTAATGTATATTTTCAATGCACGGATATCATTGAAAATATGGAATGGACAACATCTTGTCATTAACAAGTGTTTTGTTCAGTCGATCTCGTACTGCTGAGGTGCTAAGACGTTTTCGGCTTCCTCAGCTCATTCAAATTAAATAAATCGGAGTGACCTAGTCAAATAAAAGTATTACGTAGCTATCTCCAATAGTGCAATAGCACATAAGAAGAGGTGGCAGACCGTCAATCTAAAGGTCTGGGGTTCGAGTCCCAGCCGGGCATAAAAAATCTGCAAGCTTTTTTTCACAACAGGGAAGTGGAAAATTTTATTGATTGGGAGAACCAATTGATCGAGATGGAGAAAAGTGCGGGGGCACCGAAAGGTGGCCCAGCAACCAGATCTAAAGGTCCAGCAGTACCAGTAGCGGGCACATCGAAAGATGTGACAGCAATGGCACCAGCAACCACGACATCATCAACAACGGCATCATCAGCCGAGATCACCGTAAAGAGAAGAAAGAAACTAAGATGTGCACCGAACTTAAAGCGGCGCTCTACCACCAATCCAGCAGATCTGTCAGCTGGGGCGGGAGGGGAGTCAACATCAGCCAAGGCAACAGCAGCAGCTAACATAGATCTGCAACGAAACTCTTCGCGCTCTGACGAAGAGATAGAATACATGTCCGAAGGGGGAGAGGGACTGTATACCACGGGTGATAGTAATATCCTCGATCTCTCAACACCAGAGGCGTCCGCAGAAGAAGATTGCGAGGCGCAAATTGAGAATGATGACGAAGAGCAAGCCATCAGCCAGAAGATCGGTACCATTCAAGGGGAGATGGAACGCTTGAATGCCATCCTTACGCCCCTGATCTTAAACTTGAAGCGGAAACAAGAAGCTCGCCGCAAAAAAGAACAAATGGAGCGTGAGCAGAAAGAAAACGCACGTCAGGTGCCACTGAAAGGGGCCAAAAATCAAGTGCGGCAACCAGCAGAACAGCAACAAATACAAAACATTGTAGCACAGCAACAACAAGAACAGCTACCACAAGAGAAGCACCCACAACAAAAGCTTCAAACAGAACAGCCACAGCAACAACCAAAACAAAAGCAACAACAACAAAACCACCAACAAGAAAGTCAAGAACAACAAAATAAGCAGCAGCAGCAGAACCAACAGCAGCAGACACAACAACAACAACAACAACAACAGAAGAGGAAGCAGCAAAATGAACACCAGAAGCAGCCACAGCCTACGGGAAACAAGAAAGAAAAGGTGCCACCCATCAATACGTACAAGATGGAGTTACAGGATACCATTGAATTATGTAAGTCGGCCATAGGCCAAAATTTTACTATAAAAAGATTAAGTAAAGATAGGCATGCTATTCACTGCTTCACAGTGGCGGAGCATAAAATTATTAAAAAATTATTAAAAGAATCCACGACTGAGTTCTTCAGTTTTACCCCCAAAGTGGATAAATTCCAGACGGTCCTCTTGAAGGGCATAGATTCCTGCACGGAACCTCAGGTGCTCTTAAATGAGCTCCGTCAAAAAGCGAGTGACGATCTCGATTTTATCGGGGTCAAGCCGTTTGCTACAGTCAGAGCCAGACGGGAGAAGCGGTCTTTGCCGTTCTTCCTAGTTCAGCTATCGCCCAGCAGCAAACTGGATAGTTTGAGGAGGATCTCCGTCCTCAACTACCAGGTTGTAACTTGGGATAGATTAAAGAGACGCGGCGACATGCTTCAGTGCATGCGCTGTCAAAGGTTCGGCCACGCTGCAGCAAACTGCGAAATGCAGTCACGCTGCGTTAAGTGTGGTGAGAACCACAATAAAGGGGAGTGTAAGCTCGGTGAAGAACGGGTCGAAGACATGACTCAGCTAAGATGTGCACTTTGCGGAAAGGAGGGGCACCCTGCAAATTATCGGGGTTGCTCAGCTTTTCAGCAAATCAGATCCAACAAAGCAGCCAAGCAGACAGTGGCAGAGATACGCCCATCAACGCGTGCTCCCACAGCAACACCCGTCAATCCCCAAATTTCCTACGCCCAAATGGCGGCAGGAAGGGAAAATGCGGTACAGCCTGCAGCTAAGGTAGCACAAACGGCACATGTACCTAAGGCTCCGGACGCTCAGGCAGAAATAAGAAGCATGTTGCTGGCAATTCAAGGCCAGTTGACAGGACTTCAAAAACAGATAAGGGAGCAGGCGACTAGGGTAGACTATCTCTACTCGGTTTTGCCTAGCTTAACGCAAATTAGAGGTTAAAGGCGCGCTGTCGGAGAGGCCTCTTAGGATCCTTGCTGTGAATGTAAATTCACTGATTAGGACCGAACGTAGAGCTAATCTTTTCCAATTATTGAGAGATGAAAGTCCAGATGTGTTTATGGCCAGCGAAACTAAGCTGAACCAGAAACATAAGTTGACTAACAACAATTACAATATCGTTAGAAGAGATCGACCAAACTCCACTCAAGGGGGGGGCATCGCAATCTTCATACGAAAAGGCATTAATCATAAAGTTATATATAATAGTGATCTGCGTAAATTTCGGCTGTTGGAGGCGTGTGTCGTATGCATTCCTCTCCAACAGGGGAAGCGAATGTATGTGATTGCGGCTTATGCACCGGAATCATCTCAGCCAACTGATTTTTTGACAGAGCTTGAAAAACTTTTCGAATGTCTACACTTGAGCTTGGACGAAAATTACTTTCTCATGGCCGGTGATTTGAATGCCAAACACTTACATTGGGTAAATCAAGTACAGAATCCGAGAGGTATTCATCTTTTTAATTGGATGAGTCAGTATAACGCTGAATATCGTATAGAACTGCTGGCTACGGATCGGCCATCGTTTCCAAGAAGCGGTGCCTACCTGGATTTATTGCTATTAGACGCAAGACTGACAATTACTGACACTGTGGGTCAAAGACCAGGGAACTGTTTACGAACGATCGAGTACGATAGTGACCACTGCGGACTCGCCGCCGTAGTACAGCTTCCGAACGAGCTCGTGGAGTTGGATGAGTATGTACCTGTGCATACTTACAATTACAGTAAGGTGCGCTGGCCACGCTTTACCAACGCCTTATCGAGCGAAATCAGTTCGAATAACTTATCCCCACCAAATGACAGGAATTTGACAAATAACGAAATAGACCAATACCTAGAACAAATGGATGAGACAATCAAACGAACAATGAACACAACAATACCGATATACAAACAACGGGACGCAACCGACATGTATCGAAACGCAACCATTGACGCACTACACAGACAAAAAAGTGGACTGCTGACAAGACTAAAACTCTTGTACCGACGGTTTACTGACCCTCACCATCTGGAGATTAGGACACTGAAGTCGTCGATCAAAAACATCAACCAACTAATTAAAGAGAACTATCGGTTGTCAATTAATTTGTATTGGGACAACAAAATTCGGGCCGTTAATGCTAGCGACCCGAGCATGTTTCCGCAAATTAACAAGATATTTAGAAGGAATGATCAGAACGATCTCCCGTGTCTCAAGCTTCAAAGAACGACAGACAACAGAGACGTACTTCTGACAGCAGGAATTAATCCAGAGGACGCCGTCTTGGACGATGACCTCTTTATTGTCGAAAATACGCAGGAGAAAGTGGAGGCTGTGGGGGCTGCTTTCCAGCAAGTGTACGAGGTGAATGCGTGCATTCGCCCGAATCATGACCTGGAAAACAGAGCCTTGCTCCATCACTTCTACCTTCGGAATGACATCACGCAATGGCGATCAGAGAACCTTGGTTTCACCGGGTTCAATGAAGATCATTTGGCAAACGCCATAATCGCCGAGGGAAATGGGCCCAGTTCCCTGTTAATTACGAAGGTGGAGCTCCAGCTCATCTTCGATTCATTAAAAAAGAAGAAGTCAGCAGGAGTCGATGGCATATCCAACGTTGTACTTCGACATTTACCTCAAGAAGCAGTAGACATTTATACCACTCTGTTTAACAACGCTCTGAATAATGCATATTATCCAGTGCGTTGGAAGACAGCTGTGGTGCATCCTCTCCCGAAAAAGGGAAAGGACAACTCCAATCCGGCGAATCTCCGGTCGATAAGTCTTCTTCCGAGTATCAGCAAGGTATTCGAAAAAGTTATCAATAGAGCTCTGTCTAAGTGGGCAGAGGACAATAATATCATACCGGACAATCAGTTCGGTTTTAAGGCGGGACATGACACTATTCATGCCGCATCGAAACTCGTTTCTGATGTCCAATGGAACAAATCTAAGAAGCAGTGTACGGGTGCCTGTCTGGTTGATTTGGAGAAGGCCTTCGACACCGTATGGTTAGAGGGTCTTTATCTAAAGCTGACCAGACTTGGCATTAGTAAACCACTATTATATATGCTTTATGATATGCTCAATGGCAGAAAGTTTGTTGTCAAGAGTGGCAATGTAACTTCTGCCACAACCTTTAATATTAAAAATGGTCTTCAGCAGGGAGCGGTCAACTCGCCGATTCTATTCAGCATTTACACCAGCGATCTGATAGGTAGTCTAACTCAGGCAATAGCGTATGCCGACGATCTAATTGCGTACAGAACAGCTGCAAAAGTCGAGGACATCAGGATTCTTTTGCAGCGTGACTTCGATGAGATTCAACGATATTGTGATGACTGGAAGTTGAAAATCAACTTTCAGAAATCAGAAACTATCTTGTTTAGGACTCCGTTGCGTGGAGCCACAAGGGATACGAGAAAGAACTGGCGCAAGCTGGTGATCGTAGGGCCAAATGGACATCCACTGGCGAGTAAAAGTGTAGTAAAGTACCTTGGCATCTGGATGGATCAGTATTTGTATTTCGACAGACATATAAATGCTGCTCTGGCCAGGGCTAGGGGAGCCTTTGCCCTGACGAAACGGTTGTTTTATAGCAGCCGGCTTGATAGCAGGGTGAAGGTGATTTGCTACATGGCCCTTATCCGGCCGATGATTGCCTATGGATGCCCGGTTTGGTTCAACGTTGCCCCATCTCAAATGGAAAAGATTCGGGTGTTTGAGAGGCAGTGTCTACGACGCTGCCTTGGATTGCACAGAACACCAGAGTCGGAGTACAAACACTACTATTCCAACCTGGCTCTATACAACGGGGCCAACATAAATAGGATAGATAATTTCTTGCTGAAGCTTATTCGGGGTCACATTGCAAGAGCGATGTCCTCGTCCAACAGCTTAATTTTCGGGGCTTATTACCCTAAATATGAATACTACGAGAGTGTGCGTCTAAGCGGCTTTATTCCGCCCGATGCATTCCTCCACCTAGACAGTCGAGGGCTGATCCAGGATAGAGCGGTGGTTCCGCTAATCTACCACGTCGGCCGTAGAACTGTAGATCGGCGGCTCCTTTACAGTCGAGACGTCCTCGCACAAGACGGAGCTGAGCACCTTCGGTTCAGTAGGACTGTGTCCGAACGGGACCGAAGGGATAGGGTAAGGCAGGAGAACCAGTTCTGGTGGTTAAAATATGAAGAATGAAGTTCTTTCAGATATCTAAAAGTTGTCCTTGGTTTTTCTCTGTCATGGCCGACTTACATAGGTTTAGGTAGTTAGTTTTAAGTAGGGACAGTCAGGGTGGCACCAAAAAAAAAAAAAAAAATTATAAAATCAACAAAAAAACAAAAAAAAAAAAATATAAAATCAACAAAAAAAAAAAAAAAAAATATAAATCCGGAAAATGCTTGCTGTGGCTGTTCTAGTTTGTAAGTAGCTTTTAAGTAGGTTGTAATTAGTTTAAAATTAGTTATAAGTAGTTTTAAGTAGCTTTAAGTAGTTTTAATTAGTTTTAATTAGCTTTAATTTAGTTTTATGTAGTTTGTAAGTTTTATATAAAACCAAAAAATAAAGACAGATACCGAGTTTTTTTGTGAAATTCTTCTCGGTAAAAAATAAAACCGACCTGGATTTAGTATTAAGATAGTTCTTAGGCCGAAAGGCATTAGCATTAAGTTATTATAGTTTAACTTAGAGCGCCCGACTGGGGCCAGTAAGTTAGTTTTAAGATATTGATAAGTAGGCTAGTTTTTATGAATTTTTGTCTAGCTTTAAGATAGTTTTAAGAAAATGCAAAATAAAAATGAATTTAAAAAAAAAAAAAAAAAAAAACAAGTGTTTTGTTATAAATGTCACCCGAAAGAGCTTAAAGTACTATTAAAACCTATGAGCAAAATATAAAATCTTACACCTTTATTCATAAACGCAAATAAAACATGAATTATCTTAATTCAGTGAGTTAAGTGTCAAATCTTGTCAATAAATTAAAATTCATGTTAAACTAACTCACTAAAGTAAACGAGTTATTAAGTTAATACTTCTGTCATTGTTGTCAAAAACTAGAGATAAAAGGAAACAGACGCTAGTGACGCACAAAGCAATGCCAGACTTCTCGTAAGTAGATTTTCGTTAAAATTTGGAACTTAACGTGGATAGCAGTTTAAATTTTAATTTATATGAAATTTTAATTCGTGAACTAATTCTTTATCAACGCCTTAGCTAATACGAGTATGTGAATTAAAAGATATCTGAGAGCTTTTAATTGATAGAGCTTTTAATAATTAAAACCTCAATCAATTGGATAGTCATTCCATAATTGCTTGCGATATACAAACAGGACAGCTGACATATGAGAGCAAACTTTGAACTGATAGCTACTGGGTAACTGGTAACTTTGAGTAACTGGATATAACAGTTACCAATGAATAACTAGTTGCTGGTAACTAATTGTTAATTGTAATTGTTTTATGATAGGAACCTCTACTAGTCCATTCAAAAAACACACTATATTCATATTTATTTGGTTTTTCTGAAACCTGATAAAAATTCTTTAAAATTCTTAATGGTATCAATTCCTTAAAACACGTCCGTGTCACGTGTACGGGCCTGATATCGAGGGCTCTACTATCTTCCCACCAAAACAAAATTTAATACTTATTATTTTTAATTGATGGAACAAGATTTCATGAAAATTTAATCGAAATCTCAATGAAAACTCCAGATTTCAACGAAATCATGAAATCCTGGTCCACCAATTTGAAAATCTCAAAAAAATTTAGATTTTGGTTTAGTGTAAACATTGTAAAGGGTTTTTCAAACGGGACGCTACAAAAGTAGAGCGATAGGGATAGCAAACGACGCCATATTTCTTGCTGCTCTTTTGAAATTTCTCTTCAGTACGGTTTGCCATTTCATGGTTTCAAGATATACGAGCCAACAACGAGTCGAAATTGTTAAAAAAAATTTACCGAAATTCGGAGTCAGTGGCCTCAACGTTAAGAGCGCTTCGTCCAATTTATGGTCGTCATAACCGTCCTAGCAGATCAACAATTGAGCGCCTAGTGGAAAAATTTGTATCCACAGACACAGTACAAAATGTTCCCGTGCCAGTGAGACAAAGAAGTGCCCGTAGTGTCGAGAATATTGCTTTCGCTGAGGCTTCAGTTGCAGAAAGTCCAAATGTGTCTCTCACACGTCGTTCTCAAGCGTTGGGCATTTCTGTGACGTTGTTGTGGCGAATTTTGCGAAAAGATCTTGGCCTACATCCTTACAAGATTAAATTGACGCAAGAACTGACGCCGCTGGACCACCAGAAGCGTTGTATATTCGTGAATTGGGCTGAGCAACAACTTGAAAATGATTGGGATTTTCATCGCAAAATCATCTTCAGCGATTAGGCTCATTTCTGGCTGAATGGCTTCGTCAATAAGCAGGCAGACAGGCAGCAATCCACACGTACTTCATGAGTCATCATTGCATCCCGAAAAAATTACGGTTTGGTGTGGTTTATGGGCCGGCGGTGTCAATGGGCCGTACTTCTTCCGTGTTGATCAAGACCGGCACGTTACTGTGAATGGGGATCGCTACCGTTCAATGATAACCGAATATTTTTGGCCCCAATTGGATGATATGGACTTGGAGGACATGTGGTTCCAACAGGATGGCGACACACGCCACACAGCGAATGTCACAATCAATTTATTGGAAACCAAATTTGGAGAACGTGTTATTCGACGAAATAATCCAGTCGCTTGGACGCCTCGGTCGTATGATTTGACGCCGTTAGACAATTTCCTGTGGGGCTACGTCAAGTCTTGGTCTATGCCAACAAGCCAGCGACGATTGATGAACTTCGTACGAATAGCGAACGTGAAATTGCAGCAGTATCGGCTGATTTATGCTTGAAAACCGTCGAAAATTGGGTTCAGCGTCTGGACTTCTGCAAGCGTGCCCGTGGTGGCCATGCAAAAGAAATCGAGTTCCATACTTAATGGCATCAAACGTACTTTCACAGGAATAAAGAATTTCATTGATATCCAAGACCGTTTTTGTTTTATTTAAAAAAACTTTTGTAGCGCTCTTATTGAACAACCAGATATTATAAGACATCGATCTGGTTAAAAATTTTGTAAAAAAGTGGGTAACGCCATTTATGCACTTAAAGTAACATCCTCAATAACTTGTAAAAGTTTTAAAATAAATGAAAAAATAAGTTTGAAAAGCTGAATTTTGACGGACAGGACTTGAAAAAAACGGAATTTTGGAAAACAGATTTTTTTGAAAAAAAAAATGAGTTTTGAAAAGCTGAATTTCGTCCCACTCCCTTTTTGTTATGACAAACTGTTAAGTTGGCTTCAACTTAAATGCCATTTATGAAGCTCCCTTTTAAAAATCAATCTTATCTATTTGATTTAATTAAGAGAAAAATAGAACCGTTTTGATAATTAAAATATTTTTTTACGGTAGATAGGTCCTTTTTTATTATTAGAAACATAGTAAAAAGCCTTGTTTTGATCCCAAACTCAAAATTAAAATTATAATAAGGGTATTCATGCAAAGTTGTAGGTTTACAAATTGTGTAAAATGATAATTTTACGCCAAGTTTGCATGAACGACTTTTGTATACATTTGATTAAACGCTTGGTAATTTAATCAGAGTAAGAGCCACAATGACGTTTTGATAAGTTTAACCAATTGGATAATTATACGCAAACAAACAAATCCTTTGATAAGTTTATCCAAATTGTGTTAGTCATTTCCCATACAAAATTTGACAGTTCATTAACCAAAAGATAAACTTATCCAATTTGTAAACTTATCTACGGTTTTACGAAGTTGCATAAATACTCTTAATAACTTCTTAGGCCCTCATTATGAATAGCGAATCGAACTTAAAATTTAGCGAATTCGATAAGTTCGTATTATGAATAGCGATTCGCAAAAATTAAGTTCGCTTCAAATGTCAAAACTTTATCGAATCATCAACTTATCGGTTATCGCTCAATTACGAGTAGCGAATATTCGCTAATTTAATCGTTCAAACTGTCAAATGTTATCGACTCAAAATATTTGGTGAAACGCTAGCGAGTGGATTCTTGTCGTGGTTTGTTATTGTGGTTTGTTGTCTTTTTGTTTATTGCTAATTTGTTTATGATAATGACCGACCAAAGAAAAAGGTAATAATAAAATAATTGTGAATTTTTGCTTAAACAAAAGTGTCTTTATTTCCGAAGGACGAATAGAAATCAATTCTCAAAACTGGTAGAATTGATGGAAACAAATCCAGGCATTGCTAAAGGCGTGGGAAAATTTGGTTCCTCAAAACGCAACCAAAAGGAATGCTGGGAGCAGTTCGCAGTGGACTTGAACTCTCTTGGTCCTCCCACTCGTGAAGGAAAAGATTGGCACAAGGTTGGCAATTTTTTTTTTTTGTTTTTTCGTGTTTTTATAATGGTCTTATGTATAGGTTTGGTTGGACTACAAATTGAAGCTCAAGCAAAAGATAGCAGGGAACAAAAAAAATGTCACAGCAACTGGTGGAGGACCCTACTGCGAGATGTCCTTGACACCTTTAGAGCAGGCTGTAGATAACCTCCTTAGTCTAAGCCAGGCAGTGAATCCCACGGGTAATTGCTTCGGTTTAAGATCTGTGGCTCCGCTTCAAACATGCAATTTGACATCGGGAAATACAACGGATGTGGAGGACCAAATTAATGAAAATTTGGAGAAACAAATTTTAAACGATGGCGAAGCACAATTGCATCAAAATATAAATGCAATGGAAAGTGAACATGATCATGGATCAAACGTTTTTCAAAATTCTTCTCAAGGTAGGAAAAGAGTGACCAATTTAGACGCGAGGGAAGGCGAGCGCCTGAAGATGCTTAGGGAACAGACAGACACCCAGGCAAATTTGTTTCAAGTGGCCAAATCTATTGAAAACCATCTCTCTGAAATTGCTAGATATACTAGAAAACAGTATGAAACTGGAAAGGAGAAAGTTAGTATCATGAGGGCGAAGGAAAAACGTAAAGAAAAAGAAAATGTGGAAAAGAATCGGCGGCACAAGGAAAACATAGAAATAAAATTAAAGAAAATTGAAGTTGAGATGAGGAAGGTGCTTTGAACTACAGTGCTAATACTATTTTTGTTCCTATGCATTCATATATTCTGTATGCATTCATACATATATAATGCTTAAACTAAAATTATGTGTTCTTTTTAAATGAATTTTTGTTTTGTTTTTATTCCAATATGAATTCTTGTTTTGTTTATGTTGAAAGTTTATTTTGTTAATAAACGTGGTTATTTTTAATAATAATTGCAGTTTTTGTTTGGAACTCAATATTTAAGATTAAATTAACATTAAAAAAGAAAATAATCAGTTCAGTTCGATCATCAAAGCTAGACAGAATAGAAAATTATAAAGAAGCTAATATTTCATTCCTTATTCGCTTGGCTTCAAGACTTGTATTACGAGATTCGCTAGGTAATGGCTCATCTAGTATGTCCTGAGAGACAATGAGTTCTTCTTCTATTCTCTCTGGATCAACTATGTTGTACCTGCGACTTATGTTGTGCAAAGCACAAGCAACATTTACAATTTTTATTGCTTTTCCTGGGGTGTAATGCAGCTTCCTTTCATTTAAGATTGATCTGTATCGGCCTTTAAGAACTTCTATAGTTCTTTCTATAATATTTCTTGTCTTTGAATGTAAAGAATTGAACAACGTTTTCCTAGACAATGAGTCTGCGTTTCTAAATGGAGTAAGTAAATACGGCTGGAGAGGATAACCGGAATCTCCTATACGAAATGATTATTCTTTATGAGTATGTTTAGGAGAACGCTTTTAAAAAAATATATACCAAGGTACATCGATCTCTCCCCATTTTGCCACCATCTGTCTTAAACTTCTTTTAGTTCACTGCAATTCCACACAAAAGAATCATGAGTGGAACCAGGATATCTGGCATCAACATACCGAATATTCATGTTATAGTCGCAAGCCTAAAAGAAAGAAAAGTTGTACATGAAATAAACAAAAACAACAAATCCTACAATCATTGCATTCACGCTATAAAAGCCCTTCCGATTCAAATACTGGTGTCGAAGATGGTTTGGAGCAATTATCCCAATGTGGGTTCCATCCACACATCCTACTATGCCAGGTAATCTGGATCTTCTATAGAAATAGTTTCTTCCTTCTTGTTTTTCTGTTTCTGACATTTCGGTCTTGATCCAAATTGGACAGAGTTTTTCTTCAAGTAATGAAAGAACCTCTTCCAAGACGATTGAAACCGTTGGCTGGGAAATACCCAAATCGAAATCGTTTCCCACACAGTTTTGGTAACTACCACTTCCAAGGAATCGAAGTGCACAAGCCAATTTTATAACAGGTGGAATAGCACGGTTAGATGTTGCTTTGAATGATTCTTGTATTTCTCGGAGAACATACATGAATGCATCCTTGTTAAGTCGAAAATAAAGAACAAATCTTTGAAGAGAAAACATTATTAAACATTTGATCACAAAGTAAACGATAAAACTCACAAATGATCTGGGATCTCCAAAGGGTTAGAACTGTCCCTAATTTTTCTTGTCAACCACATCATTCTGATATTTTCTTGTCTTTCCCTCTCATAATTTTGTTCAAAAAACAAATCAATTTCACTTATCATTTTATTTATTTTTACACCAAAAAATCACAAACAAGAAATAACATCAAATCTTTCTCAATAAAATAATTTATTTGACATTTGGGTTATGTCATTTTAGTATGATGATTTGTTGGCAGCATTTATTTTTAAGCGAACGTTGAAGTTCGCTATTCATAATACCATGATATTCGAAGTTCGCTAAATTATTCGCAACTTATCGAATGTTCGATTCGCTATTCATAATGAGGGCCTTAATTATCTCGATTTGAAACAAAATTTTGATATGCAAATTTTGTTTATCACACTCAATATATTAGAAAAAGTGGCTTTAGAATAGTTTTGATTGTCAACGACACAAACGTCAATTTTGCCTCGTGGAATTTTGTTCACGCGAAACTTATAAGGCTGATTTAAAACGTTTTACAGAGTGCCAATTCAAAAGCGGAACGTAAAGCACTGTTGATTAGGATTGACTTTTGGAACTAAATACAGAGTAGGGCCCCTGAATATGGATCCAAAACTATTCGGATAGTGTCGGATCCCAACTACCTTATTTACCTATCTGGATATCCGACACTATCCAGATAGCGTCGGACCTCAATTGTCTTATTCCAAAGTATCCGGATATATGGATTGTGAATCTTGCACTGAAGTCATCAGCGAACGCCCATGCGTAGACGCATAAATCAAGAAACGTCAACCTGAAAAGTCAACTTTGACATTAATTTTTTTTTAATTCTATTGTATTTTTCCCCGCCACCAAGTATCATCTCCTTTTGCTTTTTTTACAATAAAGTGTGTTAAATTAAATAATTTGTGTGTAGTGTTTTTATTTTTTATATAAAAGTTTTTAAAAGGTTTTAACAACAACATTTGGTCCTTCGAGCCTCCAAGAGCCGAAGAAATTTTAAACGAGGATTGAAGAAATAAAACGGTCAAAATTTCAGTGTGTCAACGAGGGATTCAAGCTACCACAATTTTTCCCTACACATTTACCTTATTATTATATATTTTAAATAAAATGGCAACGAAAAAACTTTCTACAAAATTAAAAACAATAAACAAAGATTTCGCAAGTTTTGAAAAAAAGAAAAGTGTGTGTTCAAATCCAAATCAGCCAACAGGTTCCTGAAGTTGCTTGAGGAAACGTGGTCTGCGGCATCGAAAATATACGACGACTTTATTGCTAATCTTCAAGAAGATGGAGAACCACAGGAAGTAGTAGATTCGACGTACGAAAAGATTCGTGATGAGTACATCGAGTACAAGGCAGTTCTTGTTGAAGCGCTGGATAATATAGCTAGCGAAAGAAGTGAAGTTAAGACAAAGTGTATTAAAACCGAGGAAGTGCAATTACCTGCCATTAAAATACCAGTGTTCGATGGAAAATATGAAGCATGGCAAAATGTCCACGATCTTTTTGTGTCTCTCGTTGACAGTAAAATTTTGCTGTCTGAAATACAAAAGATGCACCATCTGAAAACCAGTTCAACAGGAGACGCAGAGAAGCTGCTTTTCACACAAAACAATTCACCCACGAATTAATTTATGTAACACATAATTTTGATAAAAAAAACTTTATTTAATTTATTCAAACTTTAATCTAAATACATAAATGGTTACAATGTCTTAAGGTTCTAAATTGACTTAAAAAATATATGTTGTGAACTTATTCACTGACTTAAATGAAGTGTTCTTTGCTTTGGTCTGATATTCCTATTTATACTTTTTGACAAATAAAAACATCTGTTATCCAAGGATGTGTTCTTACTAATTGATATTTAATAGTTTGGCTTGTCTGGACTCTGGTATTTTTGCATTGATGACTTTGTGTATTAATACTTTATTGTCCTTGTATATTGTATTGTACTAATTGATATTTGATCGTTTGGCTTGTCTGGTATTTTTCCATTGGTGTATATTATATTTTGGAATATGAGTCACGTTCTAGGGTGTTTGTTCAGTTTGATGATCTTAGCGATTCTGGATTCTATTTTTATACGTTGAACGTGATGTGGTATTAACTTCCCCCGTACTTCTAAAAAGGTCGCCCCGATCTTCCTTCTGCTGCATATTTTTCTTTTGCTTTTTCAACTAATACATTGAAGTGGTCTTCTGCTTGTTCTCTTTCCAGTTCAATGTTGACTTAAATCTTTTGATGTTTTTGTCGTCTCAATGATATGACTAATTTTATGATATACAGTATTACAATTGTTATTATAATAGTAAAGAGAATTGATATGCCAATATTTTCATTTGCATTGGTCTTGATGTTTTCTATAAAATTAATATTTTTAAATTTCAGATCTTCATTCAAAGAATCTATATATGTATCTACTTCATATAAAGTATTTGAATAACCCTTAAGGTATGCTTGTATGATATTTTTGTCATTTGAAAATAATTGATTATCAATAGTTACATTGTGATTATAGGTTACTAAATATGTACCTTTATAAGTAATGTTGTTTATAACATGATTTCCGGTATCTAATATTGCTCCTTCTTTTAATATATCTAATGGATAATTATTTTCCTTTATCTTATTACACTTAGTATAGTTCTTATTCAATAGTTTAGTAAAATATGATTCTGTTGTGTTATATTCACAATATCTACTTTGTGTTTCAGTTTTACAATTTTGTAAATTAATAAATTTATTGCATTTAGCAATCTTATTTTCAATTAATAATTTTCCATCCTTGTTTCTTTAATAATCGGATATTTAATCATTATTACAATAATATTATCTTTCTGATATATTTTTAATTTACTTACATCAATTAGATCTGTAACTGAAAATGTACTATTCTCATGTTTTAGTATTTCTTTAATATCTTTATTACTTAAAATTGCTAGGTTCCAGTTTCCTAGCTTTGCAAAAGTTAATGTATTTATTATATTTTGTAGTTCATAACTTACTACTTTTAATTGTCTTGAAATTATTTAATCTTTTTCAGCATAGACAAAATCTTTTAGTAATCATTTGTTGATTATTATTTTTAATTAAATTATTTATTTTCTCTTCTAAAATTTGTTCACCATAATGATCTGAAGTTCCGGCAATGAATTTCCAAACTGTACCTATAAAATTTGAGCTGTTCAAGTAAGCTATTAACTACCTCAAGTTCTGCATAATGTTTATTTGTTTTTTGTGTATAATTTATGTATATCATTTTGGACTGCTTCATCGCTTTGCTTAAGTGTTTCTTCTATTATTGTTAAGTTAGTTATATGGAATATATTATTTGTTCCTTGAGTTATTATTGTATCTCCATCTTCTATTAGGATGTATTCTTCTCTGCTATAATCTACTACTTCTACTTCTGCTTTACTTAGTGTTGCAGTGATAATCATTATTATTATGATTGTATTCATTTTGAATTCCTGTAATAAGGAGATTGATTAGTTTTACGTTTAGGTTTTATTTTTAAATTATATTTATGAACAAGTCTACCTGTGTGAGTTTCAACTGCATGACCTAAGTCTTTTATAATAACCTTTTGAAATTTAGGTTCCATTTTATTTCTTTTATCTCCTTTTTTTATAACCTATTTGGTTTTCTTCAACTCGAATTTCTCTCCTTCCTTTATTATGAATTTCTAACATTTTTTCTTGTTTATTTTTTAGTTCTTTACTAATTACTTCTTTCCCTATTTTATCGAAGTAAACTTCTGTTGGTTTCTTATTAATAGTACTGTGTATAGAATTATTTTATTCCTTAATTGCTCTAAAAATTATTTCTGTGAAGTCTAATAATTTATATTCATCTTTAATGCATTTTATTATTTCCTGTAAAGTAGAATGGAATCTTTCTATCTGTCCGTTTATCTTACTGTGTCTGTATAAAATATTTCTATGTTATTTCTTTTCGTTAAAGACTGGAATACTGGTGATTTAAAACTTGTTTCATTATCCACAACAATTTTTTTACACTTTGGATATATCTGTAGTATTTCTAATACTTTTTCCTTCAAATTAGATTAGTCTTTCAATTCCAGGATGCTTGCATTTACATTTATTTATGTAGAAGATGTCTATGTGTAGCATTTCCCCTTCCTCTTTTGGAATTGGTACCTCACCAATCTTTTCTTTATGTGGTTTGCGATCGTATTTATTTGTATTGCATATGTCGCAAAATCTAACATATTCTTCAAAATCTCGCCTAATTGTTGGCCAATAGTAATTCTTCTCTATTTGTTTAATATTTTCTTTAACATTTCTATGTGCTCTTATGTGTGTTTGTTCTACGATTTTTACTTGATCTATTTTATTTATTATATCTTGTGCTAAAAATTCGCATTCTATAAATTAATTATTAAATTCCTTTAATATATCTCTTACTTGATAAATTTCTTCTGTCTTTCCAAAAATTCCTATGGTTCCTGGGGTTATATATTTTTTTTTTTAAATATTGACTATATTTTCATTATTCCTAAGTAAATCATTATTCTTTTGTTGTTAAAAACATTTATTATTTTATCAGATTCTGTTTCTGATTGTTCAAATATTATTTACTGTTTGAATTTATTCACACATTTACTTAGTTTTTCCGGATATTCTTCGCTACTTTCTGTACTATGTTGTGTATTGTTATCTTCTAACATATTTAAATTCTGTCTACTCAATGCGTCTGCTACTACATTGGTTACTCCTGGTTTGTAAATTATTTTAGGGTCGTATTCTTCTATTATTGAATACCATCTTCATTTCGGCATTCGGATTTTTCTTTGAGCATGAAAACGTTAATGGCATAACTGCGTTCTGATTTTTGCAATGTTTTGCTAATAAATGTTATTGGTTTTCCATTCTGTGAAAGAACTGCTCCTACAGCGTCGTCTGAGGCGTCTGTGGTTAAAATGAATTTCTTATTGAAATCTGGTTTATTTAATTCAACTTCTTTTATTAGATTATTTTTTAATATTTCAAAAGCTTCAATTGCTTTTTTATCTAAATTTATTTTAGTTTTCTTTGCTAAGTGTGTTGATACTTTACCATTTTCATTCTGTAAATGCTTTGTTAATGGTTTTGCTATTTGTGCATAGTTCTTTATAAATTTGCGATAGTATCCTGTCATACCTAGGAATGATCTAAGTTGTCTAAGAGTTTTTGGTAAAGGGTATTGTTTAATTGTTTTTACCTTTTCATCATCTGTTTTTATAATGTTTTGTGCAACTACATACCTTAAAAACTTAGTTGAATCTTTAAAAAATTCTGATTTTTCTAAACTGATTTTTATATTAGCTTCCTTTAAAATTTGTATTATTGAAGCTAAATGTTTTTTATGACTTTCTATTGATTCCGAATAGATTATGATGTCATCAATGTAAATGTGGCAAAACTTTCCTACAAATGGACGTAATATGTTGTCTATTGCTCTCTGAAATATACCCAGAGTATTACGTAGCCCGAATGGCATTCGCAAATATTCATATTTGTTATTATTGACACTGAAACCTGTTTTTTCTATGTCTGAATATTTCATTTTTATTTGGTGGAAACCACTTTCCAAATCTATACTAGAAAATATTTTTGCTTTCCCTGAATTGCTTAATATGACATTTGTGTCTGGTATTGGATATTTATCCACAACTGTATTTTCGTTTAGTTTTTTGAATTCGATCACCATTCTCATTTTTGGTATATTGTTTTCGTTAAATCCTTTTTTGGGCACTACCCATGCTGGACTATTATAAGCACTTTCGCTTTCTCTAAATATTCCTGATTCTATTAATTTTTGTACTTCTTTATTTAAAAATTCATTGGCACTGTGAGGATATGGATATTGTTTTGTCCATATTGCTTTGTCTACTACTGTATTTCTTTCAGCAACTATATCTGTTCTGAATGGCAGATTTATATTTATATTTTTATGTTCCACTTTAATCTGTTCATTGACACATTTTCTCAAATCTTCTAAATTCTCACTTTTGTTCATAGTTATATTATTTATGACTTCTTCGTCAAAATAAATTCTTTCTTCTTCATTATTTACCTTTATATTATTATTTTGAAGATCAATAACTGTTTTGTTATCTCTTTAGAATTTGTTAACGATTAATATCTCGTAACCGAAATTATTTAACTCATATACTATCACTGTTTTATTAAATATTTTAACTTCGTAATAATATTCAATTATTACTGCTCCGTTCACTGTCGTTGCCTGTTTCTTTGCGACTAATTCTTTTCTTTCACTGAGTGGCCCTGGTCGGCAATAATTGCTTGTTGCGCCTGTATCTAACAAAATTCTTATATTTTTGCTGCCTATCTTTCTGTATAAGTATGGTAAACCGGTCTGACTACCTACGAGTATCTCCTTCTTCTCGTTCAAATTACTGATTCTTTCAACTTTATTGGGTGTGGCTTGCCCTGATACTTGAACACTTTGTTCCCTCTCTCTTTTAAAAACTGGTCTGTTTTGTTTGAATGGGTTACTGTACCTGTTTTGGTTATTACAGGAAAAGTAATTCCTATTATTAGCATTTTGATATATATTTCTTTGTTTGTTTGTGTTTGGGATCTGCTGATTGATCGTTCTACATTTCATTCGTTTAAACTGATTTGAGCTTTGTTTGTATTGAGGAGCTAAATTATCTCCCCTGAAGACATTATTATCTTTATGAATAGGTTTATTTTATGTGAAAACCTCAATGTTTCACTTTTATTCCCAGTAGTTGGACATTCATATCTGTAAGCAAATAATGCTCTATTATTATTGCTTTCCTGTGCTTTTGCTGGTGCACTTGGAAGATTATCTGGACATATACTAAAGAGTATGTTTGAGAGCTGACCGTTCAGTCCTGAAATAAAAACTCTAAGTCCATCTCTTCTATATTTTTCACATAATTCGTTTGTGATTGCCTTACCGTTACCGTGCGTCATGATAGTTTTGTTAATTAACGCTGTGAATTTTTGATTTATTATATTATAATATTCCGTTAAGGAATTTTTACCTTGTCTTAAAATACTTATTTCCTGTTCTAAAACATGTATTGGACGTTGGTCCGAGTATGCAAAGTCTAACCTTGCTAAAATTGCTTCGTAATTTAATACCGTACCGTGATTAGTTAAAATATCATTTGCTTGTTCTATACACTTATTTCGAAGTATTACTAGTACTGAAAAGTACTGTACACTACCTATTTTATATATCTTCATAACATGACCAATAGCTTGACTCCATGAAACATATTTTTGGGCGTCGCCTGTAAAAGTCGGCACCGATTTTATTACATCTAAACTCATTGTATCTGTAATTTCTGGTTTAATTTCTTATGTTTCGAATTCTTTGATTGCAGGTTTTCCAGTCATGAGACTATCTAATTCTGCTGTTAAATCAGCTATTTGTGATTGTAAAACTTCCATGATTACTAATTCACTTATTTCCGATTTCTTAAAATTTAATTTAATTTTACTTAACTATTGCAATTCAAAATTATCTTGATCTTCTTTAACACTTTGCAACTTAAGTTTACTGTTAAATGATTCTTTATATTTGGTTAATCTATTCATAACACCTCTTTATATAATCTATCATACTTAATATATATATAATTCTTACTTAAAACTGCAATACCGCTCTGGGATTCTTTGTCTGCAATTCCGCACTGTACCTCTCTGGGATTCTTTGGTGTAGAATTACCTTTCTCTATCTTCTTTTGGCGTTGGTTGAAATGAAATATTCTCGTGATGACTCACTATTTCATTTCTTCAATTTTTCTCGATACAATGTTCGATACTTAATTGTCTGTGATGTATTGTTAACACTATCTTACTTTTATTTTCAGATTTTTTTGATGTTCACTGATCACTTAATATGTCTTCATACAATTGTTCATTTGTATTACTTGAAGAACATATTTCTGGCCTCACTGCACTCACTGATTTTACGTTAAATTTACTTTATTATTTTTCAATTTTTATTTACGTTAAATCGCTTTGTAAAGCTATCCCAGTTGAGCCCCCAATTAATTTATGTAACACATAATTTTGATAAAAAAAAACTTTATTTAATTTATTCAAACTTAATCTAAATGTCTTAAGGTTCTAAATTGACTTAAAAAATATATGTTGTGAACTTATTCACTGACTTAAATGAAGTGTCCTTTGCTTTGGTCTGATATTCCTATTTATACTGTTTGACATATAAAAACATCTGTTATCCAAGGATGTGTACTTACTAATTGATATTTAATAGTTTGGCTTGTCTGGACTCTGGTATTTTTGCATTGATGACTGTGTATTAATACTTTATTGCCCTTGTATATTGTATTGTACTAATTAATATTTGAGGTTTGGCTTGTCTGGTATTTTTCATTGGTGTATATTATATTTTGGAATATGAGTCACGTTCTAAGGTGTTGGTTCAGTTTGATGATCTTAGCGATTCTGGGTTCTATTTTTATACGTTGAATGTGATGTGGTATTAACTCGCGTGTCCTCGTCAACATCCAGTTGAACAGCCTTTTCAATCTGCCGTCGTTAAACCAGGAACGTGCTGAGTCTATTAAAGATCTCCTTTATACATCGACACAAGTGGTACACAGCTTATCCAATCTGAAAATCGAAGTAAAACATTTAGACCCAGAAATAATTTTTGTGTTGTTGAGAAAATTACCAGCCAGAGTTCAACAAATATGGGAAGTAAAGCTAAATGGACGGGAATTGTCCAAAGAGTTGCCTACATTCCAAGAATTCACGTCCTTTTTGGAGAACAGATTCAGGACGTTGGAAGAAGTGGATCAACAGCACCCTCCAGGGACATCCAACTCTGCACGGAACGCTTTTCACAAACAATCATTCTTTGCACAGGAGGATAAGTCAAAGCTGACCTGCAAGATATGTCAAAAAAGCAAACATGCGGTTAAAAGATGCAATAAATTTCTGAAAATGAGTATTACAGATCGTTGTCAGATTATAAATAAGTAAGGTTTGTGTCGAAACTGTTTAGGATATAATCATACATCAGATAATTGCCCTAGTGGTCGTAGGTGTTATCATTGGCAACAACCACATCATAGCTTATTGCATTCAACTAATGTTCCTTTTCATCCAAGCCAACAGCCTTCACGATCACAACCAAATTACAATAACTCTTTTCAGCCGTTGCACCAACAACCAAGAAGTATTAACAGTTCACACAATCAAGGACAACAACAGAATACTAACCAGAATTCTCAATCTTCAACTATGAATGCTGAAGCGACTCCAATCCAGACTTCCAGTAGACAACCGTCCTCGTTTAATATCGTAGCTTCTCATCACTCGCATTATGCTTTCCCAAACAAAAACTCACAAGTTTTGTTGGCAACCGCTCTTGTGAAAGTCAAGTCATCGTTGGGCGAGTAGTTCACGCTACGAGTACTGTTGGATTCCGGATCTTTCATCACGGAATGTGTTGCCCAGTTACTTCAACTGAAATCTATGCCAACTCATACAGAGGTGTCACGGCTGGGTTTGGTCAGCAGTGGCACTTGTCTAAGAATCTTGGACATTACCTTGGCTTCGCAGTATTCCTCTTTTGCGACAACAATGCAAGCGTTCATTGTAACGTGGCAAAAGGAGGAGGACCCGGGGATAGGATTGGGATTCAGGATAGGAAAAAGAATTTTAGAAAAGAAACAGGAAACGGATATGAACCGGAAATGAAGTAGAATGGGGCTAGGATCGGACGGAAAGGGTACCATTGCTTTGCGGACAGGGCTGTGGCATGCTGGGGTAGCACGGCTAAGCTCGCCGGATGTAGGGGAGATCTTGCCCCTCCGCTCAACCTCACCTCGCTACAAAACTTATCTTCATACCAAATCTCTCGCAATTCCCACTTACATTCATACCTATTAAACTGTCACACACTGAGAGACTGCAGCTGGTATTGCAGATTGACCATTTTCCCCACCACTCCTGATGGAACCTGGTTGGCCGAATCTTCTTCAGGTTCCCCTATGAAGCTTACCTCTGCTGCGTTGTTACTCCTCACCGTTCATAACCCTCGTCCTTCACACCCCCCGATGATTAAAAACTCACATCATCATTTTGAAGCTCTTAGAAGCCCCAAAAAAAAAACAGCCATTATTTTTGGTGTGGCTCACAATCATAATTTTTTATTTATCTAAAAAGGAAAGCTAAAACAACTTAGGAAATACTAAGTTATAACCGCCAACCACCGAATATGGTATGGCTAACACTAAAGCAAAGTCTTATACAACGATAATAAAAACGTTAAAAATATTTACGGGTCACTAATTGGGATGAACTTTTAAGTTCATAAAAGATAAACACAAAAAAGAGTTGCTTTCAAAGTTAATCAATAAACTCAATGCTTTAAAAGTAATTTGTTTAAAAGAATTCAGAATGAACTGAAAAGAAGTGGAACACGTCGGTGGACCTTTTTGTCTCACTTGGAGGGGAGAATTCTTTTGGAGTTACTATTGAACCCCGAAAGTATCCTTCGCTTCAACAACTTAACCTGTCGACAATAAAAATTGGGGCCGAGCCCAGTCCCACCCTTCACCAATCGTCGGGACCAATTCTTGTCTCGTTAACCCGAGTACTGCCTAAAGAGCGCTCTGTAGGTGGCTGCACCTCTTTTTTCGTGCGTGGATCGTCGCGGGGGGCACTTGGGGGAAACTAGTTTCAGCTTGCCGGCTGATAGTGTCGACGACACACTCCCTTTCATCAGCTTTCTAAAATCTTGTACAGATTTTCAATTTTCATACAAAAAAGGTAAGTAACGGGTGATTTTTTAAGAGGTTTAGAACTTTAAAAAAAAAAACACAAAAAATTCGAAAAAATGAATGAAATATTTATTTGAATCGATAGTTTGAACCTTGCAATTTAATGTTTAAAGATAATTTCATGCAAATGTTGACCGCGGCTGCGTCTCAGGTAGCCCATCCGCTGAGTCCAATTTTGGCATACTCTTTCACACATATCGGCCGGTATCTCACGAATGAATGCATGGATGTTGGCTTCCAGTGCGTCAATCGAAGCGGGCTTGTCCCTATAGACATTAGCCTTGACATACCCCCACAAAAAATAATCTAATGGTGTCAAATCGCACGATCTAGGCGGCCAATTGACCGGCCCGAAACGTGAAATTAACTGTTCACCAAACTCGCCTCGCAATTGCGCCATTGTTTCGCGTGCTGTGTGGCATGTGGCACCGTCTTGTTGAAACCACATATCATGCAAGTCAAGAACTTCTATTTCGGGCAAAAAAAAGTTTGTTATCATCGCTCGGTAGCGTTCACCATTGACAGTAACGCTGCGATTCGCATCATCTTTGAAGAAATATGACCCAATAATGCCGCCGGCCCATAAACCGCACCAAACAGTGGCTTTTTCGGGATGCATTGGTAGCTGTTGCAATGCTTCTGGCTGATCTTCACTCCAAATGCGGCAATTATGCTTATTTACGTACCCATTCAACCAAAAATGAGCCTCATCGCTGAACACAATTTTTCGATAAAAAAGCGGATCCTCGGCCAGCTTTCCAAGAGCCCATTCACCAAAAATTCGGCGTTGTGGTAGGTCGGCTGGCTTTAGTTCTTGCACCAGCTGTATCTTAAAAGGCTTTACGCCCAAATCCTTCCGCAAAATTTTCCACGTAGTGCTGTAACAAAGGTCTAACTGCTGGGATCGGTGCCGAATCGACATTTCGCGGTCTTCTGTCACACTAGCTGATACGGCCGCAATATTTTCTTCACTACGCACAGTACGTAAACGTGTTGGTGGTTTAATGTCCAACAAAGTAAATTTGATGCGAAATTTGGTCACAATCTTCCGAATAGACTGCTCAGAAGGTCGAGAATGCCGACCATAAAATGGAAGCAGCGCGCGATGAACATTTCGAACCGAGCACGAATTTTGATAGTAAAATTCAATAATTTGCAAGCGTTGTTCATTTGTAAGACGATTCATGGTTAAATTGCAAACCAAACTGAAGCTGTTTGACAGTGACACAAGGTACTAAACACACGTCAGCTGTCCAGTCGATCTCGATCTGTGGAAGTGTGCACACGTTATCGGCTTTCACAGTTTTCTTTAAATAATATCGGAGTGACTTTTCAAAGTTTTAATTATACCCAGCTATTTTTAATAGTGCAATAGCACAGTGGTAGAGGTGGCCGATCGACAACCAGAGGATCACGGGTTCGAGTCCCAGTCGGGTAAAAATTATTTGGCTGCTTTTTTTCACAATCGTGAAGTAGAAAACTTCATTGAGTGGGAAAAGCAGCAAATGCAAACCAACAACACCGCGGGGACATCGAAAGGTGCCCCAGCATCAACAATAAAGTCAGCTATGGCACCACCAGCCAAAGTCACGGTTAGTGCAGTAGCATCAACAACAACAACAAGCAAGCAAGCGATGGCACCACCAGCCATACCATCAACTAGTGCCGGAGCAACAACGGCAAAACAAGCAACGGCATCAACAGCCGATGCCAAAAACAAGAGGAAGAAGAGGATAAGCTGTGCGACGAACCTCGTCAAGCGCCGCTCCACCACCACCTCAGTTCAGCTGCCAGCTGGGGTGAAGGAGACGGCGCGCACAGCGAAGACGTCAGCAGCAGCAAAAATTCATAAACAACTTGATACCTCGCCATCCGATGACGACATCGAATACATGTCCGAAGGTGGCGAGGGTCTATACACTACAGGGGAATCTAACAGCAATGTGCTTGTTGGTTTAACCTCACCAGAGGCGTCCTCCGAAGAGGAAAACGAGGCGCAAGAAGAATTGGATGAGCAGGCCATCAGCCAAAAAATAGATGTCATTCGGGGGGAGATGGAACGTCTCAATGCCATCGTGACCCCACTGATAGAAGCACTCAGACACAAGCAAGAAGCTCGACGCGAAAGAGAGAAACAGGAGCGCGAGCAGAAAAAAGTTGTGCAGGCGCCAAAAAAGGCAGCGCCACAGCAAGAGCAGCCAAATCCAAATCTAAATGCACAAGAACAGCAGCAACAACAACTGCCAACTAAACAACAACAGCAGCAGCCGAAGGAGCAACGTCCAAAAAAATCAGTACAACAGCAGCAGCAGCAACAACAACCACAGGAGGGCAGTCAGCAGAAGCGGAACGAGTAGCAGCGAGGAGAACACCAGCAGCAGCCACAGCCGCCCCAAAATAAAAAAGAAAAGGTGCCACCAATAAACACCTATAAAATGGAGCTACAGGAAACCATAGACCTGTGTAAGTCGGCCATAGGCCAAAACTTTTTTATTAAAAGATTAGGTAAAGATAGACATGCTATCCACTGCTCAACAGTGGAGCAGCACAAAGTCATTAAAGAATTATTAAAGAAATCCACGACTGAGTTCTTCAGTTTTACCCCCAAAGTGGATAAATACCAATCGATCCTCCTGAAGGGCATAGATTCCTGCACGGAACCACAGGTGCTCTTAAATGAGCTCCGTCAAAAAGCGAGCGACGATCTCGACTTTATCGGGGTCAAGCCGTTCGCTACAGTCAGAGCCAGACGGGAGAAGCGGTCTTTGCCGTTCTTCCTAGTCCAGCTATCGCCCAGCAGCAAACTGGATAGGTTGAGAAGTATCTCCGTTCTCAACTACCAGGTTGTAACTTGGGATAAATTAAAGAGAGGCGGCGACATGCTTCAATGCATGCGCTGCCAAAGGTTTGGCCACGCTGCAGCAAACTGCGAAATGCAGCCACGCTGCGTTAAGTGTGGTGAGGACCACATTAAGGGGGAGTGCAAGCTCGGTGAAGAACGGGTCGAAGACATGACCCAGCTTAAATGTGCACTTTGCGGAAAAGAGGGGCACCCTGCTAATTATCGGGGTTGCTCAGCTTTTCAGCAAATAAGAAACAACAAAGCGGCTAAGCAGACAGCGGTAGAGATACGCCCATCAACGCGTGCTCCTACAGCAACGCCCGTTAATCCCCAAATTTCCTACGCCCAAATGGCGGCAGGGAGGGGAAAAACGGTACAGCCTGCAGCTAAGGCAGCCCAACCGGCCCTAGTGCAAAAGGCGCCGGACGCTCAGGCCGAAATAAGAAGCATGTTGCTGGCAATTCAAGGCCAGTTGACAGGACTTCATAACCAGATAAAGGAGCAGGCGACTAGGGTAGACTATCTCTACTCTGTTTTGCCTAGCCTAACGCAAATTAGAGGTTAAAGGCGCGCTGTCGGAGAGGCCTCTTAGGATCCTTGCTGTGAATGTAAATTCACTGATTAGGACCGAACGTAGAGCTAATCTGTTCCAATTGTTGAAAGACCAAAGTCCAGATGTGTTTATGGCCAGCGAAACTAAGCTGAACCAGAAACATAAGTTGACTAACAACAATTACAATATCGTTAGAAGAGATCGACCCAACTCCACTCAAGGGGGGGGCGTCGCAATCTTCATACGAAAAGGCATTAATCATAAAGTTATATATAATAGTGATCTGCGTAAATTTCGGCTGTTAGAGGCGTGCATCGTATGCATTCCTCTCCAACAGGGGAAGCGAATGTATGTGATCGCGGCTTATGCACCGGCATCATCTCAGCCAACTGATTTCATTACAGAGCTTGAAAAACTTTTCGAATGTCTACACTTGAGCTTGGAAGAAAATTACTTTCTCATGGCCGGTGATTTGAATGCCAAACACCAAGATTGGGGAAATCAAATTCAAAATCAAAGAGGTATTCATCTTTTCAATTGGATGAGTCGATACAACACTGAGTATGGTGTCGACCTGCTGGCTACGGATCGGCCATCGTTTCCAAGAAGCGATGCCTATCTGGATCTATTGCTAATAGACGCAAGACTGACAATTACTGACACGGTGGGTCAAAGACCAAGAAACTGTTTACGAACAATCGAGTACGACAGTGATCACTGCGGACTCGCCGCCGTAATACAGCTTCCAAACGAGCTCGTAGAGTTGGAAGAGTATGTACCTGTGCATACTTACAATTACAGTAAGGTGCGCTGGCCACGATTTACCAACGCCTTATCGAGCGAAATCAGTTCGAACAATATATCCCCACCAAATGACAGGAATTTGACAAATAACGAAATAGACCAATACTTAGAACAAATGGACGAGACAATCAAACGAACAATGAACAGAACAATACCGAAATACAAACAACGGGACGCAACAGACATGTACCGAAATGCGACCATTGACGCATTACACAGACAAAAAAGTGGACTGCTAACAAGACTCAAACTCTTGTACAGACGGTTTACTGACCCTCACGATCTGGAGATTGGGACACTGAAGTCGTCGATCAAGAACATCAACCAACTAATTAAAGAGAACTATCGGTTGTCAATTAATTTGTATTGGGATAACAAAATTCGGGCCGTTAATGCTAGCGACCCGAGCATGTTTCCGCAAATTAACAAGATATTTAGAAGGAATGATCAGAACGATCTTCCGTGTCTCAAGCTTCAGAGAACGACAGACAACAGAGACGTACTTCTGACAGCAGGAATTAATCCAGAGGACGCCGTCTTGGACGATGACCTCTTCATTGTCGAAGATCCGCAGGAGAAAGTGGAGGCTGTGGGGGCTGCTTTCCAGCAAGTGTACAAGGTGAATGCTTGCATTCGCCCCAATCATGACCTGGAAAACAGAGCCTTGCTCCACCACTTCTACCTTCGGAATGACATAACGCAATGGCGATCAGAGAACCTTGGTTTCACCGGGTTCAATGAAGATCATTTGGCAAACGCCATAATCGCCGAGCGAAATGGGCCCAGTTCCCTGTTAATTACGAAGGTGGAGCTCCAGCTCATCCTCGATTCATTAAAGAAGAAGAAGTCAGCAGGAGTCGATGGTATATCCAACGTTGTACTTCGACATTTACCTCAAGAAGCAGTAGACATTTATACTACTCTGTTTAACAACGCTCTGAATAATGCATATTATCCAGTGCGGTGGAAGACAGCTGTGGTGCATCCTCTCCCGAAAAAGGGAAAGGACAACTCCAATCCGGCGAATCTCCGGTCGATAAGTCTCCTTCCGAGTATCAGCAAGGTATTCGAAAAAGTTATCAATAGAGCTCTGTCTAAGTGGGCAGAGGACAATAATATCATACCGGACAATCAGTTCGGTTTTAAGGCGGGACATGACACCATTCATGCCGCGTCTAAGCTCGTTTCTGATGTCCAATGGAACAAATCTAAGAAGCAGTGTACGGGTGCCTGTCTGGTTGATTTGGAGAAGGCTTTCGACACCGTATGGTTAGAGGGTCTTTATCTAAAGCTGACCAGACTTGGCATTAGTAAACCACTATTATATATGCTTTATGATATGCTCAATGGCAGAAAGTTTGTTGTCAAGAGTGGCAATGTAACTTCTGCCACAACCTTTAATATTAAAAATGGTCTTCAGCAGGGAGCGGTCAACTCGCCGATTCTATTCAGCATTTACACCAGCGATCTGATAGGTAGTCTTACTCAGGCAATAGCGTATGCCGACGATCTAATTGCGTACAACACAGCTGCAAAAGTCGAGGACATCAGGATTCTTTTGCAGAGTGACTTCGATGAGATTCAACGATATTGTGATGACTGGAAGTTGAAAATCAACTTTCAGAAATCAGAAACTATCTTGTTTAGGACTCCGTTGCGTGGAGCCACAAGGGATACGAGAAAGAACTGGCGCAAGCTGGTGATCGTAGGGCCAAATGGACATCCACTGGCGAGTAAAAGTGTAGTAAAGTACCTTGGCATCTGGATGGATCAGTATTTGTATTTCGACAGACATATAAATGCTGCTCTGGCCAGGGCTAGGGGAGCCTTTGCCCTGACGAAACGGTTGTTTTATAGCAGCCGGCTTGATAGCAGGGTGAAGGTGATTTGCTACATGGCCCTTATCCGGCCGATGATTGCCTATGGATGCCCGGTTTGGTTCAACGTTGCCCCATCTCAAATGGAAAAGATTCGGGTGTTTGAGAGGCAGTGTCTTCGACGCTGCCTTGGATTGCACAGAACACCAGAGTCGGAGTACAAACACTACTATTCCAACCTGGCTCTATACAACGGGGCCAACATAAACAGGATAGATAATTTCTTGCTGAAGCTTATTCGGGGTCACATTGCAAGAGCGATGTCCTCATCTAACAGCTTAATTTTCGGGGCTTATTACCCTAAATACGAATACTACGAGAGTGTGCGGCTAAGCGGCTTTATTCCGCCCGATGCATTCCTCCACCTAGACAGCCGAGGGCTGATCCAGGATAGAGCGGCGGTTCTGCTAATCTACCACGTCAGCCGTAGAACTGTAGATCGGCGGCTCCTTTACAGTCGAGACGTCCTCGCACAAGACGGAGCTGAGCACCTTCGGTTCAGTAGGACTGTGTCCGAACGGGACCGAAAAGATAGGGTAAAACAGGAGAATCAGTTCTGGTGGCTGAAAAACGAAGATGAAGTTCCTTCAGACATTTAATAGTTGACCTTGCTATTTTCTTATGTATGGCCGACTTACATAGGTTTAGGTAGTTAGTTTTAAGTAGGGACAGTCAGGGTGGCACCAAAAAAAAAAAAAAAAAAAAAAAAAAAAAAATATAAAATCCACAAAAATACAAAAAATTATAAAACCGGAAAATGCTTGCTGTGGCTGTCCAAGTTTGTAAGTAGTCTGTAAGTAGCTTATAAGTAGGTTGTAAATAGTTTTAAGTAGCTTTAAGTAGTTTTAATTAGTTTTAATTAGCTTTAATTTAGTTTTATGTAGCTTGTAAGTTTTATATAAAACCAAAAAAAAATAAAGACAATGATACCGAGTTTTTTTTTGTAAATTCTTCTCGGTAAAAAATAAAACCGACCTGGATTTAGTATTAAGATAGTTCTTAGGCCGAAAGGCATTAGCATTAAGTTATTATAGTTTAACTTAGAGCGCCCGACTGGGGCCAGTAAGTTAGTTTTAAGATATCGATAAGTAGGCTAGTTTTTATGAATTTTTGTCTAGCTTTAAGATAGTTTTAAGAAAATGGAAAATAAAAATGAATTATAAAAAAAAAAAAAAAAAAAACACGTCAGCTGTCAAAACTAGTGTTGCCAAAACCAAACCAGCTAAAAAATCACCCGTTATAAAATATTTTAAATGAATACAAATTTAAAAATCAAAATTTGCCAACAACCAAAAACCTTAATACTAAAAGCAGGCAATGAAAAGTTATAGCCTTTCGCCCTCTCTGGTTGGGTAGGAGTTTCGTAACTTGCTTTTGTTATCTTCTGGGGTAATTTTTTGTTGGTTTGTGCATTAACTGCTGCCGTTTCTATGTTTCGTGGTAGTTTTAAATAATTGCGATGTTGTTCTATGTTTCAAAATATATGGTTGGTGTATTGGATTCTATGTGGTTAACTTAGGAGTTTTTTTTTACATTCATGTTGTTCGAAATAATGTAATATAGTGAATAAAAAAAGGTACTTATCGGTGGTCCGTTGTTGTTTTGGGCTAAATGAAATTAATTCCAGCTGCGTAGACTTTATCCGCTTATATTTTGAAAGCACCGTTTGAAAGTCCTTTTCATAAGTTGCTGCAAAATGGATGCTTCCACCCAATATATATCGCGGCGCCAACTTTGCCCTTGCCGATGACTGCCAGCCTTTAGCACCGAACCCTAAACCGTTATGGTTTAAATAATTTTTAAACTCAACACCAATACAAAAATTAGCTTACCTATTTTGAAACAAAAATATTTTATTATTCGTTTCCCACGAAGTTTACCACCATAGAAATAACTTTAAACGATGATTTCACTACAAAAAAATAATACAATTTTCTTTTGCTAATTTTCACTACCAAAAACTATATTTTTTTTTTTATTTTCACCACACACCGAAAATAGTGCACCTTCTAGCCCGGACCACGCACTACGACCTTTTCTTTCGAACTAACCCCCTTTTTGGTTCTCCTACCTCTATCACACCGCAAAACCATCCTCCATGCAAACAAAAAACCCCTATTCCTTTGTTTTGATGTGGTAAATGGGATCCGGTGGGGTTAACACTATCCCCTTGGAGGAGCCCTCTCTCCACCTAACCTACCCCTTATGTCCAACGAAACCCAACATTGAATTCACCTTGGTGTGTTTAAATATGCATTTGTTACCCTATATTCGAACCTTTCCGCCATTCACAAATTATAAATACCTCAAATGGTTTCACGCACATCGAACATGGGGAACTGTCAAATAAATTCGACATTGCCAAAACAAGAAAACAAAATTAATTATTTTCGTCGTGCAATGCACTATTTCCCTTTTTAATTCTAAAAAAATCAAAAACTATTATTTATAATTTCGAGGACTAATTGAACTCCAACTTGGCTCTCATCGGCTGCCAAAAACAATATAAGTGGAGTGGGTAGTGAAGATAAAAAAATTCGGCGGTGGCTCTGAATGTCCAGTGGCTCCACCCAAGAGAACCGCCAACGCTATCATTCGCTAGCCGAGACTGGGTGAGATTGCTTCTTGGTGGAGAACTGAATGAACTTGAGCCTGAGCTTGCTGGAGTCCTAACCCACTCGCTGCCGTCATAACTCCTGATTTGGCAATATTCGGGGTGCCACCAAAGACGGTGATAGGCGGCCGTAACAAATGATATTCGAAATGAATGCTTTGGATTCTCTGTCGAGGGCCTAGGTTCACCGAATACCAAGGGGGGTTCGTAAAAATATAAACTATTTATCTTACCAAAGAGGTATATTTCTTTCTTAGAGAACTGTCGATCATCTTAAATGAGATACAAAGCATTTACTCTGAAGCGGAAATTTATATTCCCAATGCTTTTGATGTCTGCATAAATTTCAATAGAATATGGGACTACACCTACGCAAGAACGCCTAACAATGAATTTTTCAAACTTAACACGAGGACAGTTGAACCTAAATTGTATGATAAATTTATTGAAAACTATTTTCGTAAATATTTGTTTGAGCTTGAATTTAATGTTATAGACGTATCGACTTTAATCCTCTTAACTACTTCGATGGTAACCTCACTGATGACTATTACATTTTTCGAGGTCTCAAAGACGACTCCAAATTCTGAAAGGAATTCGAAACCGACGAAAAAAATTTGAATATCCGACAAATTCTGTTTGGATATTGAAAGAGACTTGGAGAAAATAATTGCAGGAAACTTCTCTTCACTTCGAAGATTAGATTATGCTTTGCAGCAAGATGTGATTATTCGGTGGGCTTGGAAATCGTGGAGATTGGGAATTGGATCAAAAATAGGCATTTTCTATCAAAATGCTGTGTATTTGATGACCAGAATAATGGTAAAACCTTGGAAGGTGTTTGAAAGATTTGTATGCGAGCATTTTTATTTTCAAGGTTACACTGATATTTTTGGTGGTAGGTGGCCGTAACAAAACTCCGGATTTACCAGGGCCAGGTACGCTGCAAAGACGGTGGCAGGCCGACTAAAAATGTATGACGCTGGGGTTGAACCCACATTCCCAAGCCGGGCAAAAAGTAAACTTTTTACTTACGCCAATTCTACAATTTATGTACCCGTCCGGGGTGTAATACTCAGAATCGGTGTTAACCGGATCGCTAAGTAGATCAATTATCTCTTTAGTATATCCACTAGCTAATCGTATTCCTTTTTTTTTTTTTGGTATACACAGGTGAACAATATGCAAACCTCACTACAACTAACATGGCTTCTACTATCAAACTCTCTCCTCATTTCATTCTAAGAGAACTAAACTAAATACATCTTAATTCTCGGTGAGTATCCTGAAGCTATATGGTCTCTGAATTGTTTTGTTTTTGGTATTGCTATTTGCTTACTTAGTTTAAAATTGGCTAACTTTCATAAGGTTTTATTAAGTGTTTTAACCTTTGACTATTGCTCTTATTTTTATTCCCTTTTCTTCAATCATAACTTTTTTTATACACGGGGTCCTGCTTTCTATATTCTCGCTCATACTAAGACGCTATATCTTCCTTCTTACAGCACGTATAAAAAAAAGACCAAACAACTTCTCTGTTTTCCTTTTTTTTTGCATCACAGATGGAAATAAAATAACTACTTTTATCAGTCCATAAAACTTCAAGCAACCTTTTGCCATGAGGAAAATCTGACCGATCTTTAATGAATTCCGTAAAGTGTTCTGTGAGGAAGTTGTTAATTATCGTTTTTGGTCCTTCGCGCGGCAGTCACCTTATCGGGGTGCGTAGGCTTAAGTTTCAAAGATTCATCTGACCTACTGTTTTCTGGGGCAACCTACAAGCAGTGGTGATTTTGAGGAGTAACGAACTAAGAACTGCCCCCTCTAATCCTGGGTGTTAAGTGGACCGTGCCTATTGGATGGTTTGCAGCCAGGGGGTATACCGGCTGTATTCTAACGGTACCCCTTTGTGATGGGGTCGTTTCAAAGAGTAACTCTTACCATACTATGCGGAGCTCTGGTATGGCTGACCATATATTTCTCTAGCTACTCCTGGGATTCAAATGCCAAAAATTTTAAAAAGTAAAAACAACAAAAACCACAACAAATTTAACATTCCGCGGGATGTCACCGCGAACGAATATGCGGACCGTATGGAGAAAAACCTCCATGGTGACGATCCGAGACCGGGGAGCAGCTTTTTCCTAAAGAGAAAACCTCAGAGGGACTTAGAGCACCGGGCAGCTCAAGGGGGACCATTGACTATAAGCCAAGGGAGAACACCTCCCAGGCAAATGGAAGATGATACTCCTAGCACATCGACCGCTAGCAAGGGGAGAATACCTCCCATGCCAGCAAATGATGAAATTAAGACCATAAAGGGCGCTAGTAATGGGAAGACACCATCACGGGTGACCTTTGAACCGTCTAAGAAGCCAGCTAGAAGACGTAATCGCTTTGCTGGTCCACTTCCTGAACTGGGGCAGCTAGGTGGCTTGGATGACCCACTAAGAAAAGGATTGAGCGGTGCTTCCTCGAGATGGTACCTTCGATTTCTTTCTGACGGTAGAAGGTAGATGAAAAGAAGGCAGATTCTTCAACCGACGTTCAGGGTAAGAGGAAAAGCCATCATATAACCCCACCCCTGAAGAAGAACGCCAAAAAGCCCAGGACGTCAGCATCGGGAACAAGCACCGCTGTTTCTGAAGCTGGGGAACAAAGGCTCTCTTATGCAATTCGGTAATGAGTGTGAGAATTGCGGTTCTACCAAGGGAATACCCTCAGGTAACTCTTAGTGTTGATGAGCTGTCAGCACTGGAAGGATCCATAATTGAGGAGGTTTCTCTTGGGTGGAGGCACAAGCTCAAATTCAACGGCTTGCATTTTAGAACTGGGCTATTTCTAGTCGATTGTGCTGGCCAGAACACAGTGGATTGGCTAAAAGAGAAAGCCTCAAAACTGGCAACTTGGAAAGGCAGTGAATTGATGGCATGCTTGGGAGATGACATCCCGAAAATGCACACAATCAACAACGTGATTGTGTGCATTTTCGGGATGTCTCGCCCAGGAGCACGGGGCAGGACGATAAGAAATCCTTGTCGCTCATAGAGGCCCAGAATGATGGTCTGACGGTGAAAGCGTGGAAAGTCCTTAAGAGCAAGATCGAGAGTAAGGGTCAGCTGCTTGTGATTGGCATTGACGGTCAGTCAGCACAGGCAATAATGAAGGCAGATCACCAGCTCCACTACAAGTTCGGAAAGATAGCCGTCACAGGTTTCCGTAAGGCAGCAGTCCCCAACCGTGATGCTGCAAGGAATAAAACTTCTGCTATCAACTCAGTCACAAACACCAAGGACACTTACCTCTCCAGTCCCTCGATACCCCACCCCAAAAATCCTGACACAGCCCAGATTCCCAACACCATCAAAACTACCCAGCAAACCCAACCTCTCCAATCTACTGAACCTTCACAAACAACCCAAATGACACCCCATACCCCAACCCGTCCCACAACTAGAATCCAGAGCCAGGTAACACCACTGGCAATGGATGCAGGAAGTCGGATAAGCAAAGAGATGGAGGGCATAGACCTCTCTCCTAGCGAATCCGATCCAGACGAAGTGCTTCCTACCAATGAGGAAGAAGAAAGGCTACTCGAAGATGAAGGGGCATTCGCCCCCATCTTCTAAAAGGCAACGAAATGACTGGACGCGGGATCAGCACCACAACACCACGCTAAGGCAGCATCAGCTGTCATTGCGTGGAAATTTACTGTTGATAACCTGGGACTAGCGCTGATTCAAGAACCCTGGATTTACGGGGGCCAAATAAGAGGCCTAACAAGTAAGCACTCTAAAGTTATATGAGATACGAGACACGACTCACCCAGAGCATGCATAAAAATAAGAAATAATATACATTTTATATGTCTTTCAGAATTTATGATGCTTGATCTAGTTCCACTACAGGCCCAAATTTACACTGACGGCAGCCTTCAGACGATGGTTGTAGCATCCGCATATTTTGCTGGTGATGATGTGAATATACCACCAACAGAAGTTCGGAAACTAGTGGACTACTGCAATAGCAAAAGACTACCCCTTATGGTCGGGTGTGATGCAAACGCCCACCATACAACATGGGGAAGTACCGATTTAAACCAAAGGGGTGAGTACTTTTTAGACTTTATTATCGAAAAAAATCTAGATACGTATATTTAACGTAGGGAATACCCCTACTTTTGTAACTAGAATAAGAAAAGAAGTTTTAGACTTAACCTTCGGAACTCCAAACTTAAATAGCTTGGTCAGGGATTGGAGAGTTTCCAACGAACCATCAATGTCTGACCATAGAATTATAGTGTTTACCCTGGAGAACCTTTTGACAGAGAACACCTCTGGAAGGAATCCCAAGAAAACAAACTGGAGTCTTTATAAAGATACTCTCAAGATAAATCTTGATCAGTTAGGACCAGTAGAAACGACAAACAGCTACCTGGAACTAGATCATACAGTAAATGAGTTAAGTGGGGCTATAAACGAGGCGTATGTACTCAGCTGTCCCCCAAGACTCATAAAAAGACAGACCGATGCTCCATGGTGGAACAATAATCTGTCGAAACTAAGATCAAGGTAAGAAAACTTTTCAATAAGGCAAAGAGAAATGGAGAGTGGCATAACTACTCTGCAGAGATGACCAAATACAATGGGGAGATAAGGAAAGTTAAGAGAAGTAGTTTCTGTGAGGGGATTTCTACCATTCCAGCAGCAGCAAAACTACACAAAGCTCTAGTAAAAGAGAAAACACTAACATCGTTAGCACTAAGAAACCCTGATGGTAGCTATACAGAAAATGAGGAGCAAAGGTCAACCCTTTTGCTAAATACTCTTTTTCCGGGTAGTATACCAATGGCAGCAGACACAATGGAGAGAATACCTCTTCATTCCCAAAATCGGGAAGAAAGATACAACACTTCCAAAGTCCTTCAGACCAATAAGCTTAACATCCTTCTTACTGAAGACTTTGGAAAAGCTAATTGATAACTTTATCAGATCAGAAGTATTAATAAATATACCTTTGAACCATCGCCAGCATGCTTACAGGGCGGGTAAATCTACAGAAACCGCCCTACAAATAACTATAGACTCTAAAGAAATGGCCTTATGTGCGTTCCTAGACACTGAGGGCGCCTTCGACAATATCTCACATGAAGCTGTTAACAGGGCCTTGTTAAGAAGGGGTGTACCCATCGCTATTATCAGATGGATAAGTGGGATGCTAAGCACAAGAACTGCAGAAGCATATGCAGGACAAAGTATCCAGAAAGTTATCACAACAAGAGGCTGCCCTCAGAGAGGGGTCTTATCACCCTTACTGTGGAGTCTCGTGGTAGATGAATTATTGGAAAGTCTTTCTTCCCAAGGCATACTTTGCATCGGCTTTGCCGATGACATTGTTATAACAGCCTTAGGAAAGTTCGAAGAAACTTTCTGTGATATTATCCAGAGAGGACTTAATATAACAAGGAAATGGTGTCAACCTATCCGGTTGGCTGGTGAAGAAATCGACATCCAGAAGGAAGTTAAATATCTAGGTATAACATTAGACTGTAAACTTCTCTGGAACAAACATGTTGAATTTACTGTCGGGAAAGCCACAAAAGCTCTCATGATATGCAAGAGACTTGCAAGTAAATCATGGGGCTGTAAACCAAACATCCTTAGATGGATGTACACCATGATGGTAAGACCCATCATTACCTATGGGGCGATTGCATGGCACAAAAGAACCGAACTTACAACAACTAGGAAATCACTAGAAAAGGTACAGAGGCTAGCATGCATCTGCATTACTGGAGCAATGAGAACATGCCCTACAGTAGCAATGGAAGTCATTCTTCACTTGACACCACTACACGTGGCCATAGAAAGCGCTGCTAAGGGAGCCATCATGAGATTTACAAAAGAGGGAACTGGGTCAGGGAAAATCATTAGTCTCAGGCAAAGAGACTCGATTTGTAAGTCCACAGAATCGAACCTTCTTGATATCTCAAGAGATGGTATGATTAAGAAGTATAACTTTGAAAAAAAATTTCATGTGGAGTTAAGTAGCAAAAAAGAGTGGGTGGATGAAACCGTAAACTACACTCTTAAAGCAAACGCCATCAAGTGGTACACTGATGGATCGAAAACTTCGGAAGGGACTGGTGCTGGAATTTATGGGCCTAGAACCAAACTTTCAATACCGATGGGACAGTCTACAAGTATTTTTCAGGCAGAAATTAATGCCATAGGAAAATGTGCCGATAGAAATCCGAAAGAAAATATAAAAACCAAAATATTGCAATCATGTGGGATAGTCAGGCCGCACTCAAAGCATTCAGCTCATATAGCATCAGCTCTAAACTGGTATGGGAGTGTGTAGGCAGGCTAAACAAACGGGGCAAACATAACTCTGTCACACTCTACTGGGTCCCTGGCCACGTTGGCATACAAGGCAATGAAGAGGCAGACTCCTTAGCAAAAATAGGGGCAATGACACTTATTACGGGACCAGAGCCTTATTGCGGAATAGGAGAAAACGTGATAAAACATAGAATCAAAACAGAAGAGGAGGTGAAAAGATCAAAAATCTAGAACGAACTCCCAAAGCTAAGACAGGCCAAACTTCTGCTTGGGCCTCATAACAAGGAACAAGGATTCCAGTCCTGTATGAGCTTAAACAGGAACAAACTTAGAATAATAACGGGTCTCCTCACAAGCCACTGTAAGCTTAGGAGACACCTCCACATTCTTGGCTTAGAGAACAGCGCCGCGTGCAGATTCTGCAATGCTCATGAGGAGACACCGGACCATATACTAGGCAGATGTGATGCACTCGTGCATCAAAGACACAGGTATCTGGGAAATCACCAGATAGAGGAGAGCGAACTACCCTCCTTAAAAACACTCCAAATACTCAAGTTCCTCAAGGAAACAAACTTGGAGAACGTGCTGTAGTATGAGTAACGACATCCAGCTCTAGACGGAGACACAATAGATCTTAATGGTTGTAGTACACTTATACCCCAAATCCTTCATTCATTCATGCATCGTTTTTTGTTATTGGACGATTTACAATTAACACGATCACGGTAGACACAAAGATATCACAGTGTTGCTTTGGTATTATTGCACGTATATATTGCACTAAGGTGTATTCGTGTTTGGATGTACAGAACTTCCCACGACTAGGAATTGGTTATCAAAAACTCAAGGATAGACAAATTTTTCTTAAGTAGATATGGGGGATAGGATAGGCTTTTCAACCCAAAAACTTATCTAATGGACTGAATGATAAGTAAACACGGTGAAGGAAATACGTATATATTATACAAACAAAAATACACTGAACGAATTTAATTTACCAAAATACCCAAGCTTTGTAAGGACTTACATATGTACAATGAAATAAATAACACAACCGACTTAGATAAAAGATTGAATTTATAAAAAAAAAAAGAATAATGATTTACTTGGTAACCAAAATGAACACAAGTTGAATAAAATATTAAAACACTCAAACATATAACCTCGGACAATTTAAATTAAGCAAATAAATTACATTAATGAAACCAACTTTAATAAATTACGCGAATAAAATCTGAAAAATTAATAAATAACTATTAAAATAAATAAATAACTCGAATAAACTTTGAAAAATGAATAAAGAACTAATGGACTTTGAAAATTAGTAAATTAATAAGGAAAACTGAAAAATTTACAACAAACTAACACAAGATTTCCAAAAATTAATATTTATTTGAATTTACGAACCTGGAGGTAGGTAATTGATCAACAATCTGATAGAATAGAGAGTGATAGATGATTCATAATTATTGTTACACTGAGAGAAATAAAATGGTAATATATTCTCGTAGTCCCAACTCCAAGGTAACAATAAGACCACACACATGCAGGATAGACAATAAGGACAAGGCAAACATATATCACAGTTTATAGCGGTTTCATTGTTGGATATCTGGCGTGGAAGATTCCGATTTTCTTGCCACTCATGTTTTCCAATTCGTAGCTATTTTTCCCTACGGCTTTAAAGATTCGGCACTTAACAAATTGTGGACATAATTTAGCCGATAAATATTTTGACGTATCACTCAAGACAAAATTATGCCTGTAAACTTCCTGCCCAGGAACATATTTTGTATTCTGAGTTCGAATAATATAAACTTTATCACTTTTCTCTTTAGCTTTTAAAATTCCTTCTTTGACCTTTTCTCGAATGCATTGTAACCTACTTTGCCTGGGAAGAGTCAGCACTTTGCCATCGTCGACCAAGCTCATCTTTTGAGCCAACTCATAACCACTCCCGTGAGTCATCATATTTACTCCAAAGAGGACGAAATACGTTGACACACCGGTCGCGGAGTGAACTGAGCTCCTCAGTGCGGCAGCGATATCGCTTAGATGGATATCCCAGTCGCGCTGGTCTTCCTGCAGATATGATCGTATCGCGGCTAAAAGTGTCCTGTTAACTCTTTCTGAGGCGTTGGATTGCGGTGAATAATTCGCTGTGCGAAAGTGTCTGATTCCATACTTTTGTAATAAATTTTGAAAGTCCTTGGCCAAAAATTGTTTACCGTTATCCGAGTGGATTATTTGCGGAACTCCGAAAGTATTAAAAATATCGTTATGAAGAAATTTGATGATGCTACTTGTATTTGCTGAGCGTAAAGGTTCTAGAAATACATATTTAGACAGATGCTCTAATACAACAAACACGTAAGAATTTCCGGACTTGGATCTTGGGTATGGACCCAAGAAATTCACATATAATTTTTGGAAAGGACGGTCTACACTAAATGTATTATTGATTGGGGGACGTAGAATTTGATTAGTAGGTATGCATTGCTTGCATATTGCACATTTCGAAACGTATTGTTTGATCTGGGTGGTCATATTCGGCCAGTAGAATAACTGTCTTACGCGATGGAGAGTTTTGGCTACTCCTCCATGCGCCGCTTGAGGTGGGTCGTGAGCTTTTTCAATTATTCCTTCGGTTAACCCACAGGGTACCCATAATCGCCAACTATGATCAACCATAAGCCCCTCTTCTCCTAATGGAATGGAGCGCTTATAGACAAAATTGTCTTAAATTTTTAAGTCAGGCAACTCTTCCTGGTGTGAGCGTATAGTCTCGATCAAATCTTTATATTCATCGGACTTAAACTCATTCGAATTCAAAAGGCGCAATTTCTCCGATTTCAATACTCTCCACATGTGCCTGAGAGAGTGTCTGGCACGACATTTAGCGTTCCTTGTCGGTGCTCTATGTCGAAGGTATAAGATTGTAATTCTAAGCTCCACCTATCCAGCCTCCCACTCAAGTCTTTCATGGTCATTAACCATTTGAGGCTAGCGTGGTCGGTGATGACTGTTAAGTCCATACCCTCGACATAGGGCCTGAACTTTTTAATTGCCATTACCGCCGCCATACACTCCCTCTCGTTCACGCTATAATTCCTTTGACACGAGTTTAGCTTTTGGGAGAAGTATGAAATCGGCACTTCGTCTCCTGAATCATTCTTTTGGAACAGTGCTGCTCCGATTCCAGAGTCAGAAGCATCACACTGGATAAAGAAACGCTTTTTAAAATCCGGATGAGAGAGAACAGGCGCTGAGGTCAAAGCTCTTTTTAACTCCTCAAACGATGCTATCGCCTCATCCGTCATTTTAAACTTGGCATCCTTCTTTTTGAGCGTGTCCGTGAGAGGTGTGGTCAAGCTGGAAAAATCCTTAATAAACCGCCTATACCACCCTGCAAGGCCAAGCAACCGGCGTATTTGTCTCGCATTTTTCGGTTTTGGAAAATTGACAACCGCTTCGACCTTTGCTGGGTCAGTTTTCAGCTTCCCATCGCCGACGATAAAACCCAAATACTTCAACTCTTTGAAGCAGAAGTTCGACTTTTTTAGGTTGATGGTGAGATTCGCCTTTCTCAAGCACTCGGCTACTTCACCCAACATGGTGATATGGGTCTTGAAATCCAGTGCGATGATCAACAAGTCGTCTAAATACACAAAAACGTTGTCCCTGAGTCGTGCAGGAATCACCTTATCCATTAAACGGCAAAGCCTTTTAGCTGCATTACACAACCCAAAAGGCATAAGGGTCAAATGGTATAAGGGTCTCCCCGGTACCGCAAACGCAGTTTTTTCTCTACTCTGTTTTCCAGCGGTATTTGCCAGAATGCTTCCTTTAAATATACGCTACTTATAAAGTAGGTATTAGGTAGACGACTGATAAGCCCCTCGATATGAGGAGGAGGGTTACCGTCCTTTTTGCTTAACGCGTTGACCTTACGAGAATCCAGACGGAAACGATACTTTATAGTACCGTCTGCTGCTGGCTTCTTGATAAGGACGACAGGCGAGCACCAAGGACTCTCGCTCCTCTATAACACCGAGTTTAAGCATTCGGTCTATTTCCTGGTACAAAAGGGCTTGTACCGCTGGCGAAACAGGGTAGTGTCTTTGCTTTACAGGCTCAGCGTTTCCCGTATCGATGACATGCTCCATCAAAGACGTTTTTCCAAGCCCGTGGCGGTCATAATCAAGAAACTTCAGCTTGACCGTCTCCAACTCAGACCGCTGCTCTAGTGTTAGCGGGTGAGCATCCAGTAGATTTGGCTCTCCCTCCGGAATCGAAACAGTACTAATAACGTTCGGAGCGATCATGAAAACCTTCCAAAAATTGACTCCTAAATATAATTCTTGCTCTAAACTGGGGACTAGTTAAAAAGTGATCAGGTGCTTCACGTTTTTAAAAATGACCACCGTTTGTACTTTTCCGATTATAGATTGGTTTTTGTCATCGGCGGTTTTAACCCCCGCTTTATAAGGAAGAATTGGTATATTAGACGATTTTACAAATTCAACACACCCTTTTCCTAAGATACATATACTGGCACCACTATCCAGTAGTCCAAGTATACTTTTCCCAGATATACTAACTTTCGCATACGGCCGTGGATCCGTAGCCACATCTAAAACAGTTGATTTTTTTTTTTTTTTTTATCCGATGGAAATCTTCAAAAGACACTCGGTAAGAATCGGTACCAAGTAGTGTGGGACTCTTACCGCACTAAAACCACCGGTGAATCAGGACCAATCTATGAAAGATCGACAAATGATTTTTCTTTCTTAATTTATCAGTCGCATTGTGGGAAGTTTAAGTTATAGCACTTTCCATAGCTTTTAGACCATCAGCTCATGAGGCTTGGTTCTTCTAAATCTCCGAACATTGTCTCGTTTTAAGACGGTCTCCATTTCGGAGTTGGTATGACTTTGCAGTCGCTGATTGTGTGATACAGCGTGTTTTTTAACCACTTCTGTAACCATTTCAGTTTGAAGGTCACGATGTAGATCGCTATTTCTTATATACCAAGGGGCATTTTTTATTCCGCGAAGGACCTTGCTTTGGAATTTTTGGATGGGTTCAGCATTTTTTTTCTTTGTACAACCCCATAGTTGGATGCCATAGTTGGGTTTCAGTACTTACTTATATAACATTTGTTTGTTCTGGATAGATAAGTCAGAGTTATTTCCTAGTAACCAGTACATTTTTCTGTACTTCAAGTTTAGTTCGTCTTTTTTCTTTTTGATGTTTTAAGCTTTGCATCCAAAGTCATTCCAAGGTATTTGGCAGTATTGGAGTAAGGTACTGTTGTACTGTTTATAAGAATTGGAACATTGTTTATTTTTTTGTTTGTAAAGTTTATATCCGTCGATTTTGTTTCATTTAGTTTGATTCGCCATTTTTGCGTCCAATCACTAACTTTATCGACTGCATTTTGCAGTTTTTGTGTAGCCTTCGTAACGGATTTATCTGGCACCAATATTGCAGTATCATCAGCAAAGGTGGCCATGATAGCGTTGATGTCCACTGGAATATCCCTTGTATATAACAGATACAGGGTTGGTCCTAGGACACTTCCTTGTGGTACACCGGCTTCAATTTTCTTTAGTTCCGAGTAATTTTGGTCGTATCGTACTCTTAAGAGTCGGTTCGTATCGTAGGATTTCAGTATTTCGTAGTACTGCCTGGGAAGATCCCTTTGCAGTTTGTACTCAAGTCCCAAGTGCCAAACCTTGTCAAAGGCTTGAGCAACATCTAAGAATATAGCCGAGCATACTTGTTTTTCTTCAAGTGCCTTTTCCACAACATCCGTAAATCCGATGCACTTGGTCTATCCTGGAATGTTTATTTCTAAATCCGAACTGATGGCTCGGAATTAGTCTTCTTTCTTCTGTTATTTTGCTTAGTCTTTTCAGAAGCAGTTTTTCGAAAACTTTTGCCTTAATTGGTATAAGCGATATAGGCCTGTTAGATGTTACTTCTGTTGGTGGCTTACCTTGTTTAGGTATAACAATGACTTCTGCAATTTTCCAATGATGTGTCACATATCTTAGTTGAAGGCATGCATTTATTATAAATTGGAGTTTTTTGAAGGCTATAGAAGGCATTTCTTTCAAAACCTGAGCAGTTATTAGATCGTACCCTGGTGATTTTTTGTTAGACAACTTATGTTGACACATACTTCTTACTTCTTTGAGCGTGACAAAAGGAATTTCACATTCGTCATTTCTATCAACGAACTGTAATGTGCTGGAAATGGCTTAAAAACATTCGCGAGATGTTCAGCGAAGAGATCAGCCTTTTGTTTTGGGTTTCCGATCCATTTACCATCTTGAGATTTTACTGGCGGGTTTTGTGCCTGTGGCCTTTTTTGCCGCTTAGCTGCTTTCCATAAGGAGTATTCCGTAGAAGCATCCGCCGTCAGACTATTCAGGAATCTACTAAGTGAATCACTTTTAAATTCACACATTCTTTTCTTTAGTTCATTGTTAAGACGGTTAAAAACTTCGTTATCACCTGGAAATCTCGTAGCTTGCCATTTTCTTCGAGCTCTTCTTTTCTCCAAGATCAGCTCCTTTATTTCGACAGGATATTTTATTTCTTTTTCTCTTGAGTTCGAAATTGTTGGAGTACTTTCTTCTGCAGCCTGTTGCACATCAGCAATAAATTGTTCTACTTCATGATCAATCTGTTTAATTGTTTGCATAGGGGATCTTAGGTTTATAAAACTTTCAAGTTTATCTCTGAATTCGTTCCAGTTTGTTCTTTTGTTCACGAGCTTAGGATTACTTTTTTCTATTATTTCTGCTTCGCTCAGTGATAATATTACTGGAGTATGATCTGACGATAAATCGTAATTACCTTCGACACTTATATGGTTTCGTTTAATACCTTTTACTATGAAAAAGTCTATAAGGTCTGGTATTTTGTTAGAATCAGATGGCCAATATGTTGGCGAGCCAGAAGAATAAAATTCGCAGTTGTATTTGCGGCCTGCTTGATATAGCCGTTTGCCTTTCGTTGTTATGAGCCTAGATCCCCAATGGGTGTGTTTAGCATTGAAGTCGCCACCAACATGGAAGTTATGTCCTAACAAATTTAGGAGTCCTGCATAGTCTTCTTCAGTTGGAGAGCGCCTCGGAGGGCAGTATATAGATGCTTTCTTAAACTCTTTCTTTTTTATACCAATACTAATTGTTGTTACTTGCATGTTTTCATTAGTAAACTTAGGCTCTTCATAGCGTGTTAAGCACTTTTTTATTAGTATTGCTGATCCTCCCCTAGCTTTGTCAGCTGGGTGAGGAGCGTTATAACACGTATAGTTAGGTAATTTACTATCAAGATTTTGTTCTATAGCGAGGTGAGTTTCGGACACCAACCAAATGTCTATATGCTCTATGTCTAAAAAGATGTTTAGTTCTGATACATGTTGTAAAAGACCGTTTGCATTCCATGTTGCGATTTTGAGTGTTCTGTCCATCATTGTTTTTTAAGAGCGACTTCTTCGCTTAGCTGTTTTATGTTTAAATCTTGTTTGTCAATTCTTTTTAGGATAAGTTCAAGCATTTCTTTAATAGATGTTTCTGTTGGAGATACATTTACATTAAGCATTACACTTGAAAATCACTTTGTTTTATAGCACTATAGAACTATAACTTCGAAAAGTATACAATGTATACTCATTCTGAATTTTGTACTGAAATTATTTTTCATTCATATTTTAGCTTTTATAGAGAAATAAACTTATTATTCTTATAACGTTTAGAAGAGCTGTTTATATTTCTACAGGTTATGAGCCCAGAAATCGCTTAAGATTTTAAAATATAAGATTTTTTTTTTAAATTTGTTTTCATAATGGCTGAAAATATCAAGTTTAATGTGGGAAAGTTGAATAACGAAAATTACTCCATATGGAAGTTCAAGATCGAACTCATGCTTATAAAAGAAGGCTTATGGAATTTTGTAAATGAGCCGAAACCAAATATAGATACGAAGAATGTTGCTACTGAATCTGAATGGCAAAGGGGTAATAACCAGGCAAAAGCACTTATCGGTCTGCTGGTGGAAGATGGATAGCTTGTTAGGCGAGCATCTTCTGCAAGAGATGCATGGTTGGCTCTACAGACTTACCACGAAAAGAGCACTTAGTCATAAAGTCCACTTAATGCGAAGAATATGTAGCTTGAAATTGGACGAAGGTGGTGATGTTCAGGCCCACATTAATCAAATGACGGAACTATTTGAAAAATTAAGAGACATTGGTGAGACACAGCTTTCGGAAAATTGGAGTGTTGCTATGCTTCTTAGTAGCTTACCAAGAAGTTATGATACACTGACTACTGCACTCGAGACACGACTCGAGACACGTCCAGAAGGAGATCTAACATTCTCGTTAGTCCAGTCTAAGTTGTTGGGAGAGTACAGTCGTCGGAATGAAGCAAATGTGGTAGGCAGAGAATCTGCACTAAAAATAACAGACAAAAGAGAAAAAAACTGCTTTTTCTGCAAAGAAAAAGGTCACTTTAAGAAAGACTGTGTTCAGTACAAAAAGTGGAAGTCCAAGGCGGGTAAAAGCAAAGCTGTTCAGTTCCAACCAAATAAAGCAAACACAGTTGAAAACAGCGCAGAATTTTTGTTCATGGTTGCAAAAGATGGCGGTGGATGTATCATTGACTCTGGAGCTACTTGCCATATTTCAAGCGACAAACGTTTCTTTACGGAACTCAATATGGATCACCGTGAAAAAATAAATGTTGCTAATTGCAATGAAGTAAAAACTGAAGGACGCGGAAGCGGAACTATACAATTTCTAAATCAGAAAAATAAAGTATGCACCGTTAAGCTGACTAATGTTTTATTTATTCCAGAAATTGGAGGAAATTTGTTATCCGTAAGAAAACTAATTGATAATGGTTTCACTGTTGATTTCAAAAAAGACCTATGCGAAATCAAACAAAAAGGTCGACAGATTGCAGTTGCGGATTTACACTCAAGTCTCTATAAGTTGCGGGAACTAAATAAGGTGTATTCAGCATGTGCGCATAAGGACAATTGTATTCACTATTGGCACAGGGTTTGCGGTCATCGTGATCCACATGTTGTAAAAGAAATGTGCTCAAACGGATTAGTTGATGGTGTTCAATTGGTTGATTGCGGTATGAAGTGTCGTTGCGACATATGTTTGCAAGGGAAGACAACCCGATTACCATTCCCAAAACAATCAACAACAAGAACTTTTGCTCCACTCGATCTCGTACATACAGATGTCTGCGGGCCAATGCAAACGGTTTCCCCAAGCGGAAAGCGGTATATGGTGACCTTCATTGATGACTTCACCAGATATACTGTGGTTTACCTGTTAAGACAAAAATCAGAGATCTTAGCCAAGTTGAAGGAATATGTGGAAATGGCAAAAACTAAATTTCAACGGAAACCAAAAATAATTAGATCGGATCGAGGAGGAAAGTATACAGCTAACGAAACGATCAATTACTTGAAATGCGAAGGTATTCAAATTCAATATACTGCAGCATATACACCTGAGCAGAATGGCGTTGCAGAGCGGAAGAATAGGACCCTTATTGAGATGGCGATGGCTCGATGTATGTTACTAGATGCGGATTTGCAGTACATGTTCTGGGGAGAAGCAATTACAACGGCTAATTATATTAAAAATCGTTTACCAACCAGAGCAACACCGATTACGCCATATGAGGGATGGAATGGTTCCAAACCAAGTATAAAACACTTTAGATTATTTGGTTCTAAATGCTTCGTCCATATCCCAGCTGAAAAGAGACAAAAGCTAGATAAAACTGCAGTGCCAATGATTTTTGTTGGCTACGATGAACAGTCCAAGGCGTATCGCTGCTACAATCCGTCAAAGAAGCAAGTTGTAGTAAGCCGAGATGTTCTGTTCGGAGAATTAAATGAAAGATTGCGAAGGAAGATACCCATCCCAACATCTATTAAGGTCAACCAGAAAAAGCAATGCGAACCTGAATCTGTGGATTTTGAGTTTAGTGTGAAATCTAGCGATGTTAGTCATGAAATTATTGAAGAAAACATTGATCAATGTGTTTCTAATCAAGATCAAGATGATGGTCCGGATCCAGAACTTCAAGAGTTTGATGTGCTTCCACAAGCTGTTAACCTAAGGCAATCAAAAAGGTCGAATAAAGGGGTTCCTCCTATTAAATTAATAGATGAGATTAATGTCGTGCAGAGTACCGATACAGAACCAAAGAACCTTAAGGAAGTTATGTCAAGCCTTCATAAGAAACAATGGCTTGATGCAATGAAAGATGAGATGGACTCTTTGAAGCATAACTGCACTTGGGAACTATGTGATCTACCAAAGGACCGAACAGCTGTTGGAAATAAATGGGTGTTCAAAATAAAGACAGGTTCAAATGACAATGGTAGAAGATTTAAAGCTCGTCTAGTCGCCCAGGGTTTCTCACAAAAATACGGCACTGATTACGATAGTGTGTTTGCTCCCGTTGTTAAGCTCACTACATTTAGAGTACTATTGTCAATCTCTGCAAAGAAAGGATTTTTAGTACAACACTTGGATGCGAAGACGGCTTTTCTTAATGGTGACTTAAAAGAAACCATTTACATGAGACAGCCACCAGGTTTTGAAGTTGAAGGGAAAAAACATTTGGTTTGCCTATTGAAGAAGAGTATTTATGGATTAAAACAGGCGGCAAGGTCATGGAACGAGGCAATTCATACAGTGTTGATAGCTGCACAATTTGTTCAAAGTAAAGTTGACCCTTGTTTTTATTCGAAGAAGGAGAAAAATGAGTGGTGCTTCATATTAATATATGTTGACTATATCCTTGTGGCAAGCAAATCAAAATACTTGATTCTTTTAACGGAGAAGATACTTTTAGCAAAGTTTCAAATGAAGAATTTGGGAAACGTCAAGTGCTTTTTGGGATTGCAAGTCGACAAGGACAATACAGGAAATTTTACTCTAAATCAAGAAAAATATATACAGCAGATAGCAAAGGACTTTGGTTTGGCAGACTCAAAATCATCAAACATTCCAATGGATCCAAACTATGGCAAGCAGATCAAAGCTTCAGAAGTTATGATAGACAACGGAAAATATCAAAAACTAATTGGATGTCTTCTGTATGTTTCAGTGAACACTAGACCAGACATATCTACAAGCGTTGCAATTTTGGCACAGAAGGTCAGTCAACCTAACCAGAATGATTGGAATGAGCTAAAACGGATAGTCAAATACTTAAAAGGAACTTCAAAAGTTAAGCTGTTATTAAGTAGAAACGACGACATCAAAAATGGAATTTTCTATGGCTATGCAGATGCAAATTGGGCCGAAGATAGAACCAGCCGTAAATCAAACAGTGGGTATGTATTTAAGGTACACGGTGGTGTTATCAGTTGGGCGTGCCGCAAACAAACTTGTGTGGCACTCTCGTCTACGGAAGCAGAATTTATAGCGTTATCAGAGGCATGTCAAGAAGCATCGTGGATTCGGCGTTTATTGGCAGATATGCAGCAGATTGTTACTGAACCAACCATAATATACGAAGATAATCAAAGCTGCTTAAAATTGATACAGGAGGAGCGTTTTTCGAATAGAACAAAACACATCGATACACGTTATCATTTCGTTAAGGAATTTATAAAGAAACAGACGGTGGTATGTAAATATTGTCCAACAGAAAGAATGCTAGCAGATTTGTTAACGAAACCATTGGGAGCTGGAAGACATAAGATGCTTCGTAAAAAGTGTGGTCTCGTTGAGTAAATGAGGAGGAGTGTTGGAGATACATTTACATTAAGCATTACACTTGAAGATCACTTTGTTTTATAGCACTATAGAACTATAACTTCGAAAAGTAAACAATGTATGCTCATTCTGAATTTTGTACCGAAATTATTTTTCATTCATATTTTAGCTTTTATAGAGAAATAAACTTATTATTCTTATAACGTTTAGAAGAGCTGTTTATATTTCTAAAGTTTCTTCGTTCTTCCGCACATTTTTAACAATCTGGGAATAGGATTTATTTTCATCACTTTTGCTTAGTGCAATTGCTTTTGGCGGTTGATTTTTAGTATTGTTTTCAACGGCTACTTTTTTGCTTTCAACTATTGCTTTTGTGATTATTGGGTTTCTTAGCTTGTTCCCAGTTTTGTTTTTTCTTTTTGTGTCTTGGAATTTTTTGGCAACTGGATATTCTCTGTAACTTGCAGGATGGTTGCCTTGACAGTTAACACATTTCGCTTTTTGTTCTCTGCCCATGGGACAGTTTTTAGTTGCATGCTTGCCTTCGCATTTGACACAAGCAAACTCACGATTGCAGTATTTTTGTGTATGCCCAAAGGCTTGACAGCGTTTACATTGTGGACCAATTTTTGACTTTCGCAGTGGTTCAATTTTGACAACTATGCCCATAATTGATTTTATACTGTAAATCTTATCGAAACTTTCTTTATTTTCAAAGGTGAGCATAAACAAAGGTAGATATCTTTTTGTTGTCGTTGATACCCCAGTGGAGTCTTTGATTACCTCATTTTTAATAAGATTATTCGCATCGAGAGCTTGGAAACCTTTTTGAATAAGGTCTTCGACAATATCTTTGGCAACACATGAAGAGTGGAGGCCTCTTGCTACTGCCTTTATCGGCCTTGTAGCTTTATTTTCGTACGAGTGCCACTGAATTTTCTTTTTGTTCAATTCTTCAGTGATAGATCTATACGCGTCGGCGTCTTCAACAATGACTTTCCAATTGTCTTTATTGTATGATGTATATTTACATGCCTTATTAGTGCATTTTTCTACTATGTTCTTAAGCTCACCAAACATTGTCAATCCGGAAATCATGATTGGAGGAGGTGCAGTTTGCTTAGAACCTTTAGCAAAAGCCTTCTTTTGGGATACATCTTTTATTTCATTGTTTAATGTTTTTGCTGTTGCAGCAATATCCGCTTTTGAAGTTATCTGCTTAATTTTTTGAACAGTCTCTGGGCTACCCTCTGCTTTCCATTTCTTGGATTTACGTTTATTTCTGTTACCATCTGTTTCAAAACGAAGCTCTTCCTCATCAGTATGAAACTCAATGGTTTTTGGTGGGCTTTTCACAAGTATTTTTGGACTAGTCTTGCTGTAATTTTTTGAGGTTTTCTTGTCTAGCAAGCTGACTTTTTCTTCAAGTCTCTTAACTTGTTGCTGAAGACTTTCAACGAGGACTTCAAGTCTCCTTCTGGCTATTATTTCTGTTTGCCATTCCTCGAAATAATTTTCGGATTTAACTTGGTGGATCTCGTTGCTTGTTTTGGAACACTGCGGATCTTTTATTTCGATCTTTTCATAGATTTTGGTTCCTTTTTCGTTAATGACTTCTTTGTCATTTGATTCTTCGGTAAGGGTTTTCGATTTAGTAACCCTTGGGAATATTTTTGGCGGAGTCCGCAGTGTTTTAGAACTCCGTCTACTTCCTGCTAGCAATAATTGGTCCTCCCCAGAATCCGTAGGACCGATCTCCGAAGAGAGTGGATTTACCAATTTATCTGGATTGCCACCTGGGGTAATGTATCTGTTTCTCAAAACAGTTGATAAAATGTTTTTCCTTGTTTCTTTCCTTATTTTAAATCGTTCTCTTGTTTTCTTAATTTTTCTAGTTACCCTATAGTTACTTTCTAGTTATTCTCTCAACCTAATATGTAATGGCCTAATCTCTTTTTATTTCTTTCCTTTAGCACATCTTTCTTGACTTCGGGTTAAAATTTGAATTCTAGGCACTTTTGACGGAGACTCTATGTTTCTTTTGGTTGCCATTGAGGGGTCTGAGTGGAACATGACTCCCCTCTCGATGTCGCGTTCCGAGACTCGTTTTCCGGGTTACACTTGGTACATTTTGGCGTTATAACCCCATCCTGGCCGCATCGGTAGCAGAAAATGTTCCTCGTGGTGGAAGAGCAGTCCATAAACGTGTGCTCACGAAGCTTGCAATTCCAACGCGTCATGGAGCTGCTATCCCCTGCACCAGGAGAAGGTTTTGGTCTAGCTCCGGTATGTTGGTACGCCACAAGCTGTTCACCTCCGGTATATGCCTCATCATACTCCATGGCCAGCTCGTTTGCCATGTGACCGCTGAAATTTTGGCACTTCTCGGTCCTTACTCGGATTTGGGAATGCGTATTCGGCGTCTTTACATGCCCTACGTAACTTCTCATTCAAATTACCTTTTAAAATGTTCACCAACTCAACTTCGGGTATCTGTATCTGAGCTGAGATATAATCTTGTTCACGGCGGCAAAATACTCATCACTGAACTCCCAAGCGCCTTGCTTGCGATCCATCATACCCCTCATTATTTCATAGTCGGATCTCGAGTTGCGATATTGGCGCATTAATGCGTCCCAAAGCATTGGCCAGTCGGGTCGATAATGTGATCGCTGGAATTGCCAATACCATTCCTGCGCTGCGCCTGAGAGCAGAAGATGGAAATCCCGAAGAATCTCAGCCCAAGGGCAGACGTACTGGCTTTGCAATATCTCCATTTTCATCAAAATTCAATCCCCATTTGTTCTTTTTAATCGGGGCTTTACTGTTTGATTGCAAAAAAGTGCGAGCGTTAAGGCGCGGTTGAGGGTTATACCCACCGTAAGGATTTCGCGTTCCCCCATTAAAATCTTGAAAACTGGTCGGCTGGTATCCTTTACCGTCAAATCGGGGTTCCCCACTCGGAATTAGGTGTCCTAGCTGGTATTTCTACTCCTACCTCGTATACACTCGGAGGCCTATCTCTTGCTTCTGTTGGGGCTATCACTGGAGCTCCACTGTTCCTTACATCTACCATTTCCCCTAAATTTTTCCTCATCTTCAACTGCAAAAACTCAGAGATCTCACCTTTTAAAGCAGTAGTGTATCGTTCACACGCACTGATTACCGCCTCATTTATGACCGCTATGAGATCTGCCGAGATAGCCCTTCCATTGCCCTCTTTAGCGACTTCTGTCGCTCCTATATTAACTAGCCCTTTTTTCTAAGATCCCACTTGGCCCTGCTAATTGCTTTTCCTGCCCTCTTTGACCCCTACTCGATACGGCTCCGGCCTCAGTTATCTCGCTAAGCGAAGGTGAAATAATGAAGTCGTTTAAACTCCCTGGCTGACTACGAGATCTTGGAATTAAGGGTGGAGGGTGTGACTAAATTTTGGTAAACTCTTTAAATAATAATAAATTTGTAATATATATATATATAAGAAGCATCGAATTTTATTTGGAATCTCAACCATCGTACTGGTCCTTCTAAGCCTAATATAAATTGAACTAGCTTTTGTGTGTTATTCGAGGTTTGCCAATTCTTGATTAAAATAATTCATCGTCGCAATTAAATCGCAGTGTACTCTTTTTTGAAAAAAAAACTTTACGAAGAATCTGAACAGTTTTCCCTCGTGGTCATAGGTTGTCCTAATCATAAACTTTAAAATATTTGAATTTAATCGAAATCGTAAAAACTAATTGAAATTAAAATGACTTCGATAAAACAGAAACGTGGTAATGCAAAGGGTAGGCTAACTCGTGCGGCGGATTTTATAGCCACAATCGACGATTCTACAACAATCGAAATTCTCGAAATTCGTATTAAGACTCTGGAACAGACATGGGAAGAATTTTCTTTATTGCACAATGAACTTGTCGCTAGTGCAAATGATGAAGAATTTGTCAATCTAGAGGTACGAGTAGAATTCGGTACTTATGAAGAAAAGTTTTTTCGCGCTCAATCGTGTCTTATAAAAGCAATTCGGGAAAGACAATCCGTTGCAAATAAGGCTGATAAAACAGCTATTGAACAGCTTGCACAACAGCAGTCCTCGTTTCTGGAAATTCTCAATACGACACCGAGAACAACGTCATCGTCGGTCAAACTCCAACCCATCACCATTCAGCCATTTACAGGAAGCTATAAAGACTGGCCAACTTTTCGGGATTTATTTACGAGTACTGTAGATTCCAAAAATGATCTTACAGCCACTCAAAAATTCCACTATCTCAAATCGTTCTTACGAGATACCGCGTTCGATCTGGTTAAAACAATTCCGATTTCAGAATCGAATTATATTGAAGCGTGGAAAAGACTCGAGAAAAGATACGATCGGGTGAATATAATCGCACAATCATACATTCAATCGTTTTTATCTTTGCCCACTATTAACGTGTCTAACGTACAGTTGCTCCGAACAGTTATTGATGGAGCCGACGAAATTATTCGGGGACTTAATTCTATTCATCAAACCGGTCGCGATCCATGGATCATATATCTATTGCTGAACAAACTCGACAACGAATCAAGACAAGCTTGGCCTGAGGAGGTAGGGTCTCGCGATGACTGGTTCTTTGATGAATTTTTAAACTTTTTACAGTTGAGGTGTGATGCTCTTGAATCGTCTCAATCGTTAGGCCGTTCAAGCACGACGCGGCAAAAACCATTAAGAGCTCATTTAGCCGAATCAACTCAAACTCAGATAAAATGCCCTAAGTGTCAAGGTCCTCACATTCTACCTCAGTGCTCTGAATTCGTTGCATTAGATATCGTGCGCGTAGAAACTTTGCCAAAACCAAATCATTGTGCTTCAACTGCCTTCGCATTGGGCATTCGTCGTTCAAATGTCGGTCCACATTTCGCTGTCGGGTGTGTAATTCGCGTCACCACTCTTTGGTTCATGACCACGAACAAGAAGGTACTCCTCTTACATCCATGGGTCTTAATACGAGTCCAGCTTCTTCATCCAAACCCCTCACTGCATCAAACTCAACACCTACAATCGTAAACAATCATTCGCTAGATTCTGGTTTTCGTCAAACAATCTTACCAACTATGGTTGCCAGGGTTCTAGACATTCATGGAGCGTTCGTGAACTGTAGGGTTTTGCTTGATTCAGGGTCGCAGGTATCCTTCATTGTAGAATCTTTTGCACAAAGACTTGGTCTCGGTAGGAAGCATGCTCGTATACCCATTCTAGGATTATCAAAAACCGAAGCGGGGTTTACAAAGGGATATATTCCCTTGCAATTAGTTTCACGAAACAATTCAGATTCTCTTTTCATGGATGCATATATTCTTAAAAGGTTGACATCTCAGTTGCCTTCTCAGCCGATAGACATTTCTGGTTGGTCTCATGTTTCGAATCTGACGTTAGCTGATCCGCAATTTAATGTGCCAGGACAAATAGATATGTTGTTAGGAGCAGATAAGTTATGGAGCATTTTGAGGGGAGAACAAATTCGCGGTCCATCAGGAACACCAGTGGCGCAGAATACGTTGTTTGGTTGGGTTATATCCGGAGAAGCAAACTACCTATCTCTACAGTTCACGCCAGCGTTGACGTTGACGTAATCCTTCAGAAGTTCTAGGAACTCGAAGAAGTCAGCCCTTCAAAAGACCAAGCAGCTATTAATGATCCAGCAGAAATTCATTTCCGTAGTTCCTTTTCTCGCTCTCACCGGGGAAAATATATTGTCAAACTTTACTTCAAATCCTCTTCTCCATCTTTCGGTGATACGCTCAAGTCTGCAGTCTCTCGTCTGTTATCAATGGAACGTCGTTTTAAATCTAATCCTCAGCTGCAGAAATCTTATACCCAGTTTATGCAGGAGTATATTTCATTAGGACACATGGAACTAATTCGCCCAGATCAGTTACAGGCTCCGTTTGACGGAAAGCAGTTTTATTTACCCCACCATGCAGTATTCAAACCAGATAGCTCATCGACGAAGCTACGAGTTGTCTTCGATGGGTCAGCCAAGGATTCGTTAGGTCAATCATTGAATTCTCAGCTAATGATCGGTCCTCCAATTCAGCGTGATTTGCTAGGGGTTTGCCTTCGTTTTCGTCAACATCAGTATGTCTTCACTGCCGATATAGTAAAGATGTTCCGACAAATTTGGGTCGATGCGCAGCACACTGATTTCCAGAGAATCGTTTGGAGAGAAAATCCGAATGACGAAATCAAACACTTTCGCCTTTTAACCGTCACATACGGAACTGCCTCTGCTCCATTTCTGTCCGTAAGGGTTCTCAGACAGCTCACTGAAGACTATAAAATGTTGTATCCAACTGCTTCGCACGTCCTCTTGAATGACGTATGCGTAGACGATGTAATGACAGGGACGAATTCGGTAAAAAATTTATTAGAACTTCAATCCGAGCTCATCGAGTTATTATCCAAAGCTGAACTTCAACTTCGTAAGTGGACATCCAATAGTTGGAAACTGTTAGCTAAGATGCCACAAAATGAGTGCGAGTTCTGTTGGTCTGATCCTGAACAATCAAATTCATTGGTAAAGGTCCTTGGAATGTTCTGGAACCCACGTAAAGATGAGTTTTCATTTAGAATGGGTCAATTGCGTACGAGTGCCGTCCCAACCAGACGAACATTGTTGTCGGAAATCGCGCAAATCTTTGATCCACTTGGGTTCTTAGCTCCTTCTGTAATCCTATTTAAAATTCTGTTTCAAGAGCTCTGGTCTTCTGACGTAAAGCTGGGCTGGGATGATCAGTTACCCCCTTTGATAGCTAAAAAATGGATGGAATATAGGTTAGAGCTTCATTGCTTTGGGAGAATTCGGGTTCCTCGCAATATTTCTAGGAGTGATCAAGATGGTATTGAACTCCATGGATTTTCTGACGCTTCCTTGGCAGCTTATGCGGCTGTTATCTACGCCAGATTCAAAACTAGTGCAGGTGAATTCAAAACGATTATCGTAGCTGCAAAAACAAAGGTCGCTCCATTAAAACCCGTAACCATCCCTAGGCTCGAACTATGTGGCGCTGTACTCCTTAGTAGGCTATTCACTCTAGTCAAAACCTCGTTCACCACCCGAATTTCTAAAGTGTTTGCCTGGTGCGATTCAGAAATTGTTCTGCACTGGCTCGCATCTCCTCCCCGTCGTTGGAATACATTTGTGGCTAACCGCACCGCTGCAGTCCTGGAAACGATTCCACTACAATCTTGGCATCATATCGCGTCGGAATATAATCCAGCAGACTGTGCATCGCGTGCAATTTGTCCATCACATCTCCCTGATCATAGCCTTTGGTGGAACGGTCCATCATGGCTTTCAAAAGTAGACAAATTCTGGCCCAAATCTAATTTTATCCCTGAAAACCCTGAAAGTGAAACTCCATTCCTCGAAGAAAAACTAACAAGAACAGTGACACTCGCGGGTACTCTGGAAACCAACTCTTTGCAAACCCTCATCGAAAAAATCTCTTCCTGGTATCGATTGCAAAGAATCGTCGCGTGGTATTTACGGGTTCTACCAAAAAGCCGATCAAAAAATGTTGCGCCGTTTTCGTCGACACTCAGTCAGAGTGAAATTCAAAACGCCAGAAAAATCATAATTAAACATGTTCAAAAACTCGCATTCGAAAAAGACATAAATTATCTTAAACTCAAAAAGGAACTTCCACTTAAATCCAAACTTACTAAGTATTCGCCTTTTATTGACATCGATGGAATTCTTAGAGTCGGTGGTAGAATTAAAAATGCTATTTGTTCATATGATATAAGACACCCTATTATTCTACCTAATAATAATCATGTTTCATCCTTAATAGCTTTAGAAACTCATAACAATTATCTTCATACTGGTGTCTTTGCAACTTTTGCTATTCTAAGGCAGCAGTATTGGATACTCGGAAGTCGAAATTTGATTCGCAAAATCGTGCATACCTGCAAACCATGTTTCATGCAGAGGAAAGCAACAACAACTCAATTGATGGGCGACTTACTTTCGGGACGAATATATGCTTCCCGAGCATTTTCAAATACAGGTTGCGACTATGCTGGCCCTCTGACTATAAAATTATCTCGAGGACGTAAACCCAGGCTTTCTAAGGCATACATTGCGCTTTTTGTTTGTATGTCCACAAAGGCCATTCACCTGGAAGTAGTAAGTGATCTGACAACGGATGCCTTTCTCGCTACCTTGAGGAGGTTTGTTTCCCGCCGTGGTAAGTGCAGCAATATTTACAGCGACAACGGCAGCAATTTCAAGGGTGCCCGTCGTTGCTTAGACGAAATGCACAAGGTAATTATGTCTCAGGTTCATAACGAAGAAGTCAGCACAGCTCTTGCGAAGGATGGTACAGCATGGCACTTCATCCCACCATTTGCACCCCACTTTGGTGGACTTTGGGAGTCTGGCGTTCGATCTGTTAAGCTGCATCTTCGACGTGTTCTTGGGAACTGAATCTTAACATTTGAGGAGCTGTATACTGTCCTCACACAGACTGAAGCAGTTTTAAATTCTCGTCCTTTGTGTTCTTTATCCGACTATGATTTCAACCCTTTAACCCGAGCTCATTTTCTTGTAGGTGAGCCCTTAACCGCAGTACCAGAGCCTAACCTGCTAGAAACACCACCAAATCGATTAACTCATTGGGGTCATTTGCAGTTCATGGTCCAAGGATTTTGGAAAAGATGGCAGATGGAATATCTGACTTCCCTCCAGGAGCGTCCTAAGTGGCAAAAGGACTTCATCAACTTGAAACCTGGTGATTTAGTTGTCATTAAGGAGCCCAATCTTTCTCCAACCAAATGGTTACTGGGAAGAATAGAAAGCGTGAATCCAGGAGCAGATAATCGAGTAAGAGTGGCCACCAGTCAACACCAGCAAGGGTACAAGCACTCGCCCTATTACCAAACTTGCCGTACTACCAAGGTCCTGAAACATGTTCCAGGGGGGCCGGGATGTTTGTGATTACATCTATATTTTTTCTACCTAGTTACTTTTCATAATTAAATTTCTCATTTGTACAACCTTCTATGAATAATGATCCGACTCACTGTACTTATTGCGCGTGTGCTATGCATTTACTGTGTTAATCTTAATCCTCATCCAAGGCCAAGTACAAACATTACATATGTTGTTGACTATTTTTTTTTGGCAGCCTGCAAGCCGATGCCTAAGATAATTTTTTCTTTTTAGTTCAACCAGCAAAGTGAGCGGATTCTTCATCAGGTCAAATTTTGGTAAACTCTTTAAATAATAATAAATTTGTAATATATATATATATAAGAAGCATCGAATTTTATTTGGAATCTCAACCAAATGGTTCAACGGCATTTTTCTAACACTATCAATAATTTGTGTAAAACGAGAGCGGGTGGTGGCCCGACTTTCTTGGTATAAAATATTTTTAACTTCGCATATTTTTGCAGGGTTCATCACCTCCTTACACGGTCTAAACTTTCCTTGGGCAGATTTTTACTTAATAATCTATATTTTATTTTTTTTTTTTGTAGGAAACTATGAGATTCGAGTCCTAACCTACTATCTGAAAAACGAGAAAAACTCTAAACCTAAATTCCTATGTTATATACTACTTATGCCTATCATAATTCTTTTCTTATTTTTTTTCGTTTGTTAAGATTTTATTATTTTGTTTATGATTTTTTTTTCATATATATATATGTAACTTATATTACCATTAAAACAACTAGAAATAAACTTAAACTATATACTAAATAACAACAAACTGATTCAAAAAACTTATTACCTACTAATTATGTCTATAATGCTAAGTTTTGCGTAAGCTGAAATTTCTCTAGATGTAATGAATTTGTTTAATAGTTGATACGCTTACATAAATGTTGCTGTACAAAAAATAACCTTAACTCAAACTAATATACAATTAACAAAATTGAAACAAATAAACTTCACTTCTCAACCCAATCTCTACGGAAATTCCAACCGTTTAAATTAGAACTTCCTAACAGTCAGTTTCTTTTTGATCCTATCTTTCTTTATTTTTTCTTTAATATTTTTTTCTAATTTCTCTCAGTGATTTGATTTTTCAAAATAATTAATTTATCAACTTCCCTTTTTTTTTGTTTTCCTTCACGGAAGCAAAATGTAATATAAAAACATCAACTTTTGCAAATATCTAAAATTCTTGCTCAATCTGTAATATTTCTCTATGTATGTTTATAACGTGGTTTAGATAGTTTTAAATTTCTTTTTCATAAAATGCGGGGGTGCTTTGGACGACCTTGAACGGTGGTTGTTTTGGTCTTCCTCGAGGATGTAACCCCACATCAGAGCATTCTCGCTAAAAATTTTTTTTTCTCTTTGTGTGACAACTATTTAACAGAAAAGAACGACACAAACACAATTGTTACAAACGGTGTTACTACCAGGACCAGGATTTATCGTCGCGACTGATTGGGCATTCTGATAAGCTATCCCAATCAAGACTTACGATTAATTCCGCCTCTGGCAGCAGCAACCACCGTAACTTATTACATAGGACATTAATTACACCTGCTATCAATTTAATTCTCTCATCGCAATTCGATAGGTACGTCAAGATCTTCCTATCGAAGTCGTACGAGAAGAATTCCAGCAAGGGCCGATGCAATTATACACTTAAGAACTCCTTCTCCAACTGTTTCCGCTGGCAACCCCGAAATCCCCTGCCGCATTTGATCTGGTATGCAAATGTGCTTTCCTGATCAAGACATGCAAGATTTTTCGGTGATGTCAGCGATAGCACCTGGAAAATGATTGCACAAAGGACTATTGACAAACACTAACATTGGACTTTACGTCTGGGCGCCATTTGTAACGGGGCCAAAGGAGAAGGACCCGGGGATAGGATTGGGATTCAGGATAGGAAAAAGAATTTTAGAAAAGAAACAGGAAACGGATAGGAACCGGAAATGAAGTAGAATGAGGCTAGGATCGGACGGAAAGGGTACCATTGCTTAGCGGACAGGGCTGTGGCATGCTGGCGTTGCACGGCTAAGCTCGCCAGATGTAGGGGGGATTTCTTGCCCCTCCGCTAAACCTCACCTCGCTACAAAACTTAACTTCATGCCAAATCTCTCGCAATTCCCACTTACATTCATACCTATTAAACTGTCACACACTGAGAGACTGCAGCTGGTATTGCAGATTGACCATTTTCCCCACCACTCCTGATGGAACCTGGTTGGCCGAATCTTCTTCAGGTTCCCCTATGAAGCTTACCTCTGCTGCGTTGTTACTCCTCACCGTTCATAACCCTCGTCCTTCACACCCCCGATGATTAAAAACTCACATCATCATTTTGAAGCTCTTAGAAGCCCCCAAAAAAAACAGCCATCATTTTTGGTGTGGCTCACAATCATAATTTTTTATTGATCTAAAAAGGAAAGCTAAAACAACTTAGGAGATACCAAGTTATAACCGCCAACCACCGAATATGGTATGGCTAACATTAAAGCAAAGTCTTATACAACGATAATAAAAAAACGTTAAAAATATTTACGGGTCACTAATTGGGATGAACTTTTAAGTTCATAAAAGATAAACACAAAAAAGAGTTGCTTTCAAAGTTAATCAATAAATTCAATGCTTTAAAAGTAATTTGTTAAAAAGAATTCAGAATGAACTGAAAAGAAGTGGAACACGTCGGTGGACCTTTTTGTCTCACTTGGAGGGGAGAATTCTTTTGGAATTACTATTAAACCCCGAAAGTATACTTCGCTTCATCAACTTAACCTGTCGACAATAAAAATTGGGGCCGAGTCCAGTTCCACCCTTCACCAATCGTCGAGACCAATTCTTGTCTCGTTAACCCGAGTCCTGCCTAAAGAGCTCTTTTTTCGTGCGTGGATCGTCGCGGGGGGCACTTGGGGGAAACTAGTTTCAGCTTGCTGGCTGATAGTGTCGACGACACACTCCCTTTCACCAGCTTTCTAAAATCTTGTACAGATTTTCAATTTTCATACAAAAAAGGTAAGTATAAAATATTTTAAATGAATACAAATTTAAAAATCAAAATTTGCCAACAACCAAAAACCTTAATACTAAAAGCAGGCAATGAAAAGTTATAGCCTTTCGCCCTCTCTGGTTGGGTAGGAGTTTCGTAATTTGCTTTTGTTATCTTCTGGGGTAATTTTTTGTTGGTTTGTGCATTAACTGCTGCCGTTTCTATGTTTCGTGGTAGTTTTAAATAATTGCGATGTTGTTCTATGTTTCAAAATATATGGTTGGTGTATTGGATTCTATGTGGTTAACTTAGGATTTTTTTTTTACATTCAATGTTGTTCGAAATAATGTAATATAGTGAATAAAAAAAGGTACTTATCGGTGGTCCGTTGTTGTTTTGGGCTAAATGAAATTAATTCCAGCTGCGTAGACTTTATCCGCTTATATTTTGAAAGCACCGTTTGAAAGTCCTTTTCATAATTTGCTGCAAAATGGATGCTTCCACCCAATAAATATGGCGGCGCCAACTTTGCCCTTGCCGATGACCGCCAGCCCTTAGCACCGAACCCTAAACCGTTATGGTTTAAATAATTTTTAAACTCAACACCAATACAAAAATTAGCTTACCTATTTTGAAACAAAAATATTTTATTATTCGTTTCCCACGAAGTTTACCACCATAGAAATAACTTTAAACGATGATTTCACTACAAAAAAATAATACAATTTTCTTTTGCTAATTTTCACTACCAAAAACTATATTTTTTTTTTTTTATTTTCACCACACACCGAAAATAGTGCACCTTCTAGCCCGGACCACGCACTACGACCTTTTCTTTCGAACTAACCCCCTTTTTGGTTCTCGTACCTCTATCACACCGCAAAACCATCCTCCATGCAAACAAAAAACCCCTATTCCTTTGTTTTGATGTGGTAAATGGGATCCGTTGGGGTTAACACTATCCCCTTGGAGGAGCCCTCTCTCCACCTAACCTACCCCTTATGTCCAACGAAACCCAACATTAAATTCACCTTGGTGTGTTTAAATATGCATTTGTTACCCTATATCCGAACCTTTCCGCCATTCACAAATTATAAATACCTCAAATGGTTTCACGCACATCGAACATGGGGAACTGTCAAATCAATTCGACATTGCCAAAACAAGAATACAAAAAATCAAAAACTATTATTTATAATTTCGAGGACTAATTGAACTCCAACTTGGCTCTCATCGGCTGCCAAAAACAATATAAGTGGAGTGGGTAGTGAAGATAAAAAAAATTCGGCCGTGGCTCTGAGTGTCTAGTGGCTCCACCCAAGAGAATCGCCAACGAGAACTGAATGAACTTGAGCCTGAGCTCGCTGGAGTCCTAACCCACTCGCTGCCGTTATAACTCCTGATTTGGCAACATTCGGGGTGCCACCAAAGACGGTGATAGGCGGCCGTAACAAATGATGTTCGAAACGAATGCATTACAAAGCATTTACTCTGAAGCGGAAATTTGTATTCCCAATGCTTTTGATGTCTGCATAAATTTCAATAGAATATGGGACTACACCTACGCAAGAACGCCTAACAATGAATTTTTCAAACTTAACACGAGAACAGTTGAACCTAAATTGTATGATAAATTTATTGGAAACTATTTTCGTAAATATTTGTTTGAGCTTGAATTTAATGTTATAGACGTATCGACTTTAATGACTGTTACTATGATGACTATTACATTTTTCGAGGTCTCAAAGATGACTCCAAATACTCAAAGGAATTCGAAACCGACGAAAAAATTTGAATATCCGACAAATTCTGTTTGGATATTGAAAGAGACTTGGAGAAAATAATTGCAGGAAACTTCTCTTCACTTCAAAGATTAGATTGTGCTTTGCCGCAAGATGTGATTATTCGGTGGGCTTGGAAATCGTGGAGATTGGCAATTGGATTAAAAATAGGCATTTTCTATCAAAATGCTGTGTATTTGATGACCAGAATAATGGTAAAACCTTGGAAGGTGTTTGAAAGATTTGTATGCGAGCATTTTTATTTTCAAGGTTACAATGATATTGGAGAGTGCTGTTGGTGATGCAATATTCTTGGTGATGCAATATTCTTGGTGATAGGTGGCCGTAACATCATCTTTAAGTCACTGTCTGGGCATCTTCCAGCCCGTAGCCTCAGTATTGAGAATTGGAACCATCTCAGTGGTTTCATTTTGGCCGATCCCGAATTTTACAAATCATTAAAGATTGATCTCTTGCTAGGCAGTGATGTTCTATCCGAACTTTTGTTGCCGGATTTAATTCAGCCAAAAGACAATAAGTCGTTACCAGTTATGCAGAAAACAACACTTGGATGGATTTTGTTTGGAAAAGCCCCAATTGCACATCAATCACAATCAGTCATAAGTTTTATGCAAACATTAGACATTGAATCGCAGCTTAAGAAATTCTGGGAAGTGGAATAAACACCTTTTATGAAATTTCAGAAACCAGAGGATATTGAATGTGAAGAGCACTTTATAAAAAACTCAAAACGTGCACTTGAAGGGCGATACCAAGTTACTTTACCGTTTAAAGCAAACGTACCTCCTGTTTTTGGTGCCTCTTTTCAAGGTGCTTTACGTCGATTCCAAAGTTTAGAGCAGCGTCTCAAGGAAAATGAAGAACTTCATAAACAGTATTCAATATTCAACTTGCATCGAAGAGTACATTCTATTGGGCCACATGAACGAGGTCGACAAAGATTCTTAGCTAGAAAATAAACATTATTTCTTGCTACACCTTGCCGTCATCAAAGAAAATAGTTCAACAACAAAACTGAGGGTGGTTCGATGCATCTTTCAAAACTTCCAGCGGAGTTTCTTTGAATGATGTAATGATTGTAGGGCCGGCTCTTCAACAAAACATCTGTGATATAATTCTTCGTTGGAGAATGTATTGATATACATTTACAGACGACATTGAGAAAATGTATCGGCAAATCTGGATAGCGGAGCAGGACATAAATTATCAACTTGTGTTATGGAGAAGTAAATTTGATAGTCCTATCAAAATTTATAGGCTAAATATAGTTACATTTAAGACAGCGGCCGCTCCACATTTGGCTAATCGAACTTTGGAGAAATTGGCAGAGAATAATCCACATAGTCAACTAGCTAACACGATGATCCGTAACGAGATGTATGTTGATGACTTGATTTCCAGAGCCAACAAGGTTTAAGAAGCTGAGGAGAAAATAAAGGAAATTAAATCAACTATAGAGACCGCTGGATTCAAATTACGGAAGTGGACCTCCAATGCTGACGAGCTACTTGAAGGAATTCCACCTCAAGAACGAGAGTCATCATTCGCTATGCCGTCAGACGATTCGGATCGTGTTAAGACACTCGGTGTCCACTGGCTTTCTTTTGTTGATGAATTTTCTTTCCACTATATTCCTCCAGAAAACTCACAGCCAACAAAACGGTTTATACTTTCCGTTATAGCACGTCTTTTTGATTCGATGGGATGGATTGCGTCATGTATCATAAAGGCAAAGATGTTTATGCAGCAGCTGTGGGTAAGAAAAATGTCATGGGATGAGCCAATAGAACCATCGCTTCTGGAACAGTGGAATGTTTTCTATGTGGACTTGCAAGCAATTAACAATATTCAACTACCAAGGTGGGTTGAAATAAATGGAGTCATTTCTCGAGTGGAACTTCACGGTTTCATCGACGCATCCGAGAAGGCCTACGGAGCTGCTGTGTATCTGCGAGTCAAGGATGGTAAAGGTCAAGCTACAATGCATCTTATAATTGTCTAAGGTTACACCAGTACAACCTGTAAGTCTTCCTCGTTTGGAACTTTGCGGAGCCGTCATGCTTTTAAAATTGCTCCACCACGTCGCCGAGGTATTAGAAAACAAAAATACCACAACGTTTGCATGGACTGATTCCACAATTACGCTTTCTTGGATTAGAGCCTCACCAACACGATGGGATACCTTTGTTCGAAACAGAGTGGGAGAAATCCAACGGCTGACTTGCGTAGATATTTAGAAACATGTTCCTACTCAGCACAATCCTGCAGACCTGGTTTCCAGAGGAGTTCTTATATCATCCTTGCTGAACAACACTCTTTGGTGGCATGGTCCTGAATTTTTGCTGACTGATTGGGATTTCCAGTACCCAACTCAGCCACAAAACTTTGCAATGGAAATCGATAGACAAACTGTACAAGTGCATAACGTCGAACAAGAGTATCATCCACTCAATGAACTGATGCTTCGGTCATCTGAGATAGATAAATTAAAAGAGATTGTTGCCTTAGTATTGCGTTTCACAAACAATTCAGCCAATTACATACCTCATTGGAATACTGGACCAATTAAACCAAAGGAACTCGATGGCTGACTCAAAATCTTTGCGAAAATTGCTCAATTGGAAATGTTTCCTGCTGGTATTCAAAATTCCAAAGACATGGTGTCGTTATGTCCATTCGTCGATACATATGGAGTTATTCGCGTTGGGGGAAGATTACAAAATGCTAACTTGCCATACGACCAACAACATCCAATTTTTCTGGGTTCGAATCATCACTTCACAAAATTGATCCTTCGGGAAGCCCACAAAATAACTCTTCATTGAGGCATTCAGTTGATGATGGGTTATATTCGGAAAAATATTGGATTTTTCAAACTAAGCGAGCTGTTAAGCAATACATCAACAAATGCACCATATGTTATCGTTATAGGACCAAACCTGCATATCAGCTAATGGGTCAATTGCCAATGTCCAGAGTTACAAAATCAATACCATTCTGTCATACCGGCGTAGATTATGCTAATCCAATTAGCATTCGAGCATGGAAAGGTTGCGGTGCGAAGTGCTATAAAGGCAATTTGCCAATTTTCGTGTGCCTAGCCACATAGACCATTCATCTCGAAGGCGTAAGTGACCTCACTACGCAAGCTTTTTTAGCAGCGTTCCGCAGATTTGCAGCTCGGATAGGAATATGTAGCCATATCCATAGTGATTGTGGAACAAACTTCAAAGGAGCTGAAGCAGAACTTCATCGTCGTTTGAATGGCACCACTCATGAATGGAACCACTGGAAGGGAGTTGCTACAGATTTAGCATCCAACGAACGAAGTGGAATTTCATTCCTCCAGCTTCTCCCCATTTTGGCGGATTATGTGAAGCTGGTGTTAAGAGTGTAAAACACCACTTAAAAAGGATCGTCGGAAATGAGACACTCACATTTGAGGGACTTGCCACACTTCTGACCCAAATCGAAGCGTGTTTAAATTCGAGGCCTCTTTGTCCTCTTACTGAAAATCCCGATGATTTCCAAGCGCTAACTCCAGCACATTTTCTTAATCGGAGCACAAATGCACACAGTTCCAGAACCAGACCTTACATTAGAAAAAACATGTTATGTAGACCGATGGAAAAATCTTCAATTTAATTTACAAACCTTTTGGCACACACACACACACACACCCACACACACTAACAATATTTGGTTAAACTTTTACATCACACTTCTATATCATCCTGTCACATTTTTCTCCACATATTAAAGATTTGGTCACTTGAAATTACTTGAGAGCAATACACTTTAATTTGCTCATTTTTAAGAAAAACGCATGTTAACCACATTTTGGCAAATTTTCATTTCCCAAACTTGTATTAAAACACCAATCAACACATGCAAGCATACTTAAATAATATTCATTTAATAGAAAATTGATGTATTGATACATAAATTCACAATTCTAACCAATTTACTTCCATGTCAATACAGAACACTTCGTAAAATCACCAATTTATAAAAGCACTTCATTACAAACACCAAGAAATAAAAACTTGATTAATTGTATTTAACCATAATTCGACGAAAATAAACTAAATCTTCATTTAAAATATCATTTGAAATGAAAATTCACAAATACAGTCCACTTTGCTTCGAAAAATAACTACGAGTGGTGAAAACGACCCTTAAATGGAACACCCGAAGTATATTCACAACCAATAAATTCAATGAAAAAAAACAATTTTATACAACTACAAATTTATAAAGAATTGCTAAATATTGGGATATTTGACTTACCTGGATGAATGCCTACTGCGTAGAAAGAATTTCACCTATATTTTCACTAAAAACAAAAAAAAAACACAAATTAAACTTTTTTTTAACAAACACAAATTTACACACAAAAAAAACAACACAACCGACGCCGTTTTATAGTAGATTTCATTCAATAAATTAACGCACGACAATTCCAATGGACGCGTTCTTTTTTTACGATGAACCAACACTACAACTCATTCTACATGAGCTAGCCTTATGACTGGGGAGTCATGGACACGAAATTTCAATTTAACCCAATATTAAATTCCTCAACTATTTCTTTTTCATTCAAATAAAATCAAAGAAGATAATTTACAGCAGTTTCTCGAAGATAAACCGAGAAAAGATTTCCTATGATTTATCAACACGCCTATTGCCCGGGGAGAATGTTGAACACACCGAGTGTAAACATAATGTGTACTACTGGTGTAAAAACCCGTTGTGCATCTTGCACTGAAGTCATCAGGGAACGCCCATGCGTAGTCGCATAAATCAAGAAACGTCAACCTGAAAAGTCAACTTTGACATTTATTTTTTTTTAATTCTATTGTATTCTTCGCCGCCACCAAGTATCATCTCCTTTTGCATTTTTTTTTACAATAAATTGTGTTAAATTAAATAATTTGTGTGAAGTGTTTTATTTTTTTATATAAATGTTTTTAAAAGGTTTTAACAACAACAGAAACAAAGAGAAAATAAGAAAAGTTAAAAAAAAAAAATCAGCAACTTAAATTATCAATTAATGTCCTTTATTGCTTACGAGTTCAATCTTCATATATACTCGTAGCTTTGCATATAGATTGTAAACGGCGTTGTGATTTTTTTATATACTAATATACTTAATTTATTTTTTTTACTATTATTATTTTTCTAAATATTTCATAAATTTATTTGTTAGTGAACTGTTGGGTTTTCCTGGGGTTAAGCCACGTTTCGTGTAAACAATATTACCTTTTCACCAGACCACCTTCATAGAGCTGTCTGTAGGTAGGGAAATTTTGCTCGGGAATTCAAATGATTGATGAGGCGCCAAAAAGGGTGTCAGGTAAATTTTTGTTCCATATTGTTGGGGAAACTTACCAGAGTCCCATTGCTTTTGTTAGTTTGAATTGTTTTTGTGATTCTGTTTTATTCTTAAAAAAAAAGGAAGAAATAAGTTATTTCAATTATAGATTTGTTAGTTTCAATTAATAAAACTTCAAAACGGCTGGTTTCATGAAAATAACAGCCATATTCTGCTATTCATCCGGGGGAATTTTCTTGAAATATTCACCAATCATCATTCTGTTAACATTCGCAGGGAATCTGATTCACTTGTCGGTAATGTTGGTAATATTTTGCAGTATTCGTCTATTCACGTCAACCATTTGCTTCCATATAACTCCGATCCGCATATAAAAAGATGCGGATTTGTTCTTTTTGGTTGCAAATAAAATCACTGCTTAAAAATATAAGTTAAAACTAAATTTTTGGTAGCTATTTGATACAAACACTGTATTTATTAACGTTTTTTGATACAAATACATTGGAGAACAATTCATCACTTTTATTTTTGCATTGAAATTAAACCCAGTCATAACCCTTTCTTTGTGAAACTGAAAAAAGTCGTTGCACCATACATTATTATTTTTATTATTATTATTTTTCCAATAAATTATTTAAAACGATACACAAAAACTATTAATGAACGGAAAACAACAAGGTTTTATTAGCAACAATTAACCAAAACTATAAACGAATTGAATACAACACATGATTTTCACAGTCGATCTCGATCTGTGAAAGAGTGCGCACGTTATCGGCTTTCACAGTGATATTCAATTAAAATCGGAGTGACTTCTCAAAGTACATATTATAACCAACTTTATTTAATAGTGCAATAGCACAGAGGTAGTGGTGGCCGACCGAGAATCCAGGGGTAGTGGGTTCGAATCCCAGTCGGGCAACAATTATTATTTGGCTGCTTTTTTCCATAATAGAGAAGTCGAAAACTTTATTGAGTGGGAGGAGCAGCTAATGGCAGCTAACAACACGGCGGGGACATCGAAAGGTGTCCCAGCAACAACAATAAAGCCAGCTATGGCACCAGCAACCAAAGCTGCAGTAAATGCCGTAGCAACAGCAACAACAACAACCAAGCAAGCAATGGCACCACCAGCCACGCCATCAACAAGTGCCGTAGCAACGGCGAAACCAACAACGGCACCAACAGCCGATACGAAAAACAAGAGGAGGAAGAGGATGAGCTGTGCGCCGAACCTCGTGAAGCGCCGCTCCACCATCACCTCAGCCCAGCTGCCAGCTGGGGTGAAGGAGACGGCGCGCTCAGCCAAAACCACAGCAGCAGCAAAAATACAAGAGCAACTGGATACCTCGCCATCCGACGATGACATCGAATATATGTCAGAGGGTGGCGAGGGATTGTACACAACGGGGGACAGCAACAGCAATCTGCTTGTTGACCTCACATCGCCAGAGGCGTCCTCCGAAGAGGAAAACGAGGCGCAAGAATTGGACGAGCAGGCCATCAGCCAAAAAATAGATGTCATTCGGGGGGAGATGGAACGTCTCAATGCCATCGTGACCCCACTGATAAAAGCGCTCAGACAAAAGCAAGAAGCTTGACGCGAAAGGGAGAAGCAGGAACGCGAGCAGAAAAAAGTTGTGCAGGCGCCAAAAAAGGCAGCGCCACAGCAAGAGCTGCCACAGAAAAACAAGCAGTCAGACCTTAATGTTCAAGAGCAGCAGCAACAACAACAACTGCCAAAGGAACAACAACAGCAGCAGCCGAGAAAGCAAACATTACAGCAACAGCAGCAGCAGCAACAAAAACCACAGGAGCAGAGTCAGCAGCAGCGAGGAGAACACCAGCAGCAGCCACAGCCGCCCCAAAATAAAAAAGAAAAAGTGCCACCAATAAACACTTACAAAATGGAATTGCAGGAAACTATTGACCTATGTAAGTCGGCCATAGGCCAAAACTTTTTTATTAAACGTTTAAATAAAGATAGGCATGCTATCCACTGCTCAACAGTAGCGCAGCATACAATTATAAAAGAATTGTTAAAGAAATCCACGACTGAGTTCTTCAGTTTTACCCCCAAAGTGGATAAATATCAGACGGTCCTCTTGAAGGGCATAGATTCCTGCACGGAACCACAGGTGCTCTTAAATGAGCTCCGTCAAAAAGCGAGCGACGATCTCGACTTTATCGGGGTCAAGCCGTTCGCTACAGTCAGAGCCAGACGGGAGAAGCGGTTTTTGCCGTTCTTCTTAGTTCAGCTATCGCCCAGCAGCAAACTTGATAGGTTGAGGAGTATCTCCATCCTCAACTACCAGGTTGTTACTTGGGATAAATTAAAGAGACGTGGCGACATGCTTCAATGCATGCGCTGCCAAAGGTTTGGCCACGCTGCAGCAAACTGCGAAATGCAGTCACGCTGCGTTAAGTGTGGTGAGGACCACAACAAGGGGGAGTGTAAACTCGGTGAGGAACGGGTCGAAGACATGACCCAGCTTAAGTGTGCACTTTGCGGAAAAGAGGGGCACCCTGCTAATTATCGGGGCTGCTCAGCTTTCCAGCAAACAAGAAACAACAAAGCGGCTAAGCAGACAGCGGTAGAGATACGCCCATCAACGCGTGCTCCTACAGCAACGCCCGTTAATCCCCAAATTTCCTACGCCCAAATGGCGGCAGGAAGGGGACAAACGGTATAGCCTTCAGCTAAGGCAGCCCAACCGGCCATAGTGCCAAAGGCGCCGGACGCTCAGGCCGAAATAAGAAGGATGTTGCTGGCAATTCAAGGCCAGTTAACAGGACTTCACAACCAGATAAAGGAGCAGGCGACTAGGATAGACTATCTCTACTCTGTTTTGCCTAGCTTAACGCAAGTTAGAGGTTAAAGGCGCGCTGTCGGAGAGGCCTCTTAGGATCCTTGCTGTGAATGTAAATTCACTGATAAGGACCGAACGTAGAGCTAATCTTTTATCCAATTGTTGAAAGACCAAAGGCCAGATGTGTTTATGGCCAGCGAAACTAAGCTGAACCAGAAACATAAGTTGACTAACAACAATTACAATATCGTTAGAAGAGATCGACCCAACTCCACTCAAGGGGGGGCGTCGCAATCTTCATACGAAAAGGCATTAATCATAAAGTTATATATAATAGTGATCTGCGCAGATTTCGGCTGTTAGAGGCATGCACCGTATGCATTCCTCTCCAACAGGGGAAGCGAATGTATGTGATCGAGGCTTATGCACCGGCATCACTTCAGCCAACTGATTTTATGACAGAGCTTGAAAAACTTTTCGAATGTCTACACTTGAGCTTGGAAGAAAATTACTTTCTCATGGCCGGTGATTTGAATGCCAAACACTTACATTGGGGAAATCAAATTCAAAATCAAAGAGGTATTCATCTTTTCAATTGGATGAGTCGATACAACACTGAGTATGGTGTCGACCTGCTGGCTACGGATCGGCCATCGTTTCCAAGAAGCGGTGCCTATCTGGATCTATTGCTAATAGACGCAAGACTGACAATTACTGACACTGTGGGTCAAAGACCAAGAAACTGTTTACGAACGATCGAGTACGACAGTGATCACTGCGGACTCGCCGCCGTAATACAGCTTCCGAACGAGCTCGTGGAGTTGGATGAGTATGTACATGTGCATACTTACAATTACAGTAAGGTGCGCTGGCCACGCTTTACCAACGCCTTATCGAGCGAAATCAGTTCGAATAACATATCCCCACCAAATGACAGGAATTTGACAAATAACGAAATAAACCAATACCTAGAACAAATGGATGAGACAATCAAATGAACAATGAACAGAACAATACCGAAATACAAGCAACGGGACGCAACCGACATGTATCGAAACGCAACCATTGACGCACTACACAGACAAAAAAGTGGACTGCTGACAAGACTAAAACTCTTGTACCGACGGTTTACTGACCCTCACCATCTGGAGATTAGGACACTGAAGTCGTCGATCAAAAACATCAACCAACTAATTAAAGAGAACTATCGGTTGTCAATTAATTTGTATTGGGACAACAAAATTCGGGCCGTTAATGCTAGCGACCCGAGCATTTTTCCGCAAATTAACAAGATATTTAGAAGGAATGATCAGAACGATCTTCCGTGTCTCAAGCTTCAGAGAACGACAGGCAACAGAGACGTACTTCTGACAGCAGGAATTAATCCAGAGGACGCCGTCTTGGACGATGACCTCTTTATTGTCGAAGATCCGCAGGAGAAAGTGGAGGCTGTCGGGGCTGCTTTCCAGCAAGTGTACAAGGTGAATGCTTGCATTCGCCCCAATCACGACCTGGAAAACAGAGCCTTGCTCCATCACTTCTACCTTCGGAATGACATCACGCAATGGCGATCAGAGAACCTTTGTTTCACCGGGTTCAATGAAGATCATTTGGCAAACGCCATAATCGCCGAGCGAAATGGGCCCAGCTCCCTGTTAATTACGAAGGTGGAGCTCCAGCTCATCTTCGATTCATTAAAGAAGAAGAAGTCAGCAGGAGTCGATGGCATATCCAACGTTGTACTTCGACATTTACCTCAAGAAGCAGTAGACATTTATACCACTCTGTTTAACAACGCTCTGAATAATGCATATTATCCAGTGCGGTGGAAGACAGCTGTGGTGCATCCTCTCCCGAAAAAGGGAAAGGACAACTCCAATCCGGCGAATCTCCGGTCGATAAGTCTTCTTCCGGGTATCAGCAAGGTATTCGAAAAAGTTATCAATAGAGCTCTGTCTAAGTGGGCAGAGGACAATAATATCATACCGGACAATCAGTTCGGTTTTAAGGCGGGACATGACACTATTCATGCCGCGTCGAAACTCGTTTCTGATGTCCAATGGAACAAATCTAAGAAGCAGTGTACGGGTGCCTGTCTGGTTGATTTGGAGAAGGCCTTCGACACCGTATGGTTAGAGGGTCTTTATCTAAAGCTGACCAGACTTGGCATTAGTAAACCACTATTGTATATGCTTTATGATATGCTCAATGGCAGAAAGTTTGTTGTCAAAAGTGGCAATGTAACTTCTGCCACAACCTTTAATATTAAAAATGGTCTTCAGCAGGGAGTGGTCAATTGCGTATGCCGACGATCTAATTGCGTACAGAACAGCTCCAAAAGTCGAGGTCATCAGGATTCTTTTGCAGCGTGACTTCGAGACGATTCAGCGATATTGCGATGACTGGAAGTTGAAAATCAACTTTCAGAAATCAGAAACTATCTTGTTTATGACTCCGTTGCTAAGAGCCACAAGGGATACGAGAAAGAACTGGCGCAAGCTGGTGATCGTAGGGCCAAATGGACATCCACTGGCGAGTAAAAGTGTAGTAAAGTACCTTGGCATCTGGATGGATCAGTATTTGTATTTCGACAGACATATAAATGCTGCTCTGGCCAGAGCTAGGGGAGCCTTTGCCCTGACGAAACGGTTGTTTTATAGCAGCCGGCCTGATAGCAGGGTGAAGGTGATTTGCTACATGGCCCTTATCCGGCCGATGATTGCCTATGGATGCCCGGTTTGGTTCAACGTTGCCCCATTTCAAATGGAAAAGATTCGGGTGTTTGAGAGGCAGTGTCTTCGACGCTGCCTTGGATTGCACAGAACACCAGAGTCGGAGTACAAACACTACTATTCCAACCTGGCTCTATACAACGGGGCCAACATAAACAGGATAGATAATTTCTTGCTGAAGCTTATTCGAGGTCACATTGCAAGAGCGATGTCCTCGTCTAACAGCTTAATTTTCGGGGCTTATTACCCTAAATACGGATACTATGAGAGTGTGCGTCTAAGCGGCTTTATTCCGCCCGATGCATTCCTCCACCTAGACAGTCGAGGGCTGATCCAGGATAGAGCGGCGGTTCCGCTAATCTACCACGTCGGCCGTAGAACTGTAGATCGGCGGCTCCTTTACAGTCGAGACGTCCTCGCACAAGACGGAGCTGAGCACCTTCGGTTCAGTAGGACTGTATTCGAACGGGACCGAAGAGATAGGGTAAAGCAGGGGAACCAGTTCTGGTGGTTGAAAAACGAAGATGAAGTTCCTTCAGACATTTAATAGTTGACCTTGCTATTTTCTCTTGTATGGCCGACTTACATAGGTTTAGGTAGTTAGTTTTAAGTAGGGACAGTCAGGGTGGCACCAAAAAAAAAAAAAAAAAAAAAAATATATAAAACATACAAAAACACCAAAAAAAAATACAAAATCAACAAAAATACAAAAAAAATTATAAAAACCAGAAAATGCTTGCTGTGGCTGTTCTAGTTTGTAAGTAGCTTATAAGTAGGTTGTAATTAGTTTAAAATTAGTTGTAAGTAGTTTTAAGTAGTTTTAATTAGCTTTAATTTAGTTTTATGTAGTTTGTAAGTTTTATATAAAACCAAAAAATAAAGACATAGATACCGAGTTTTTTTGTGAAATTCTTCTCGGTAAAAAATAAAACCGACCTGGATTTAATATTAAGATAGTTCTTAGGCCGAAAGGCATTAGCATTAAGTTATTCTAGTTTAACTTAGAGCGCCCGACTGGGGCCAGTAAGTTAGTTTTAAGATATTGATAAGTAGGCTAGTTTTTATGAATTTTTGTCTAGCTTTAAGATAAATTTAAGAAAATTGAAAAATAAAAATGAATTAAAAAAAAAAAAAAACATGATTTTCACTTTTAATAAACAGCTGCTGGGACCCTACTACGTATCAAGATTCTGCAGTGAATCTGTTCGAATTCACAAAATAGCAACTCCGTAATTCTATAAGAAACTTCTGAAAATCGAAAATGAAACAGCTCCAGTACTGCCAACTATTTTTGTTTTCTTTGCGGAAATTTGGTACTATCTAATCCTAAAGTCTATGTCAAATTCGTGCGAATTCGTAAATAATCATTCTACCTCAAATGTGTTTGCGAGAAGATCGAATCGGGAAGTTATTTTTCAGAATGTAAGTAAATAGAAGTTTTAAATTAGTATTTTTCTGAATATTTATTAAATATACATAGTTATATAAAGTATGTAAACATCTTCTGTGCAGGGAATCATCTAAAAGTGCAAACACGAAAGCATCCCAATTCGAGATTCTGGTGCAATACATCGGCAAACATCCAGATTTGTCCAAGGAGTATTTAAAAACAACCAAAGCAAAACAAAAATCCAGACATTTAACTAATTTGTCAGATGAATTAAATGCTGATGGTCCACCGCATCGTGATATCGTTGGATGGAAAAAGGCAAACAAATCTTCAACATTGATATTCTTTTTTTTATTTTTACTCTTAGGTTTGGGCTGATTTTAAAGTACATACAAAAGCCAAGTTGTGGAAAAATAAAACTAGTTTGTCCGGAACTGGTGGTGGGCCGTCTAAATACTATTCTCTTACTCCTCTGGAAGAGAAACTTAGTGAGTTACTCGATTTAGGTCAAGACGTCGATGGAATGAATGGCACACTATGTTTTGGATTGAACGACGAGAACTGCAATAGAGAACAACATGCAGACAATGAAGGTGTTATGTACGATGCCATGCTTTCTGACACAGAGATCGAAGCAAGTTTAAACTATGTTGTGAGCAGTGAAAAAGAAAATATCCTACAGCCGCGAATAACACCTGTTTATGATTCATTGCTTGATTATGACATTTATGAATTCAATCTTCATCTTGAAAATTAAATTAATATTCTTAAAATTCAATTTGTCAATATCTTACAAACATTTCCTAATTACCCTATGTTAAATGAAAATCTCAATTCTCAATTATTATCATGTTATATAATGTTCAACAGTTAAATACTCCGAATTTAATTCCTTTTTTTTATGTACATACATACATATTGCCAATTGGTTAACTACCTAACATAATTTCTCGTGGGCATCGAGCGCTTTTGAACTCGATCGCTGACCAGGACACATGGTAAAATAAATAGTATCATTTGCTTATCGAATTTTTATTTCTCATTTATCTGTTTTGGCGATATTTTTACTAATTTGATAGGCAATTCGTTCGTTATGGTTTGATTCGCTTTAATTCGCAAACATAAAATTGGTCCTTCTGCGTCGGATATTTAATTGAGCCAGACTTCTAAAAAAATTGAATTTACAGATATAAAATTGTGTTTGGTTGCAATATGAGTTCCTTAAAACAAAAATACGGGAATTGCAAGGGGCGTTTAACTCGAGCACGTGATTTCGCTAACACAATCACAGCCTCAATTTCTCTTGAAATGTTTGCGATACATTTTAAAAGCTTAAAGGAGTCATGGTCAGAATTTTTTGATTTTATATAACGACATCCTGGAAATCGCTAAGCCTGAAGATCTCGAAGCGTATGAGTCTGAATTTGGCAATTACGAATCACGGTTCTTTGATTCACACGCGAGCCTTTTGGCAGCCATTCGAACAAAGCAATCGGCTTCAAAACCTGAAAATGACGATTCGGCTGTTGAGAAACTGGCAAAGCAGCAAACCACGCTTCTCGAAAAACTCAACGCGTCGTCAGAACGGTGCGCAGTTCAGCTTTCAAAGCTAGTCGTGCCTCCATTCTCAGGAGATTATAAAGATTGGCCCTCGTTTAGGGACTCTTTCACGGCATCGGTTGATCAGAAAGAAAATCTTACGGCTGTTCAAAAATTTCATTATTTGAAATCTTTTCTCCGCGATCGTGCGCTTGACCTCATCAAACATATTCCTTTATCGGAAGCAAATTATTTCGAAGCATGGGAACGTTTGGCACAAAGATATGATCGCTCACAACTTATTGTTCAATCGTTCATCGAGACATATCTTTCTCTTCCTAATGCAATCGGCGGTAACGTGGAGGTACTTAGGCAAATAACAGATACGGCAGGTGAGGTTATACGTGGGCTTAGTGCCATTAATTCTAATAACCATGATCCATGGCTTATTCACTTGCTTTTAGCCAAATAAGACATTGACACTAAGCAAAGTTGGGCGGAAAAGATCGGTACACGTGACGATGCTACCATTGACGATATTTTGACATTTTTGGAATCACGATGTTCTGCTTTAGAATCATGTCAATCGCTAGTATCACGTTCGAGTGTTTCGTGGAATAAACCACAAACTCATATACGTTAGCATTTTGTTAAATCTTCGCAGTCAAAATCTATAGTGCCATGTCCTAAGTGCCAAGAACAGCACAGTTTATCACAGTGTCCGAAATTTGTTGCTTTAGACATTGAATCCCATCGGGCATTTGTAAAATCGAACTCTGTGCTTTAACTGCCTTCGCCCTGGGCATGGGGTAAATCGTTGCAATTCTACCTTTCGCTATCGTGAATGCCGGTCGCGTCACCATTCACTTGTTCATTCTACATCACTAAAAACTCCTTCCTCTTTATCGCAACCACAAGACTCATCGTCCAAGCACAATCCTGAGGGTTCTTTGTCTCCATCAGTTGCACCAATTATAAACAACCATTCGCTGGACGTAGGATTCGGTAGTCAAACCATTCTTCCAACAATATTGGCTCAGGTGCAGGATGTTCAAGGGAATTGGCAAAATTGTAGGATATTAATCGATTCAAGATCTCAGGTTTCTTTTGTGGTTGAATCGTTCGTTCAGAGATTAGGGCTTCCACGCAAGCATGCGCGGATTCCGATAGTTGGGGTGTCGTCTTCTGATGCAGGCCATACAAAAGGTGTTGTGTCAATGAAATTAATTTCTCGGTTTGAAAAAACTCCTTTGTTCATCGACGCATATTCTATGCCAAAACTAACTTCTAACTTGCCTTCGCAAGCATTCGATCCATCCCGTTGGCATCATATTCGTGATTTGGAACTTGCAGATCCATCGTTTAATGATCCCGGTTCAATCGATATACTTCTTGGAGCAGATAAGCTCTGGTGCATTCTCAAGGGGGATCAAATTCAAGGACCTGAAGGGGTTCCTATAGCCCAACATACATCGTTTGTTAATCGACTATATTCTATGGAAAGAAAGTTTCAACGTGACAAGGCCTTACATGAGTCCTACTCAAAATTTATGCAGGAATATCTAAATCTTGGCCATATGACTCGTATTCCCTCAAATGAGATTCCAACCGCTCAGGGAAACCACTTTTATCTACCTCATCACGCAGTTTTAAAACCCGATAGTTCCACAACCAAACTACGGATCGTTTTCGATGGGTCAGCTAGGTATTCGCTTGGAGCTTCACTAAATAGTAATATATTTGCAGTTTGCACGGCCGATGTTGTTAAGATGTTTCGGCAAATCTGGGTAGAAGACCAGCACACAGACTTCCAACGCATCGTGTGGAGGGAGAATCCCAATGACGACATAGGACATTTTCGACTTCGAACGGTAACTAATGGCACGGCCTCCGCTCCATTTCTTTCAGTTCGTGTTTTAAAGCAGATCGCCAATGATTATCAATCGGAATATCCAAATGGAGCTCGTGTCCTTACGAGAGATGTTTACGTAGATGACATCATGACCGGAGCTGATTCAAATGAGGAACTGATAAGTTTGCTGTCTGAAGTGGTATCTTTGCTGTCCAAAGCCAAGCTTGAGTTAAAAAAATGGAACTCCAATTGTTGGCCTTTACTTCTAGGTTACCTAGGGATGATTGTGACTTCTCATGGCTTGATGCAGATCGCTCGAAAGCGATGATAAAGGTTTTGGGGTTGCATTGGAGCCCTACATCAGATGAATTTTCGTTTTGATTTTCTAACTCTCGTATCGTTTACCCACCGACAAGACGTTCGTTGTTATCAGAAATCTCTAGCATTTTTGACCCTTTAGGATTTCTAGCTCCATCGGTTATTTTGTTCAAGATCTTGTTCCAGGAATTATGGTCATCTGAATTTAAACTTGGCTTGGATGATCCCTTGCCAATACACTTGGCCAATAAATGGCTTTCCTATCGAAACGAACTCCATTTCTTCGAAGACTTACGTATTCCAAGAAATATATTCCCATCATTGGAAATCGTCGAATACCATGGATTCTCGGATGCTTCATCGGTGGTGTATTCTGCTGTTGTTTATGCACGCTGCAAAGTTGGTGAAAACGAGTATTAAACTATTTTATTTATTTATTTATTTATTTATTTAATCTACGAGCTTCAGACTCAACAGATGCAAAAAACATAAATATGTATATACAAAAAATTAAATTATTTACAATGTAGCTTAATTTCCTAAAAATAAATAATACAAATCATTTTTGAATTTATTTCTAGACCATGCTATGTCAATATGACTAATTACTTCGTTGAACTCCCTAATTGACCTTGAAACTGGTTCATTCATACCATAATTTGTCCTATGTTTAGGCTGAAAAAGAAGGTATCTTTCTCTCAATGGTCTAATCGGGGCATAAATACAAATTAACGATAAAAGCTTAGGACACTTTATATGGTAACATAAAATGTCTCGCACAAACACTATATCGTGAATAGTTCTTCGAGATTTGAGAGATTTCAAACCAAGAAGACTATGTCGAGCTTGGGAATCTGGACAGAAATTCCATTGCATTTTAAAAAACACAAATCTTGTGAAACGATTCTGAACCTTCTCAATTCTATCTGAAAACGTTTGCTTGGAAGGATTCCATATGACATCAGCATACTCAAGTGATGATCTAACTAATGTGTTATATAAAGACACAAGTGTATAGGGATCCGAGAAGTCAGTTGAGTTTCTTTTAATGAAACCTATCATTGTGTTGGCTTTTGCAACAATAGCATCAATATGCGGAACAAATGAAAACTTGGAATCAAAGGAAACACCCAAATCTTTTACTATAGCAGTTCTCATTAGAGGGGTACTATTAAGAGAGTACGTAAACTCATAACTAGATAGTTTCCTAGTGACAGAGATAACGAAGCACTTCTTAACGTTAAGCTTAAGACAGTTAACCATATACCAGTAAGATAAATTATCGAGGTCTACTTGGAGATTAAAGCAGTCATAAATGGAGTTCACTTTTAAAAATAATTTAAGATCATCAGCGTACATGAGACATTGGCTGAACTTTATGTATTTACAAATATCATCGATAAATATTATAAATAAAAGTGGACCAAGATGACTGCCTTGAGGAACTCCTGAGGTACATTTAATAAATCTTGAGGTTTGATTGTCAAGTTTAACTTTTTGGACCCTATCAGTTAAGAAAGATGAAATCCACTGAAGGAGATTAGAGTGAATCCCAAAACTTTCAAGCTTACAAAGAAGTATGTTGTGACAAACTGAGTCAAATGCATGCCGCTGCCTTAACGAGATGCAGAAGTTGGTCGTTTCACAAGTTAACAATGATGACATCACCGCTAGACTTGCTATTTTTTTTTTTTTTTTGTAAATTCATTTTTATTTTTCAAATTTTCTTAAAACTATCTTAAAGGTAGACAAAAATTCATAAAAACAAGCCTACTTATCAATATCTTAAAACAAACTTACTGGCCCCAGTCGGGCGCTCTAAGTTAAACTAGAATAACTTAATGCTAATGCCTTTCGGCCTAAGAACTATCTTAATACTAAAGCCAGGTCGGTTTTATTTTTTACCGAGAAGAATTTCACAAAAAAACTCGGTATCTATGTCTTTATTTTTTGGTTTTATATAAAACTTACAAACTACATAAAACTAAATTAAAGCTAATTAAAACTAATTAAAACTACTTAAGGCTACTTAAAACTACTTACAACTAGTTTTAAACTAATTGCAACCTACTTATAAGCTACTTACAGACTACTTACAAACTAGAACAGCCACAGCAAGCATTTTCCGGTTTTATAATTTTTTTGTATTCTTGTTGATTTTATATATTTTTTTTTTGTGCCACTTTGACTGTTCCTACTTAAAACTAACTACCTAAACCTATATAAGTCGGCCATGATAGAGAAAAACCAAGGACAACTTTTAAATATCTGGAGGAACTTCATTCTTCATATTTAAACCACCAGAACTGGTTCTCCTGCCTTACCCTATCCCTTCGGTCCCGTTCGGACACAGTCCTACTGAACCGAAGGTGCTCAGCTCCGTCTTGTGCGGTTGGAATAGTAATGTTTGTACTCCGACTCTGGTGTTCTGTGCAATCCAAGGCAGCGTCGAAGACACTGCCTCTCAAACACCCGTATCCTTTCCATTTGAGATGGGGCAACGTTGAACCAAACCGGGAGTCCATAGGCAATCATCGGCCGGATTAGGGCCATGTAGCAAATCACCTTCACCCTGCTATCAAGCTGGCTGCTATTAAACAACCGTTTCGTCAGGGCAAAGGCACCCCTAGCCCTGGCCAGAGCAGCATTTATATGTCTGTCGAAATACAAATACTGATCCATCCAGATGCCAAGGTACTTTACTACACTTTTACTCGCCAGTGGATGTCCATTTGGCCCTACGATCACCAGCTTGTGCCAGTTCTTTCTCGTATCCCTTGTGGCTCTAAGCAACGGAGTCCTGAACAAGATAGTTTCTGATTTCTGAAAGTTGATTTTCAACTTCCAGTCATCGCAATATCGCTGTGTTTAGGTGTAGCGCTAGTTCTATTACTATTTTACTTCCCTTTATCAAATAAAAATCAATTTTCTTTTAGTACAATATAAATTATCTTTAATTTAAAAATGTGTAGTGTCGGGCGAAAGTTCTCGAAAAGAATGAATAACCTTTTACATTCTTGAAAGTTAAAAAGATGACTTGCATAATAATTGATTGCATATTCATTGATTTGACAAGAAGTGTCATATTGAGCTACTACTCGTTGCTTAATGATTTATGAGTAATTCACAATAGCTAAAGTATTACATTTAATTTTGTGAGTGTTTAATTTGTAGGATTTAAAAAAAGAAATAAAAATCTAAATATTTATGTTGTGTGCCAAACATTCTCCGCCCCGGTGAAAGATTTTTGCAATAGTACTGGAGACGCCCCTGGTACATGCCTTCATTACAATAGCTGCACTATGGTTACTCCGAATAACTTTTTTCGTCGACTTTCTTTGATAACATGTAAAGAAAAAAAACTTTAGTAACGGAATAAACAAGAAAAAAAAAAAACAATTCAAGGACAAAACAACAATAACAGTTATGCTCATGCATCAACATCTGCATGAATTCTTCGTTCCAGTTTTCATACATTCCAACTCGGAACTGTTACCATTGTATATATATTTCTATAGTACTACCATGAAACATGCTTTTGAGCTTCTGGTTCCGCACAACTGGCGCTAGTAATCATCGCAAATTGAGAGGGGGATTTTAAAATAAGGGGTAGAGAAGAAATAACAACTGGAAGAAAAACAGAGAGGATTGTATTATTTGTATTCTGGCTTAAGTTTGTTTGTTTGTTTGTTTGTGCCATGGCAACGAGAAGAAGGAATAGAAGAAAATGTCAAAATGTGTTGTCCTATGGACGTATACAACGGTTCGTTGTTTTTTTTTTTAATTTTTGTTTTCTCTATGGGAGTCATGGTGATGAATGAATATGGCTATAATATACACATAGGCATATGTTTATATATAGCTATAGATTCGTTTTATTTGGAAGCAAAACTATTTGATTTTCAATTTTGCTGGGAAATACGATTTAGAAAGCAACGTTGTAGTTTTCATTATTTTGAAACGGAAATCGTATTGAAGTGTAGCTATTAAATTTTCATTGGTAAATCCAAAAAATTTAATTTGTCAACAAAATCGTATAATTATTTTTCGACAAAAAATGAGTTTTTTGGTCAACAAAGTTCTTAAAAATTTAAAAAAAAAAATTAATTTTTTACTCAGCAAAATTTTGAAAAATTGAGAAAAAAACACGAAATTTGATATGCTGATATTTGAAATTTGTATTTAAAAAAAAATTAAAAATTATTTTTCCACAAGAAAATAGTTTTTAACTCTGTAAAATTATTAAAAAATTGAGAAAAAGAATAGAAATTTGATATGCAAAACCGAGTTTTTATGGGTTAACCAAAAAAATATATATTTTTAAAAAATCAAACAAATATTTTCCAAAAAAAATTGTTTTTAACTCTATAAAATTATTAAAAAAATGAGAAAAAAATAGAAATTCGTTTTTACACTATAAATTTTTTTTATTTTATTTTTTTTTTTTTTTTCATTCATCTATCGAGTTTCCTCTTACAGATTGCTTAGACTAATTTACATTTGTATTATCAATTAATTGTAGTTTAAATACATTTCTTTCTAGACTTATATCTAAATTAAAATGTAGTTCATTAAATAATCTCATACATCTTGTGAAAGGTTCATTAAGGCCATAGTTATATCTATGCGAGGGAATATGAAATAATTTCCTGGATCGTATATTTCTTCCTGGAACATGGATATTTAAAAAATTTAATAAATAGGGACATTTTATATGGTATGACAATATATCATAAATGAACATAACACAACTTACACGGCGACGATTTTCTAAAGTACTTATATCAACCAGAGCACATCTGGTGGAGTAACTTGGCATTTCTGGCAAATTCCATTTTAACTGTCGAACCAGAAACCTCGTAAAAGATTTTTGAACTTTTTCAATACGGCTTTTTGAAACTGTGTAAAATGGATCCCAAACAACTGAAGCATATTCTAAATGAGGGCGGACAAGTGAAGTATAAACTACTTTAATTGCATATGGATTAGAAAATTCTGAGCAATTTCGTTTTAGGAAACCTAGCATTGACAATAAAATCCATATGCAAAGAGAAATTTAATTTTTCATCGAAAACTACCCCAAGATCTTTCACTTCCGATAGTCTACCCAAAACCATGTTTGAAATATTATAATCATATAAAACTACTGTTCTTGACCTATGAAACGAGAAGGTATTACATTTTTTAATGTTAAGTGACAAAAAATTAAGTTTGCACCAATCAACTATTTTATTTATGTCACTTTGTATATTAAGACAATCATTCGTACTTTTTATGGTTGAAAAAAAAAATTAAAATCGTCTGCAAATAACAAACCAGTGGTATATTCGAGCATTAAAGGTAGTTCATTTATATAAATTAAAAACAACAAAGGTCCAAGATGGCTTCCTTGCGGAACACCAGATGAAACATTTATTACCTTTGACGTAAAGTTCAAAATTTTTACTAATTTTCTTCTATTGACCAAATAATTAGAGATCCACTTAAGAAGGGTTGAGTGAAATCCAAAATGTTCGAGTTTTTTTAAAAGCTGCAAAATACAAATACTATCAAATGCCTTCTGAAAGTCAGTAAAAATAACATCCACTTGAAAACCCGATTCTAGGGCATCAGAAATATATTTTGTAAACAAAGTTAGATTTGTAGTTGTTGACCTACCACTTACAAATCCATGTTGAAACGTAGATATAAGTTCTTTTATATAAAAATAAATATTTTGTTTTACAATGGACTCGAAGAGCTTTGGTATAGCTGATAGTTTTGAAATAGCACGATAATTTTCAATTTTATGCTTTTGTCCGGCTTTAAAAATGTGAGTTATGTATGACAATTGCCAACAATCAAGAAAAATTCCCTGGGAAAGGGATAAATTGAAAATTATTTGAAGTGGCTTAGCTAACGATAAACATTTTTTATTACAAAAGAGGGAATACCATCTGGACCACGGCTTAAACTAGGGTTCAGTTTTAAGATTCCTTCTATTATGCCATCAACAGACAAAAAAAGATATCCTAGATTCATATTTGAAAATGAGATTGGTTCAACATCAATGTCTGGAATAACTGCAGTAGAATGATCCCTATACACAGTCTCAAAAAAGGATGCAAATAAATTGCATGTAGAATCTTAATCAGAAGAGGTTTGATTATTATATTCCATATTCGTAAAAACTCCGGAATTTTGTTTTTTCGAATTTATAAAAGCCCAAAAGGCTTTTGGATTTCTTGCAATTTGTGATTGAGTATTCATCATATATTGTTTATATACAAATCGATTTAGAAAATCATATTCACGTCGTAATTGAACGCAACGATTTCTATCGTTTTCTAACTTTGATGTTTTAAATTTTTTAAAAGCTTTGTTTTTAACGTTTTTAAGATTTTTGAGTCTACGATTATCCCAAGGTAATTTAAAATCAGATTTCTTACTTATTTGAGGGATAAATTTTAAACAACCTTCATATAAGTATTTTAAAAAGTTTTCATATATAAGTTCAATTTGAGTTCCAGAAAGAATTAATGACCAGTTTAAAGTTACAAAATAATCATCTAATTCAAGATATTTCCCTTTTGCAAAATTGAATTCATTCTTAAAAGTACTTCTTGTATTGCACACAGGATATTTATAAACTCTTAACATTATACAAATTGCTTTATGATAAACAGTATTTCTCACCAACGGAAAAATGGCCTCACTAACTTCATAAGCTAAATTATTATAAGTAAAAACTAAATCAAGAAATCTTTGCATAGAATTACAAACATTATTTATCTGAATAAAATTTTGCGATAGCAATGAATCAACAAATAATATTTCATAATCTTTCTTAACGTTAAATGGAATCATAGACTTTTCATCTTCTGAGTAATTCCAATAAATATCACATAAGTTAAAATCACGAAGAATACATGGAATTTGACAATCGGAAAGATTTTCTATTAAATATTCAATATTATTTACATGCATTTCATAAATATATATAGGACTTTTTGGCGGTATATAACTTACAACAAAAATAATTTCATCATGCAAGCCTAAACCCTTACCTAAACTTACAATAACACACAGCTGTTCAATGTTGTCATCATTTATTCGAAGCTCAAACCGCTGACTTAAGAATTTTGAAGAAACAGCAATAAGTACTCCTCCTCCACGCTGAGTTGAATTATGATAACGATCAGAACGGTAAACATTGTAAAAATCATCGAAAAGTTCAGCGTATTGTATGTGCACATAAAGCCAAGTTTCAGTGAGAACAATGACGTCGTATTCATGCAATGATACAGCGAGAAAAACCTCTTTTGTTTTTGTTCTAATACCACCAGCATTTTGTTAGCAAACAGAGAGTGCGTTTGGAGAATGGTTTGATGTTGACGAAATTGATGATGAAGAAAATGATGATGAAGACAGCGAAGATGACGATTGTTCAGGTTCTCTATGGGTGCATTTTCTTTTTTGATGGTGGTTTGATGTTGACAAAAATGATGATGAAGAAAATGATGATGAAGACGGCGAAAGTGAAGAGTGAGAAAGAAGATATTGATGTTGAGGAGAGGCGATGAGTTGATTGCATTCAATAATTTGGTTTACTTGTTCAAATTCTCTATGGGTACATTCTCTTTTTTTGGAACATTTTAACATGAACGCACTGCGGCCAGTTTTCTCCCTTCAATGCATTATCCAGAGCTTCTGATGGTATACCAAGGCGAAAATTAATATGAGTTAATGCGCTCATATCAGAATTTTGTTTACACAACGGAAAACAAGAAAGTTTGCTTGCAGGAACATTCAATTTATCAGAAGCGTATGAAATGATAGCATCTGATTTTGTTTTTGGTGAGAAGCGAGACAAATGTATACATTTCAAAGCAGGTATCACTTCCAATGATGATGAACTATATGCCGATCGCTTCTGTTTTTTGGTCTGCCGTTGTTGAGGGGGTGCGGCAGTTTTGCATTTTGTTGCATCGATGAGGTTTTAATTTGACTAGAGCACGGGTCAACAACCTCCACAGACTCACTTATATGCACCACGGTTGATTCAGTGGAATTTATTTCGGCATTGTAGCGTGAGGTAGGTGGTTTTAATAAATTCTTGATGTGGTTCTTAGTCGGGGTCAACACTAAAATAAAAGTTGTTGATAACTAAAATGCCGCTTTGATAAACTCTCTACCACGCGTATGCTGTTCGAGAACCGCAGTACACGTTGAATAGGCAGCCTAGCAAATGTTTCCATAAATAAAAGAATTAATCAATTTGTTTAGTAATCATCTGTGACAAACTTTATTTAAGATTAAAAAAACAAACTTATACGTTGCTTATGGCAACTCTATTTAAAGGAAACAAATTATTATTTTAAATTCATTAACAATTCAAGCAAAGCAATTATTTAATTGAATCCAGTTGGCAATAATGAAATATTTACATAATTTAAACTTAATTGGCAACCATGAAATGTAAAACCTATACATTACGTATGTGTATATGACAATGTCTCTGGCTGTCGCGTCAAACTTCATGTGGACGCTCGTGGAACGTCGCACAGTCCGCAGGTGCGATGCCTTCGACTAATATAGACATACATATGCATAGTATATACTACAAAGGAAAATAATAGAAAACAACACATGAGCATATCGACTGTCAATGGACGTTCGTGGGACCGTACGTCGCATCAACAACCGACATACTAGTATGCCGTGTTGATTCTAAAAAAAAACAAAAGGAACAACACACAATCATGTCGACTGTCAATGGACGTTCGTGGGACCGTACGTCGCATCAACAACCGACATACTCGTATGCCGTGTTGATTCTAGGAGAATGCCTTCAGTGGACGCTGCTTACCAACTTCGCACTTCGGAGCACAAACCAGAATGAATTGTTCTGACGGAAGCTCGTCTTTTATACAATTTTGAAAGAGCTTTTTTACATTCTGTTGTTTGATCGTTTTATTGTTACATAAGTGTGTGTGCGATTTATGTTTAAAGCTTTTTAACAATGTTGCCACTTTGTTATGTTTTCAAATAAAAATTTAGTATTCAAATTGTAGTGTAAAGTATTAATATATTTATTATAATAAGAAAAATGATAAAATAATAATATGTTGATTGATGTGATGACATATGGTGATAGGAGGAAGAAAAGATGGTTGTTACATTCTCCCCCTCTGTCGTAGAGATCGTCCCGATGATGCGACAGGAATGGAAGTTTGTGTCGTCTTCTTTGGTCGCCCTCGTCTTCGCAATGGCTGCATAGAGTTATCAAGGGTTTGTGAAATAGATGATTGATACTTTGTAATAGCAGAGACATGATATGTCCCTATTGGAATAGTGAGGTCATCTTTGGATGCAATTTGGTACGTAGATGCACCCATCTTCTTGATGATAACGTAAGGACCATCTCTTTTCGGCACAAATTTTGAAGAGATGCCCTTAGAAGCTTTACTAAGGATGTGAGTGGTAACCAATACTAGGTCACCTACCTTAAAAATGGGTTGTGGTCTTCGGTTTTTGTCAGCATAGTGTTTATTACGGTCTTGTGTGTTTTCGGTTGTTAGCTGAGCCTCTTTGATTGCTTGTGTAAGCATTTTTAATCGTGGTATGATTTGTGGAGTGAAGTTTCTGTCTTGATTTATCTGTCTTAGGTCGTGATTAACGTCGTTTATGGTTCTAAGTTCTCGGCCAAACATGAGATATGAAGCTGTGAAACCTGTACTTTGGCATCTCGCTGTGTTCATTGCGAATCGTATGGCGGTTAAACTATCAGCCCATGTTGTATGGTTATTACCTACCATAATTCCGAGATGTGATTTTAGGTCTCTGTTCCTTCGTTCCACTGGATTGGCTTCTGGATGGTAGACAGGCGTTAGCGATTGTTGTATTCCAAAGTAATGAGTAAGTTGTTGCATCAAAACAGATATGAACTGGGGTCCATTGTCTGTTACCAGACGTCTTGGTATACCATATCGAAAAAATACTTCTTGGAGCAGAGTCATCGCACAATTTTCAGCAGTCGCTTCCTTTAAGGGAAAAATTTCAACCCATCTGGTTGCGAGATCTTCGGCTATCAGGATCCATTGATATCCATCCTTTGTAACAGGTAGTGGTCCAAATAGGTCAGCTGCTACAACTTCAAATCGTTGGTTACTTGATACTGTTTGGAGTTAACCATATGGTTTCATATTACTCGTTTTGTATCGTTTAGGAGACGTGAAGCATATTCAATGGGGTGTTCATCCGCTTTCTCCCCCTGGACCAAAACTGCCCCGATAGCATAGTTGCTAGCGTCTGGTTTTAAACGGTATAGCTATTTATTTCTTGCTTCAAGGAAGTCTATTCCTATCAGTGTATGGTTGAAGGCTATTGGAAGGGCGATAAAAGTAATCGGCCGCAACCAGTTGCCGAATATTATGTTGGTCTTTGCCAAACAAATTTCTTGACGCATGTATTGTTTTCTTTCTTTTTAAAAGTGAGGCTGACGAGCTGCTATGATCATTGCACTCTGCTTGTGTTGCAACAAGTGGCGATATAGTCTTCCGTTCGTCGAGACATGATAAGAAAGCATTCATCTTAGTTAATGGAGAAGATTCAACCGCAAGTGGCATGCATTCCGCTGCGCTTGCTTCCGACTGAGATCTTTCTTGTTTGTGTTCTATGTTTTCTTTGCCTTCGTCATGTGTACACAAAACTTGTACACTTGTGACGAGACGTGGCTTGAGGACTTTATGTGTGAAGTATCATAAAACTCAAATTTCTTTTGTATTTGGTCAGAAAAATACCAGATTCTTTGACCAAGGTCCAGAACAACACCGTTTTCTTCAAGGAAGTCTATTCCTATCAGCGTACGGTTATCCGTGGCTTTCGGAAGGGCGATAAAGGTAATTGGCCGCAACCGGTTGCCGAATATTATGTTGGTCTTTGCCAAACAAATTTCTTGTACACGGGTCTGTCCATCAGCAAGCGTAACATCTACATCTATTTTCTGGAATTTTGTTCCGTTTTTAAGTAGATGAATGAACAATTTTCTTCCAGCTACACTTGTCCTGGCAGCAGTGTCTATATAGGCTATGCCTGCTTCGCCATGTGATTGAATTGAGATTGTGGGCAAATCGTTTCCCAAAGTGGTCTTCATGCAGTTGAATGATACTGTTGATGGGCCTCTTGGTAATTCCTTACAGTTAGGACAATTGGATCGAATATATCCTGGTGCTTTGCATTTATAGCAGTGTATGGTTGATTCATTTGTTACGGTAGAAGTTTTCTTACTTTCAACTTTTTGTTTCCTGCGACAGTCTGTAACGACGTGTCCTGTATGTTTGCAAAAATTGCATCGCTTCTTCTCCTCAGATGAGTTAGTCTGCTGTTGCTTCTCATGCAGAGAGATTTCCACAGCTCTGGCTTTAGTGAGAAACTCTTGAAACGTTTTGAAGCTGTCTCTAGGAACTCCATCGCGTATGCGGATGTTGAGCAACCCGTAGATCATGTCCAGCATCATTGTTTCCTTCGGAGCTGGTGCAGGAATCATTGAGAGAAGGGCGCGTTTCTTTGTGATGAAATCATCAGTTGACTCATTCGGTTTCTGCTTAACGTCAAAGATCTCCATATATAGTCGATAGGCTGGCTTAGCTGGTGCAAATGCATTGCGTAGGAGTGAGAGAACGTTTTCCCATGTTTCAGCTTCAGATTTTACTCCTTGCCACCAAGTCACGGCGTTTTCTTCGAGTAAAAGTGGAAAGCCTCTAAAAGCATCGACGTCATTGATTCTCTCTACATCCTTATACACATTGATTGTTGTGATAAATGCATCGACAATTTGAGGATCGCGTTCACCTTTGAATCGGGCAGTGCAGTTGCTAAAACTGCCTGCTTTTTGCTCATTCATTGCAGACATGAGTTTTTTAAACTGAGCGTCAGTTAATTCAGGCATCTTAATTTTCTTCAAATTTTATTAGTGTCCCACTCGTTGGGCGTCAATTTGTAGCGTGAGGTAGGTGGTTTTAATAAATTCTTGATGTGGTTCTTAGTCGGGGTCAACACTAAAATAAAAGTTGTTGATAACTAAAATGCCGCTTTGATAAACTCTCTACCACGCGTATGCTGTTCGAGAACCGCAGTACACGTTGAATAGGCAGCCTAGCAAATGTTTCCATAAATAAAAGAATTAATCAATTTGTTTAGTAATCATCTGTGACAAACTTTATTTAAGATTAAAAAAACGAACTTATACGTTGCTTATGGCAACTCTATTTAAAGGAAACAAATTATTATTTTAAATTCATTAACAATTCAAGCAAAGCAATTATTTAATTGAATCCAGTTGGCAATAATGAAATATTTACATAATTTAAACTTAATTGGCAACCATGAAATGTAAAAACTATACATTACGTATGTGTATATGACAATGTCTCTGGCTGTCGCGTCAAACTTCATGTGGACGCTCGTGGAACGTCGCACAGTCCGCAGGTGCGATGCCTTCGACTAATATAGACATACATATGCATAGTATATACTACAAAGGAAAATAATAGAAAACAACACATGAGCATATCGACTGTCAATGGACGTTCGTGGGACCGTACGTCGCATCAACAACCGACATACTAGTATGCCGTGTTGATTCTAAAAAAAAACAAAAGGAACAACACACAATCATGTCGACTGTCAATGGACGTTCGTGGGACCGTACGTCGCATCAACAACCGACATACTCGTATGCCGTGTTGATTCTAGGAGAATGCCTTCAGTGGACGCTGCTTACCAACTTCGCACTTCGGAGCACAAACCAGAATGAATTGTTCTGACGGAAGCTCGTCTTTTATACAATTTTGAAAGAGCTTTTTTACATTCTGTTGTTTGATCGTTTTATTGTTACATAAGTGTGTGTGCGATTTATGTTTAAAGCTTTTTAACAATGTTGCCACTTTGTTATGTTTTCAAATAAAAATTTAGTATTCAAATTGTAGTGTAAAGTATTAATATATTTATTATAATAAGAAAAATGATAAAATAATAATATGTTGATTGATGTGATGACATATGGTGATAGGAGGAAGAAAAGATGGTTGTTACAGCATCACTTTTTGTATTCATTGTACATTGGTTTGTTGAAAGTTTTTTGTTAACTGGTGCATTTTTTTCAATATTGTTTTGCATTTGGGCAAAATCACTAGCCAAATTTAAAACTACTTTCTTTAAGTCATTAATAGGCGTTTTCCTTTGGAGGTTGCGAAGTACTTGCAAGTACTTTGCCAGCTTTTTTCAATGGAACACATCAAACTGCTTTCCCATGTAAAATGTATCTACTCGCCATGAAAGCATGTGCAGTTGATAGTACTAGATTAGGGTTTTCATCTACTCACAAGTACTTTGCCACCTCCAAAGGAAAACGGCTAATCTTAGAAACTAATGCAAGGGCAGAATTACTTGCACATGCATTACACTTCCAAGAAAGATTTATGCTTGACTTCACAATTTTTAGAGTATTTTCTGGCACAAGAGTACAAATGTCATGAAATGTCTGAGAACATATTCCACCACAAATGACAAAATCTTTTACAACGATTTCATCACACTTTGCACATTTTTGGGCCATTTTATTCAAAAGGAAATTGATCAACTGTAGGTATATGTATAACTTCAGAGAGAACTAATAAAAGCACGTCTGACTTGTACGAATGCAGTGCCAATGAATTTTTCAAATATTGAGAAAAAAATAGAAATTTGAAATGCAAAATTACATTAAAATTTGTTAACTCAAAAAAATTGTTTTGAGTAAGTACCTAGGCATTCAAATTATAGATTTAAATTTAAAAACACAAACTAATTATTACAACCCAAAAAAAATGTAAAATACATATTTTCCAAAGAAGTGAGTTTATAGTGTTTAAAAATTGAAAAAAAAAACAAATTTGACATGAGAAATTAAATTATCATTGGTTAACTCAAAAAATTTAATTTTGCCAATAATTTGACAAAAAATTAGTTTTTTAGTCAACAAAGTTTTTAAAAATTGTAAAATAAAAATATTTTTCTCTCCTTTTTTTATCTGCAAAAAAAAACAAAAAATTATTTTTCGGAGTAAAATTAGTTTCTTACACTACAAGATTTTTAACAATTGCGAAAAAATTGAATCATAATGTACGAAAAAAATCTTTTGGTAAAAAAATAAAACACAATTTTTCGACAAAAGATTAGTTTTTACTCTACAAAATTGAGAATAAATAGCAATTTTAGTTGACAAACTAAATTTTCATTTATGGCATTCGAAAATTAAATTAACAAATAATTTCACCAAAACGCAAATAATTTTAACCCAAACGCAAATAGAACTAACTTACAAACAATATAATTTTGTACTGTCTATGGCTAAATTCTTTGCGTTTGGGTTAGATCGATTTGAATTTGGGTGAAATCATTTCTAAACATTTCAAAATTTCACTTTGAATAATTCGCGTGAAATTTTCAAATTCCTGTTGAAGTGTTCAAAAGTAATTTAGAAAACACAAATTACATATTTGAACATTTCAAAATTTCACTTTGAATAATTCACGTGAAATTTTTAATTTCCTATTGAAGTGTTCAAAAGTAATTTAGAAAACACAAATTTAATTTTTACACAATTCAATATTTCACTTGGCGTAATTCACGTGAAAATTTCGATTTCTCATCAAAATGTTAAAAAGTGATTTGGAAAAATCAAATATCATATTTAAACTATTCATAATTTCACTTTGCATAATTTGCGTGAAAATTTTAATTTCCTCGTGAAGTGCTCAAGAGTAGACCAGAAAAAATCAAATTTCATTTTTGATTACATTTCAAAATTTCACTTTGCGTAATTCACGTGAAAGTTTCGATTTCCCCGTGAAGTGCTCAAAAGTAATCTAGAAAAAAAACAAATTTCACTTGGGATAGTTCGATTAAAATTTTAAATTTTAGAAAAAAAAAATTCCATATTTAAACAGTTCAAAATTTCGTGAAATTTTCAATTGCTTCGTAGTGTTGAACAGTAATATTGAAAACCAAATTTAATGCTTTTTTCAAAATTTCACTTTGCATTATCTACGTGAAAATTTTAAATGATTTGTAAAATAGTCAAGAAATTATATTAAAAATCAAATTTTAAAAATTCACAGTAAAGTTCACGTGAAATTTTAAACAGTTTAACATCAATTTTTTTTATAAAAAAAAAAATCAAGATTTCGCTAACTAAGGTGCGTGAGAAATTCTTAAATTTCTTTGTAAGCTTAAGTAACTTCAAAATTAAACAATTTTCGCTTCTTTTCCAAAAGTGCAATTCGAAATTCAAAATTTCATAAAATAATTTTTCAAGCCGTTTTTGAGACTCACCTTTCAACAAAAGTACCTACCCTACAAATATTGAAAATATTTCCTCTTAGGAAATGCATTTAAAATTATTTAATTTTTTGAATGGCAATCATGTTAAACTATACATCTATACGTTTATATTTCTATACTTACATTCACATTTTCTGTATTCTGAAAAAAAAACAAATTTCAAAACAAAAAACAATTTTCCTTTCCAACAATATTTATTTTCAGTTTCTCAATTTACAAAGCAAAAAATCCATTTGTATAGAAAAATCAAAAGCAAAATAGCAGAAAAGTGATTTTTTGTTATCTCTCTTTGACTCTGACTAATTTCGTATACGTTCTTCTCTATTATCTATTATTCTTTATGACTTCATTATTATTCCTAATTCTTTAATTATCGTGTCATTCTCAAGTATAAACAAACCTACAACTTCCCCACCACTGAAGTTCTGGTTGGCTTATACAGATGTCGGGCCGATCGTTCCTCATCGTGATAGTACTAAAGAAATATATATACAATACTGTAACCCATTAGCCTATTGAGTAAGTGCGGGCATACGGTGATAAGTTACGTTATGTTGTTGTTTTAGTTTTACAACTATTGATTGAAAATTTGTCATGGTCATACAATTCGAAAATTCATTGAGTTCGGTCGGCTTGTGCGGGCATGCTAATCTTCGGTGTTTTTTTTTTTTTGTGAGTGCAATTTGCAGTTCGTTCCAAGTCTTGGTTTTCGTGTTGTGTTCTGTTAAAGAAAAGTGCGAAATAATTATGTATACTAAGTTGGTAGTGCGGTAACCAATAATATTTATCAGAAAATAATTAATAATTCGGTGTTTTGTTTAATTAAACAAATTGATTAATTTGTAAACAAGTGTAGTGAAGTGTGTGTTGTTGGTGGTTGCTGCTGCTGCTGCTGAGGGGTCCTGGTGGTTTGTTTGTTCCGCATAAGGCGTGGAGGGATTTTTTTGGCTGAGTTCCTTTTATTTTTATTTATTTTTATAGTATATATTAATTTTATAAATTTTGATTTTCCCTTTTTTTTAACAATTCATTTAATTTTGAGTTTCCCCTTTTGGTTTTGTGTGTATGTGTGCATGTGCCTTTTTTATATCGGTTCGGTATCGCGTTTAAATTCGAATTCGATTTACCTGCAAATTGTGTGTGTGGATTTGTGTGTTTTTTTTCTTTTGCATATTGCAAATAATTTGCAAATGGCCGTCAAAAAAAAAAGAAGAATTTTTGATGACGTCATATCGGGTTTTGTAATTTTTCGAGTGTTGATTAATTAGAGTTATTAATTAATATTTTATTTCAAGATTTTGAAAGAAGTAAAAAGTGTTGAATCAAATGCGTTGTGTATAGTGTGGTTTCGAATTTTAGTGTTAAAGTGTTGTGTAGGGTAGGTATTGTATAAGTGTGCTGTGTTGCATTTTGTAAAATGTGAAATGCCGTCGGTAATTTCATCCGACGGGAATTGAATTTTTTACAAAATGTGAAATGCCGTCGGCAATTACATCCGACGGGAATTGAATTTTGTAATGCCGACGGGGTTTTGTCATTATACATAAATATTTTATTTGTGTTGAATTCAATCCGAATTAATTGTTGTGTTGTGTTGAGTTTTATTATGTTAAGTTTTTATTATATTCTTCCTTTTTTTTTTATTGTAAGCAGATTTTAATATGAAATAAAAAATAATTGCTTTAAGCCTCAAAATGGAGTTTTAAGTATTCTTTTATGAATTGAATTTGTGTTGATTTTTTTGTAATTTATTTTAGGAATTAAGTTGAAATAAAATTAATTCGATGAAATTTTCCTTCTTTCTGATGTTTTTAAAAAGTGGACTGTATGATGTGTGTTGTTATGTATGTTGTATTATGTAGGGTAAATTATTATTATTTTTTAATTTGTGTGGGGAGTGTTGAATGTAATTTATGTTTTGGTGTTTTATTTAAATTATTGTTTCCTCATCGGTTGATTTGTTGCTCGGGAGTTAACAGATTTTTGTAATAGGTCATTTAATGACTCCGGATTTTGTTTTTAGAGTTCCCAAGTAACAAATTTCCTCTCATAAGAGTTTCCTAGAGGCTTGTGAGACTTTATTCCGGGAGTTATTCTCACTCTAGAAGAGTACTCCTAAATCCTTATGAAAGCGTTAAAAGCCTTAAATGGCCCACTTATAGGAGTTAATTTCCTCTTATAGAAACATTTTTATTGTTCCTATGGGATGACAAATGCTCCATTAATCTTGTTAGGAGAATGCGTCACTTCTTATGGGAGTTGATGAAAAGAGAAAGAGTATGCGCATGATTAAAAAAAAAAACAGATACTTATCTTTCACATTTGTATACTTCTCTCGCAAACTTGGTACGAAGTATTTATGTCTGTATGTGTCATTGTCATTGTCTCATGTTGAAAAATTAATATGTGAATTTATATTTTCATTTCATGGCGACGTTAATATATTTGTAGTTTGTCACATATGTGGCGTTAAATCTTAGTGCGACTGAAACTTTTTGTACTAACTTACACATTTTACTTCGAAAAATAACGAAGCGCTTTCAAAATAATTGATATTTAAATTATTTTAATTTTATTTTGAATTGGAAAAAGGGTTACCTTGATGTTTGCTTTGAACAAGAATAGTACTTTTTATGCTGACATTATTAATGGTACTTATTCATGGTATATGACGAAAAAGATGTAATAGCGGATAATATGTCGAATTGATGGTCTTATTCTTGTATGCCTGTTTTTTGTAATATAAGAATTTACAAGAGGTTAAGAGACGTTTTAATGAAAAAACAATAAGTTAGAATTTATATTTTTAAATATTTGTTTCACGTTTCTTATAACGAAGCTGTCAATAATTACTGACTTTCAATTTTGTCACTATACAGTGCGAATTTCTGATGCTCTGTAAATAAATGTCATTATTTAAATTTGATGATGCTCCTAAGAGACAAGGAACTTAAGCACAGTATTTAAATACAAAACTTCAAATTACGAATATACTTGTAAAAATACTTCTTTTGCATTTAATGTTGAACAAAATAAACATCAATATCAATACACGTATATACATAAATATAACTTAAATAAATTCATCATAATGGAAAACCAAATAAATCATTTCAAAATTTAATTTCATATCACGGTAACCCTCAAACTATACAAAAAACACTTCGTTCAAATTTAAATATGGCTGCTATCGTATCAATACTTTTAACTCTTAAAAAGACATTTTTATGAGAGTGTTGTCCATTTATGTTGGTATGTAAATAAACACTTTTTATGAGAAGTCTGATGCTTTTATGCGACTTTATTTTGACATTTATCAAACGAACCAAGAAAAAATCGGTGATGCGTTCTCTTTTTTCTTAAGAATATGAATTATTGTTGATGTTTCAGAAAAAGATGAAATGTCAAAGTTTGAAATATTAAGTTTTGTGCATTACCTTTTCCGAACGATAAATCTTCATTATAACGTCATAATTTTTGGAATAAATGGACAAAGAATATCAAAAAAATTAACATTCCGCAACAAAACTATAATATTTGATATTCGTAGTAAAATTTTAATTTGCGTAAATCTGCCTAATTTTCCACACAAATTCTGACAAAGTTACGAATTTTAAAACATTAAAACGTTTACAACGGGCTTTCGCCGTAAAAAAAAACCTTATATTACATCGAAATAAAATAAAAAGAAAGTCTATCACCGAAAGTTCACATTTGTAACAAAATAAAATACATTTTAAACAGTAATCGGAATCAGCATCCAATGTTTCCTTCAGATAGACAGACCAATAGAAAACTGAACGCCAGAAAACAATGTACATACAAAACGTTAAAAAAAAAGAACGACTGTTGTATGAACCAAATAAAGCTGCTGTCAGTGCAACATCTCATATGAATCCTATAGTTAGAGTTTTGTAGTTGTTACTTTATTAGCTCTTCTTAAGAGATTTCAAAGACTTAAAAATGACGTTTAGAGTTTAAATTTAAAAATAAAATTATTATAAGACTTTCAATTTGCATACAGGAGTAATAATTGTTCTAGGTATAAGATTAAAGTGATTTGATCCAAGAAAAATGCTTACATCATTTAATGAAAACACTATGAGACAAATTTATGTTTTATTATGACAGATCAAGTCTTAAGTTTAGCAATAAGATCTAAAAAAGTACTATGAGCGTTTTTTTGAGAAAATGGGAGCTTAGCTCTCGAGAGTATGTTAGTTGGGTTACTACTCTGATAAGTTCATCTCTCCGGGATGTATTTCAGTGCTTTCATTTTTTACCAGGACTAGGCCTCCTATTTTGGGTTCGGCATCCTTTTTAGTCCATTTAGGTCTTTGCTGCAGACGTGAAAGGTATTCCCCGTTCCATTTTCGCCAAAAGGAGTCGACAAACATTTGTATCCTCGTCCATCTATCTAAATAGCTAACATGTTTTGGAGTTGCTATGCTTCCTTGAGGGATTGATAAGAGTGGTTCTCCAATCAAGAAGTGTCCTGGGGTTAAGACGTCTAGGTCGTCTATATTTTCGGATAGAGGGCATAGAGGTCGAGAGTTCAAGCATGCTTCAATTTGTGCAAGAAGTGTGCAGAGCTCCTCAAAAGTTAACCTCTCATCTCGTATCGTTCGTTTAAGGTGATGTTTAACAGATTTCACTCACGCTTCCCAGAGACCACCAAAGTGAGGAGAAGCAGGAGGAATAAAATTCCAGTTGGTTCCTGAATTGGCTAGAGTTCCAGCAATTTCTTGCCAATCGTGCTTAGCCTGCTCTAGCATCCGGGCTAATTCTCTGTTAGCTCCAACAAAATTTGTGCCGCAGTCACTATAGATTTGAGCACAAAGACCTCGCTGGGCCGTGAATCAGATTGTGTTGTCAAATCTGATACTGTCTCCAGGTGAATGACCTTTGTAGCCAGACATATAAAAATGGCAAAGTAGCCTTTAAAGGTTTTGGCTCCTCTTCCTTTCCATGCTTTTATTTCTATATGTCCGGCATAATCTACTCCAGTATGGGTTAATGGGCTAGAGATTCGTACTCGTGGTGCTGGCAGGCTTCCCATGAGTTGTTGCAGATTCTTCCTCTGGTATCTGAAGCATATTGGGCATTTATGGATATATCTTTTCACATATGGTTTAATGCCTACACTCCAGTATGACATACGAATGTATGAAGTAGTCTGTTGATTTCCTCCGTGTAGTGTTATGTTGTAAGCATCTCGCATCACAAGCTCAGAAAAATGGTAGTTGGGTTTCAGGATAATCGGATGCTGCTGATTGTAAGGGAGTAATGTGTTCTACAATCGACCACCAACGCGTAGAACTCCATTACCATCGATGAAGGCATTGAGAGAGACCAAATACTTTGGAATTGTACCTTTACTCTCGTATTCACTCAGTTCTTCGCCAAACATGAGTTTTTGTACAGCTTTATGTACCAATAAGGCTGCATAGTTTAGTTCCTCTGGATCTAACTCTCCATTAATTCGTGTCGTTTTCTTTCTTTTTGCTAGACCATTTCTTTTAAATCGAAAACAGAAAGCAATTGCTCTAATGACTTTTGAGAGTCGTGAACATCTTAGTACACTTTTGTTGATGACATAATCTGCTGCATCAGAGTTGGCTAGTGTGCATTGCCTTTCCTCTGCTCGTTTTTCCTCTTTCGTGTCCAGTGTCGATGGTTGGTCGGGTACTTCAAAATGCCACTTCCCACGCAAAAATGATGGTCCGGACCACCATAGCTTTTGTGTTCCAAGTGTTGAGGGTGAAACGCCTCTGGAAGCTAGATCAGCTGGGTTGTGATCCGTGAGGATGTGTTTCCAGATATCACAGCTAGTCAGTCTTTGAATTTCAGCAACCCTGTTGCTGACTAATGTCGTCCATTTTGACGGTTGTGCTCTGATCCACGCCAACGTGATCGTTGAATCTGACCAGGCATACATTTTGGTGTCTGCGAAATCAAAAACTCCTCTTATGTAGTTCAATAGAGATACAAGTAGTGCAGCTCCACAAAGTTCAAGCCTTGGCAAACTCACAGTAAGCAATGGAACTACTTTGGTTTTTGAAATAATTAGGTGCATATGGATATTTTTAGAGCTGTCAAGCACACGCATAAAGACTACTGCACCTTAGGCCTTTTCTGACGCATCGCTGAAGCCATGAAATTCCACTAGTTTTTGTGTTTTGTGTGTTTTGATCCACCTTGGGATTTTTATGTGTTGGATATCAGGCAATTCTTTCCGAAAAGCCTTCCATTCTTCTCTTATGTCTGATGGAATCGGTTGGTCCCAATCAGTTCCTCGGCACCATAATTTTTGCATCATTATCTTGGCTTTGATCACACATGGTGCTATCCAGCCAAGTGGATCAAAGTTTGGCAATTGCAGATAGCATTGTCCTTTTAGTAATTTCTTCCGTGTCGTGTTGAATATTCTGGAATGTAAATATATCATCCTCTGGATGCCATCTTATGCCTAAGGCTTTAACATGATCGGTTGATCCAAAAGGCAGCTCAAAACTAATCTCGCAATCTTCTTGAGGTAAGTCGTGCAGAAGATCTTTACAGTTGGATGTCCACTTACGAAGTTTAAGGCCTGCTGAGGCCAGTAGATTGCGTGTTTCTTCCCGTTTTATTTGAGTTTCGTAGATTGAATCTCCCCCACTAATAAAATCGTCTACGTACATCTCCTCTTTGACTGCAAGAGCTCCTTTTGGATAGTTTTCCGCTTCAACCTCAGCAACTTGGTGTAGGACACTGATGGCCAAGTAAGGCGCACAAGCCGTGCCAAAAGTGACAGTCTTGAGTTTGAAGATTTTGATGGGTTGATTCGGGCTTTCTCTCCAAAGGATTAGCTGATAATACCGATCCGCTTCTTGTACGAGAATTTGGCGATACATCTTCTCTATATCCGCTGTAATGGTGAATTGATATGTTCGCCATTTCAAAATTATATCGACAATGTTTTTTTGCAATTTAGGGCCGATCATCAGGTGTTGATTTAAGGATGTCCCATCATGCGTTTTTGCAGTTGCGTCAAAGACGACTCTTAATTTTGTTATCGTGCTAGATTTTTAAAACACAGCGTGATGGGGAAGGAAGTAATGGAAAGGTGATTTTAAAATCGGGTCATCTATATTAACTTCTTCCATGTGTTGTAAACTAAGGTACTCCATAATACATTTGCTGTAGTTTGCTTGCAGCTTCGGGTCCTTTTCCAGTCGTCGTTCCAGAGATGAAAACCACCTGACTGCATTTTCCTTACTGGATCCAAGTTCTTTGAACGGAAGTCTAACTTCATACCGTCCATCAGGTAGACGTGTTGTTGATTTTGAAAAATACTTCTCACAGGCGACATCTTCTTCTGACGATTGAGTCACGAATGGAGTTTCTTCCATCTCCCAGAACTTTCGGATTTGCGTGTCAAGATCGCTATGTTGAAAAAGGCTGTGAATGACTTTTGAAGTTATATCTGGAATTTTACCCAATATAATCCACCCCAGATGTGTGTTTTGAACAATTGGTGCAATTTCTTGCTCACTTCGGATTATATCTGGCAAAATAATGTCAGGATAAACATCGGAGCCGAAAAGTATGTGGATTGGTGCAGGAATATGGAAATTTGGGTCTGCTAATTGCAAATCAATTAGGTGTTCCCAAGTGTTAGGTACCATTTTGTGGGCCGGAAGGAGGCCAGTCAACGACTTAAAGATGAACGCCTTGGTTGTGCCTTCAAACGTCGAATGTTTGGACGTAAACATTACGTCAACGTAGTTTTGACTGGTGCCGTTGCTGACCTCCCCTAACCCTGTTACTTTTACAAGCGTACGGTGTCTTGTAAGATTTAATAAATTAGCTGCAATTTCGGATATAAATGTGGCATCCGAACCTGGGTCAATTAGGGCTCGTAGATCCGAAAATCTCCCATCTTCAGATTTTACCCTAACAATAGCAGTGGCTAATAAAATTTGTGTACCATGGAGTTGTGAAGCATGAAAGTTGTGTCGATTACTGCAGCTTGGCCCTGAGACTAGGCAACTAGGTTACTCATGCAATCTCGTGTTGAGTGACTGTAGGCAAGGACTCGAACCTGACGTACAGCTTGTTGTTTTTGAGCAGGATTCATGCTCAAAAAACGTCGACATTTCATCAAAGAGTGTTGTCCTTGGTTACAAATTTGACATTGGTATCTTTGTGTATTAAACTGTTGGTTTGGTTGCGTTTTTGCATGAAATGTCTTGGTTGCAACTTGCGGTTTTGTAACTTGCCTGGACTGTGGGACTGAATTTTTTTTGCTGTAAAAGGGCTTCTAAAGTTCGGAAACGGGATTTAAGAAAATCAGTAAAATCGGAAAAGGTCGGGAGTTGCTTATCGTTGCCGAGCTTTTCATCCCATAACTGTTGGGTTGTCACGGGTAGTTTTTGAAAGAGAATATAAATTAATATTGTGTCCCAATGTTCCACTAGTAATTCAAAATTTTCCAGGGCATGGACAACTTCAGTTGTTGTATCTAATAAACTCTTAAGACTTTCTGCTGACTCTTTAGTTTGAACAGTTTGGCTAAAAAGAGCCTTAAGGTAAGAATTTACCAGAACCCTCTTCTGGTCGTATCTTTCTATTAGCAAATCCCATGCCTTTGCATAATTCCCAGTGCTTAAGTCTAAATGGTTTAGGAGACGTTCGGCATCACCACTTAAACTTTCCTTCAAAAAATGCATTTCTTGAATCTTGTTCAAGCCTGCATTATTATGTACAAGCGAAATGAAAATGTCGTGATATGAACGCCATGTGGTGTAGGACCCAGAGAAAGTTGGAGGCCTTATTGGCGGAAGCTTAAGAACATTTGTTTGTAGAACTAGTGTCGTTGGTTGCGTAACTGACGCAGGACTTGATCCTTGATTTAACGTTTGCGAAGGTGGAACAGATGGAGGTGGAGCTACCTTGTCCAGAGCATCCATCAGTTCACTCTTATACTCCAAATAAATGTCGCGAATTTGATCATAAACAGCGATTATTTCTTCCTTCTTTAATGTCTCCTCAAGCTTCCCCCCACTAACGATTTCCTCATGGTATCGTTTGGCATTTTCTAAATTTGCTTCTAAAAGCCCCAAGCGAGTTTTCAAATAATTGACAGTGCGCCGCGCCTGGCCTGTCTTTTTAAAATTTGAATAATCACGCTCTAATTGTGACAAAACTTCCTTTTGAAGCTCCCCAAACGACATGGTGGACTTTTATTTATGAATTGTTATAAAAAAGAGCAAAAAAATACTTTAAAAAATGAGGACTTACGTGGTGTGCCTTCAGTGGAGTGGTGTTGTGTTCTTGTTAGTTTGCACGTCGCGGGAATCCCGATTTGCACAGCACAAAATGTTTTTTTTTTTTATTTTAATTTTTCAATTAAATTATTTTTATTTAAAGTTTTTAAATTGTTTAATTTATTTGCACAATAAAATTTGTTTAATGTGTATACTATGTGTATAGTATATATATGTATATATATGTATATCTTAATACACTTTACACACATCAAAGCAAAATAGCAAATTCATACACTTTTTTTTTTTTTGTGGCTTTGAAGGACCAAATGTTTAGGTGTAGCGCTAGTTCTATTACTATTTTACTTCCCCTTATCAAATAAAAATCAATTTTCTTTTAGTATAGTATAAATTATCTTTAATTTAAAAATGTGTAGTGTCGGGCGAAAGTTCTCGAAAAGAATGAATAACCTTTTACATTCTTGAGGGTTAAAAAGATGACTTGCATAATAATTTAATGATTTATGAGTAATGAGTAATTCACAATAGCTAAAGTATTACATTTAATTTTGTGAGTGTTTAATTTGTAGGATTAAAAAAAAAATTAAAATTTATATATTTATGTTGTGTGCCAAACACGCTGGATCTTCTCGAAGTCACGCTGCAAGAGAATCCTGATGACCTCGACTTTCGGAGCTGTTCTGTACGCAATTAGATCGTCGGCATACGCAATTGCCGGAGTTAGACTACTTATCAGATCGCTGGTGTAAATGCTGAATAGAATCGGCGAGATGACCGCTCCCTGCTGAAGACCATTTTTAATATTAAAGGGTGTGGCAGAAGTTACATTGCCACTCTTGACAACAAATTTTCTGCCATTGAGCATATCATAAAGCATATATAATAGTGGTTTACTAATGCCAAGTCTGGTCAGCTTTAGATAAAGACCCTCTAACCATACGGTGTCCAAGGCCTTCTCCAAATCAACCAGACAGGCACCCGTACTATGGATGGTACTGCATGGCACTTTATCCCTTCTTCAGCGTCCCACTTTCGTGGATTGTTGGGAGTAGGCATTGAGTATGTAAAGCTGCACCTACGGAGAGTTGTTGGATCCTCGATTCTCACATTTGAAGAACTTTATACTGTCCTTACTCAGATAGAGTCTATTTTAAATTCTCGTCCTGTTTGTGTTATTTCTAATAACGATTTAAATCAATTAACCCCCGCACATTTTCTTATAGGAGAACCCCTCACTGCTGTTCCTGAGCCCAGTTACCTAAATGTACCTACAAATCGGTTGTCTCAGTGGCAGCATCTTCAAAGTATGGTCCAAGGATTTTGGAAAAGATGGCAAGCAGAATATATCACATCACTCCAAGAAAGACCCAAATGGAACAAGAAGAAGCGGAATTTAAAGATTGGTGACCTAGTGATTATACGGGAGCCTAAATTACCTCCCACAAGACGGATACTCGAATGAAGGCTCTGATGACCAGATACGTGTAGCAACAGTCAGGACTGCAAATGGGAAATATCGCCGTCCAATTACCAAACTGGCACCTTTACCGAAGTCCTGAAACTTCCAGGGGGGGGGGGTGTTCCAGGGGGGACGGCATGCTTAAGATTCATTGCTTGATTATGAAATCTTCATCTTGAAAATTAAATTAATATTCTTTAAATTCATTTTGTTAATATCTTACAAATATTTCCTAATTACTCTATGTTAAATGAAAATCACTCAATTCTCAATTATTATCATGTTATTTAATGTTCAACAGTTAAATACTCCGAATTTAATTCTCTTTTTTTATGTACATACATACATATTGCCAATTTGTTAACTACCTAACATATTTTCTCGTGGGCATCGAGCGCTTTTGAACTCGATCGCTGACCAGGGCACATGGTAAAATAAATAGTATCATTTGCTTATCGAATTATTATTTCTCATTTATCTGTTTTGGCGATATTTTTACTAATTTGATAGGCAATTCGTTCGTTAAGGTTTGATTCGCTTTAATTCGCAACAACACCAAAAAAACGGCAATTTTCACTTCTCGAATAACAAGTGGAACATCAAATATCGTACCACAACAATTTGTACGATGTTATGAAGGAAATAAATGAAAATTTAAAGGGGATTTTAAAATACAAACGAAGGGACTACGAACTAAACGAAAAGAGTCACAAAATAAAAAAACAGAAACTCAAACTTAAGAAAGAAAAATTTGAATTAAAAAAAAAAGTCACGTTGAAAAAACCAAAAATACAGTTGCTAAATTGGAACTGAAGAAGGAGATTCTATGACTTCGCCAGCAAATGGACCCACCATACTAATATAAAATAGTACATCCCATTTTTATTTTTAAGTTTTAAAAGTGAAGTTATTTTTATTTTTATTTATTTATGTGATCATTTTAGTTTTCTACTTATGTATATGCTTATTTAAAAAAAGTGGAGGTTTTCTTTTGTTTTTTCGTTTTATCGTATTTGTAAGTTTTATTAGTGAATGTTTTAAGAAATAAATAAATGTATTTATGAATTCAACAAATCATTTCTTATGTTATTTCTTATTTTTTTTTTGCTAAATTCGAACATTCTTCGTTTTCTAAAGAATTTTGTTCTACGGTGAAAAGGTTCTCATCTTTTTGCAAGAATTCCTCTTGAGCTGGACCGGGTAATTCACCTCTAAACTTTAAACACAGATTGTGGAGTGCACAACCAACGTTAAAAATTTGAGCCACCTTCTCGGGCGAATAATGAAGCTCCCTTGCTGCCAAAAGACATTGGAACCTTGCCTTTAGAACACCAAAAACACGCTCAATGATATATCTCGAAATCGAAAATTTTTCATTGAATTTCGATTCCATAGATCCTTGAGCTGCCACTTTGTATGGTACCATAATCCAAGGCTCTATTGGATACCCTAAATCTCCTAATAAAAGTTTTCAATATTATTTTAGTTTAGTTTAAAACTATAAAGCTACTTACCTAAGATCCATGATGACTTATCTCCATTTTCAAAGCACCGTTTGAGGTAAGCTCTCTCGGCACTGATTCCCCAGGCATGAGAGTCATGACACGCACCTCCATATCTTCCGTTAACTGCTCTTATGGGCATGGTATGGTCACATATCTAGTTTAAGAAAAGTATTTTCAACTCAAGATGTTTTTTTTTTTTGTACGTATAGTGCAAGTACATATATACAAATTTGATTATTTGAACTTACCACCATTGCATTGATACTGTGCTTAAGCTTTCTGTTAAAAAAAGATGTTCACTCGTAGCCGGCCGAATAATTTGGATATCCACAACACCGATTATACCAGGAATTCGCGATTTTCCCCAAAAATAGCGTTTTGACTTCCGTTTTTCTTCTTTTGTCATTTTGAAGTTAATAAGCTGAGGACACATAACTTTTTTGACTGAAGTTAAAATCTCAGCCATAATCTTCGACATGGTTTGTTGTGCCAGACCCGCATGCCTGTCTCCACCGATTTGGTTTTGGTAGCCTCCTGTTGCCAAAAATTTCAGGGTAGCTGATACTTTCATCATGTTCGGGATAGCATTTTGCCTTGCGCGAATAGTAAGATGTGGTGAAATTTGGTTCAATAAAAACATGAAGGCATCTTTTGAAATTCGGTAAATTTTAAAAAAGCTAAAATAAAGTTATTATATTGGATTAAAAATGCGTTCAAATAAATATTTAAAAGGTACGTTTTGTCGCTGAGCTCCATTATGTTGGATTTATCTCTAACTCGTCTTCGTTCAATTTGCTCAATTCGTTCTGAATTTTCTACTGAGCTTAGCCAAATTGCAACATTGTCTATTTTTTGTTATTGTTTTCTTGTTTGCACAGAACCTTTTATACCTACTTGTGTTTTTGTTTACATTATTTAAGTATGTCAAACAAATGCGGGACTCGTTCGAAAATCGAAAATTTTGTGACAAATAGTTGGCAGTATCGGCATCCGATTCTATTTTCATAGATAGTACCATTTGAATGTAGAATCGGAAATGACTTTCGAATAGAATAAAAAGTAGAATCGAAATAGATAGTAGGGCCCCTGCTCACATAAATGTCTAAGATTTTTTCTTGTTCGCATAAGCAAATAATGACGTTTTAAATATGTAAATTTCAGGGGTGCCGATGGTAGCTGAAGCACTTTGGTAAGGGCACTGCAACAACATCAGCAGTGCCCTTATGTGTGTGGTGAGTGTCCTTCCGATTTTCTCCTTTTTTGAGACCAAGCCTGACATGTGTTTTGATTGCTGGTCAGGTTTAGTTTCGGGGGCAAGTTCCCCCCCATCTGACTAGCTCAGCTGTGCATCGCAAGCAAGCCGCGTCCCCGGATCTAGAAATTCCTTCCTTTTTCGCTCTGTTCCCTTAACCTGTTCCTGTTCATTCCTGCCTTATCCTCCTCATATTCCGCTGCCTTACCGACCCTTCCTCTCATCCATACTTCCTACCTACTCCTCTCCATTTGCCAGCAACAAATGGCGCCCAACGCATTAGCTTTTGTAGTCTTTGTTACAGTTAATTTATGCTGTGAAAGTTTTCAACCAAATTTAATGTAAGCTTTCAAGACCCGTATGTCTGCACCAGGAAGGTCGCAGGGGCATTTAGGAGTATCGCGACGGTATCTTGGAAGTTCACAACGAATGCGGTTAGTGCTTGTTCGGCGTTTTATCTTAGTCTGCATAAGGAAAGTCCCAGACATACCTAGATGTATTGCGACGAACTTTTGAAGACTTGCAGTAGCAACATATAACGTCTTTTGTCTAGTTTTTGATTATTCCTATCCTTACTTTCTTACTTTTCAATCCACTTTTTAAATTTCTTATTCTTGTATCTTGATTTCATAGGTTTTTTTTTTTTGTATCTATCTTAAAGCTAGACAAAAATTCATAAAAAGTAGCCTACTTATCAATATTTTAAAACTAACTTACTGGCCCCAGTTGGGCGCTCTAAGTTAAACTATAATAACTTAGTGCTAATGCCTTTCGGCCTAAGAACTATCTTAATACTAAATCCAGGTCGGTTTTATTTTTACCGAGAAGAATTTACAAAAAAAACTCGGTATCTGTCTTTATTTTTTTGGTTTTATATAAAACTTACAAACTACATGAAACTTAATTAAAGCTTATTAAAACTAATTAAATAAAACTACTTAAAGCTACTTAAAACTATTTACAACTAATTATAAACTAGTTATAACCTACTTATAAGCTACTTACAGACTACTTACAAACTAGAACAGCCACAGCAAGCATTTTCCGGTTTTATATTTTTTTTTGTATTTTTGTGGGTTTTATAATTTTTTTTGTGTTTTTGTATGTTTTTTTTTTTTTTTTTTTTGTGCCACCCTGACTGTCCCTACTTAAAACTAACTACCTAAGCCTATGCAAGTCGGCCATACAAAAGAAAATAGCAAGGTCAACTATTAAATGTCTGAAGGAACTTCATCTTCGTTTTTCAACCACCAGAACTGGTTCTCCTGCTTTACCCTATCTCTTCGGTCCCGTTCGGACACAGTCCTACCGAACCGAAGGTGCTCAGCTCCGTCTTGTGCGAGGACGTCCCGACTGTAAAGGAGCCGCCGATCCACAGTTCTACGGCTGACGTGGTAGATTAGCGGAACCGCCGCTCTATCCTGGATCAGCCCTCGACTGTCTAGGTGGAGGAATGCATCCGGCGGAATAAAGCCGCTTAGGCGCACACTCTCGTAGTATTCGTTGTTGGGGTAGTAAGCCCCGAAAATTAAGCTGTTAGACGAGGACATCGCTCTTGCAATGTGACCTCGAATAAGTTTCATCAAGAAATTATCTATCCTGTTTATTGTTACGCTTCTGCCGTGCTTCCTTATAGTAAGGGAAGAGCAGATGACGGAGAGTTAAAAAAATAAAAATAACTACAACAAATGGTTATTTGTATTGTTTCTATATTTTTATTATTATCTATTATTATTATTATTTGATTTAGAACGAGAAAGGCCCGCTGTCTTTTGCTGGGCTGCGACCTATCTCTTCTGTCTACGATTATTAACTCTGCTTCTTCACATTTGGTTCTCTATATTTATAAATTTACCATTTTACCATCACCAATTACCACCACCAAAACCAGGCTACTTACCATCGAGTTCACCAGAATCAGGCCACACACCGTGGTCACGATCATTCATTCATCGCTATGTAGGCTGTAACCCTCATGTCGATCATATGTTGACCCACTAAAGTACTTCTGGGTGTGTCATCATCGATCGTTGTTCTGAGGTTTCATATTGCACATTGCACTTGACATACTCTATTGCATTGCAGTTGTTTATTTATGTTTCTGCATTCGTTGCAATAGAGGCGCACATATGGCTTTAGTCAAAATGACTAATGACTATGTATTGTTCCATAACAATGAATATAAATGAAAATTGTGTTTAGTCGGGGTTTTTGTTTCATGATTCATTAGGTGACTGGTTGATAGGAATTGGGTAGCGTACAATGGATGATGATTATTTGGGGTTTGAGAATGGTTGTGGCTCTCGGGTCACAACATCCTCCCCCTCTTGAAAAAAGAAAATTCGTAGCCTAATAAGAAAAAGGTTAGGAATTTTCGCAAAAGAAATACGTATGAACCAAATGCGACGAGGTTAGAGTTTTACAAGAGGTCTGAACTATGTATATTATATATATATATTTCTAAATAAAATCAATAATTTACAACAAAAATACAATTCATTCATTCAACAAAAATATAATTCATTATTGTTTTTTTTTTCACATGATATAGAAATTTTTTCTTCTTTTTGTTTTGTCATCGAATTTGTACATGTGAATACATGTGTACAGTTACTAGTATCCATTTGTTTATTTTTTTTTGACTTACATTGTTATTAAATGCTATAGATAGATTTTTTTTGTTTTTTTTTTTTTTTTTTTTTTTTTTTTAAATAGGTCGCTTTAATTTATATATATATTTTTTTTTTTGCTTAATTTACTTAATTTTCATTGAGTCCAATTAATTACTTAATACAAAAATTGGGTTTTCGTTGCTATCTTGGGTTACTTGTACAATTTTCTTCTTCTTTAACTCTTTCTCATATTCGTGTTTTACTATATAAGTTTGGTATCTTTTGTAACAAATGGAGATTATAAGAATTATAAAGATGAAGTATATTAACGTATAATGGTGTAGGTCGTGTTTATCAATTGATAGAAACGGTATTTGTTCTTTAGTTTTTTGGAAATTAATTTGTTTAGAGAGAAGATTCAGTTCATCTCGGCTAGAGTACTTAACGAATGTTATTTTGTTTTCGGGTTTGATTATATTTTTCGGAAAATTGTCTTCTACATCGGAAATATTTAAGGCTGGAATAAAGGAGTTATAAATAAAAGTAGCTTTTTCGTTCTTAGCCCATATCTCGAGATCTTTGGATTTAAGCAAGCAATTCCCTGTTAGTTCAAGAGAAGCTGTTCCTTCCAGTGTGTGTGTTATTACAGAATCTCGACATATTTCGTCAACTATATATTTATTTACAGAGGAGAATAACCATGTGTTTGGTTTGGAAGTTTGTATCCAAATTGTGGAAATATTTGATTCTTTGATTTCACAGGAGGTGGGGAGCGATTGTACTCTTTGCAGAAGTAGGATTTCACATTGGGGGTTGTTTGTATTTGTGTTAAAAATAGGATGTGTCATTTCACATAAGTAATTGTTGTCAATGGTTTTGCAGTGACTCAGATCTTCAGATTCTAAGTTATAATAATGTTCCTTTTTGTAATCTATAAGGAGGTATTTAGAAGTAGGTTGAATGAATATTAGTTTGTTACTAAATAGGGTTGGAAGAGGGATAATTTTATACAGTTGAAAATTTTCTCTAAAAGGTAGAGGGATGTTAAATACGTATATAACTTTTTCTTTTCTAATTGTTGCACTCATACTGCTTATTTCGTAGAGGGGTAGTATATCATTCTCGTTGCCCAAGTATGGTAACTGTAGGTCAGCCGGAAGTTCCTGTTTTATTTTTAGCAAAACATTTTTAAGCTGATTTGGTGTAATGATTGTCGGATGCGGGGTGCCGTTTTTTGCATTAACTAGGACATCGAGGATGTCAGAAATTGTGTTTTGGTATCTTATGATAAGCAGGGTTAAAAGTGAGGTAAGAGATTCTATTTTTAATAACGTTGATTGATCTGAGGTTTGATTGACGAGTTTCTCAACTGCGTCTTTCACGTCTCCGATCTTTGAATTAATAGCTTTAAATTGGGATTCGATAGTAATTTCTGATTTATTAAACATATTAGTAGTTGTTTCTATTATAAGTGTTTGATTTTTTACGAGTTCTAAAAGATAATTCTCATTATATCGTAGATTTTCTATTTGTTTGTCGTAAAACTTAGCATCATCTTCGTCCAGAGTTCCGAACAAAGATTTACTAATCGTTCCTATAACATTTACTAAGGCTCTTTTATTCCTAGGTTTAGGTTTGGATTGTATAAGGCTAAATTTCAGTTTTATATCATCCATTAAGTGCGATACTTCTGCTACTGCGCTACTACAAAGAAGGTCAAAGTTTGGTTTACCTTCTAGTTGTTTACACCGACTTTTTATCTCGTAGACATAAAATTCCGCGTGTTTTAGGGCTCCATTGAACAATGTTAGATCGTAATATGCTATCAGCTTCCATTGTGTTGTATAGAGTTCGACTTTGCCTATCTCTTCAAAGTAGATGCCCGGATTTTGTCCAATTGGGCTTATCTTGAGAGTGGCGCTGGTCAATACTGGCAGTAAAATGAATATTAGGAGACCCATGACCTATAATACCAAAGAGAATGGATGTTTTCCTATAGTTACGTTTATTTACGTATATGATTTCTGTGTGTGTGTGTGTGGATGTGTGTTTTTGTGTAATTGTGTGAAATTGAAGTAGTATTTTTTTTCTAAATTTTGAGGAAGTTAGTCCGTAAAGATTTTGAGATTATTGTTGTGAACAACTTTTGTCCGATTCCGAATTCTTATTTCTGTTGTTTCGTCGGAAGTTATTCTACATACCTCGAAAGGACCTTCCCAAAGTGAGGAGAATTTGTTCTTTCTTGTATGATTCTTTACTAGAACCATGTCTCCTACGTTAAACGACTTTGTTTTAGCACTTTTGTCGTAGTATTTCTTACTGTTTTCTTTTTTGTGAAGTAATTTTTCTTTAGCAATTTGGTATCCATGTTGTAACCGGGATTTCAGTTCGTTTGCGTAATTTTCATAATTGTAAGATACCTGAGGATTTTTTGTAAGGTTTGTAGGAATCCTAGCGGGATATCCGTACAATAATTCATGAGGCGTGTAACCAGTACTGCTATGTGCAGTTGTATTAAAAACAAAGATAGCATATGGGATCCATGTATTCCATGAAAGAGGATCTCGATTTACATAGTGTCTCAGATACTCAGCCAATGTACGGTGACTGCGTTCGAGCGCTCCGTTTGTCTGAGGATGGTATGGTGTTGTTTGAATCTTTTTTATTTTTAAAAGCTTGCATACTTCTTTAAATAGTTGACTCAAGAAATTTGTGCCTTGGTCTGTGAGAAGAGCTTCAGGAAATCCGAAGCGACACAAGATTTTTTCCACAAATGCTTTAGCTACTGTAGATGCTTCTGCGTTTTCTAAGGGTATAGCCTCAGTAAACTTGGTCAGGTCATCTTGAAACGTAAGGAGGTACTTATGATTTTCATAGCTAATAGGTAGTGGACCAACAATATCCAATGCTACTCTCTCAAATGGTACTGAACTAGTTGTGGTGATTTTCATGGGTATTTTCGGATTCTGTATTAATTTATTTGTCTGGCATGATTTACACTGAAGAATATGATTTTTTATATCCGTGTTCATAGTTGGCCAGAAATATTTTCTTTTATTTTCTTTATTGTCCTTGTTATACCTTGGTGGCCTCCGAGAGGGGAGTCATGGAAGTCATATAGTACAGTTTTTATGGATTCCAAATTGTCTAGAAATATTCTTTCATCTGTAAAGACGTAAATGTCTTTACTTTGGTTTTGAAATATGTTTGTAATGATGATTTTTAATTTTGTTTTGGATTCGCTATCTATACAGGGTAACGCGAATCCAATTGCCTGTTCGTTATGACTTTGGTCGCTAACAGAAGTAAGACATGTATTAATAATTTCTGTGTCTTTAGGCGTTCTAATAGGTAAAGGTAAAGTAGTTATAAAATTTTTCTCGTTATTGTGAAGAAATGTTGAAACTTTTCCTATGTCAGGTTTTATAAAGTTTGGAAATGTATTTCGCAAAAGTTCTTCTTCTGTTGAATCAATTATTGTTAGTACGAACACTTTAATATTGATTTTTGTGTTTTCAAAAATCGATCCCTTTTCTTCTTGGAGCGAAAAACGTGACATAACCTCTATTTTATCTTGATCATTGATTTCCAAACTGTCCTGATTAGGTTTATTTTTGGTTTGACTTCGAGTTGTCACCAGGACTTTGTTTCCCACATTGTTTTCAGGTCTAACCTTATTGATTTGATTTTCTTCTGTTCTTATATTTCTGCTTAAAGCATCAGCATTTAAATTTATTTTTCCTGGTTTGTGTTTTATTGAATAATCGTATTCGGATAAAAGAATTTTCCATCTTGCTAATCTGGACATAGGGTCAGTTCGAGAGAATAGCCACTGTAAAGGTTTGTGGTCGGTACAAATAGTGAAATGTCTTCCGTAAACATAAGGACGAAATTGTTGAATAGCATAAACGATTGCAAGTAATTCCTTTTCCGTTGTGTTATACTTAACTTCAGTATCATTTAAGGTTCTACTTGCAAATGATATTGGTTTGTCCTGTCCGATGGGACCTTGGGACAGGATAGCTCCAATTCCAACATCGCTAGCATCTGTAGTCACAATGAATTCTTCCTTAAAGTTAGGGTAAGCTAGTACTGGGGGATTTATCATTTTATTTTTTAGTTCTCTAAATGCTTCGTCACAAAAGGCATCCCATTTAAAAACACAATTTTTCTTTAGAAGTTTCGTAAGGGGTTTTGCTATTGTAGAGAAATTCTCTATGAACTTCCTGTAATAGCCAACAAAACCAAGAAAAGATTTTATACCTTTTGCATTTTTTGGTGTAGGATAAGTCCTGACGGCTTTGATTTTTTCGGGGTCCGGTTTTAGTCCATCTTCCGAGATAAGATGTCCCAAGTACATAAGTTCATGTCTAAGGAAATTGCATTTTTCTGGTTGAAGTTTTAGTTTATGAATACTCAGTTGATCGAGTATTTTTCTAAGTCTAGAATTATGATCGTTCAGATCGTATCCATGAAGAACTATGTCATCCATGTAGACGAAACAGTCGAATCCTTGCAAACCAGTAAGAACGGTATTCATTAAACGCTGGAAGGTTGCAGGAGCATTCTTCAAACCAAATGGCATACGATTATACTCGTAATGCCCGAATGGAGTGCTAAATGCGGTCTTGCAACGATCCTCTGCATCCATCAAGATCTGATGAAATCCTTTAGCCAGGTCAAGTGTGCTAAAGTATTTTGCTCTACCCAACTGATCAAATATATCGCTGATATTTGGTAAAGGGTAAGCATCCCCGATAGTTAGATCATTTAGTTTCCTAAAATCGACGACTACCCTCCAACGTTTGCTTCCATCGTTACCCGGTTTTTTGGGAACAAGTAGCAAGGGTGAGTTCCAGGGACTCGAGCTTGGTCGTACGATATCATCGTCCAACATTTCTTGTACCTGTTTATGGATTTCTTTTTTTTGGCTTTCTGGAAGTCGATAGGGTTTAATAAAGAGAGGAGGTTTGTTCTCATCAGTAACAACTTTGTGTGTCATTGAATCGGTATAAGTGAGATGATCTCCCTCAAGATAAAACAAATCATTATATTCCCTACAGATCTTAAGTATAGATTCTTTTTCTTCTGTATTGCAATGGTCTAATACCAACATGGATTCTAATTTTTCCAGGCGTTTTTCAATTTTGTTGTTAAAACCTTTCATACCCGACTCATCGTATTGATCTAAGCTATCAAAATTTAAATTAAAATTATTACTGTTAATTATTTTCTCTGTTTCTAGTGTATTCATAGTTAAAATTTTGATCTTGTTATTTATAGGTCTTACTATTGACTCGCCTACATATACTCCTGGACAGATTTGTTTCTTTTCGATCACAATGTCCCCAAGTTTTTTGTTACCTATTTCAAATGGAATTTCAATAATTTGCTGACTTCGAGGTGGAAGAGTCAGATAAAAATTGTTATCACTTGAATTTTTGTTTGATGCAGTCTTACAAGTTGCCACATTCTTATCAATTACTGCTTTAGTTTCCTTGCTGCTTTGGCTGTCGTTTTCTAAAGTCTTACCTTTATTTATAACTGCTTTAGTTTCTTTGCTCTTTTGGCTGTTGTTTTCTAAAGTCTTACCTTTATTTATAACTGCTTTAGTTTCTTTGCTCTTTTGGCTGTTGTTTTCTAAAGTCTTACTTGCTACGCCATTTTTCGATGTAGTCTTATTTAATGCATCGGCATTTATTTTTACCGTTTGTTCGTTTGAAGATGAGGGTGATTCTTTGCTATCAGAGCCAATATTCTTTTTAAGCTTATTTGAATTGGAGGTACCACTTGTGGTTTCAATACCACTACTTTCAATGTCAAAATCATGGCCCGTAGGCATCACCTCGTGAGGGATAGCTTTTTGAATATTTTCTTTGATTACAGAGTTACCAATATTCTCATTAAAATTAATTTCATTTATTTCTAGAACTTGTTTTTTGTAGTTTACCTTACATTTGTATTTACTAAGGAAATCGTTCCCTAGAATACCATCATACGCTAAATTTATACGTGTGGTAAGGAGCTGAAAAGGATGTTTTAGTGAAAGATTATGTTCTTGATTAATTATAAAGGAGCCTGTTATTTCTCCCAGTGTGAAAACTGAATCACTAGAAATTGAGGATATAACACATCTTCTTTCTGGGTTTGCGTTTGCCCCAAGTTTGTCTTTGTACAAACTCATATCCGCTCCAGTGTCTATTAGGAAAGTGGAGTAGGTTTTGTTTGATGGCTGGAATTGAATTCGTATTACTGGCTCATGAAACTCTGGGCAAAGCGAAACAGTTAGGCTTTTTGTGTCTATTGTTGCGGGTCGACATTCGAATTTAGTCGGGATGGATGACCCATCTCTTCCTCCCGAGCATCGTCGTTTCCCGAATTGTTGGGATAAAAATCTTCACCAGAACTCCAATTCCTGTATCCTGGTCTAGCATTGTATTGTCTGACGTTGGTAGGATTTTGGTTGTTACTATTTTTATTCTGTGAGCTATCCCTAAATGGGTTTGAGTTATTTCGATTTAGTTCGAATCGTTTTAACCTACAATCCGCTTCTCGATGGTTGGGTTTTTTGCAATACCCACAAGTGAGGCGTTGTACTTCTTTTTTTATGTGGGCTGATTGGTTTGGAGAATTAGTACTCCTGTTCGGATTGCTATAGCAATTCGCACTGGAATGACCAATTTTATTGCAAAATTGACAAGTTGGACGTGTCGAAGGAGAGAAACTTGTATATTGTTGGTTTCGATTCAGGTTCGAACTGGTAGAGGGGCTAACCCGTTCTAGCCGATTGGAGTGCTCTTCTGCATATAGGATGGATTTTTTCAAATCGGTTTCCCCGTGCGCCTGAACCATAAACCTCAGGTTTTGGTTTCGGATGCCATCCTCAAAAGTTTGAATGGCGAGTTTGTCATTTTCTTTAAAAAGAAAATTTCTTACTGCCTCTTCTGTGGAGCTGGCATAGGTTGCAGAGTTTAACGCGTTTAATAGTTGACCCACACGGTCACCGAATTCCTTAAGAGTCTCCTTTCCTCGTTGCCGAGCTGAAATCAACTCATTTTGGGCTGAGGATCGAGACTTGACTAGGGTATATTCCTTTTTTAATAATAAACAAAGATCCTCCCACTTTTCTACGGTTCGGAATTGGATGAGCTCAAACGCTGGTCCTTCAAGCCTAGTTTTCACTATGCTGAGGAATAGTTTGTGCTCATCCGCTTTTACCGATTTAAACAGAATGTCACCGCATGCAAGGAATTTGGAAAGATTTTCCGATTTCCCATTGAATGTTGGTACAATGTTTATTATGTCCTTAAGACCCATTTTATACTCCGTCATTTCGGGAAGTGAATGAAAAGGTAAATGTTCAAAAAGACTAACTTTATTTTTTTGATTTCGGGTAGTAATTTTGAACACGTTTTGATTTTCGAGAGAGAGAA
>OX276335.1:151034079-151176579 GCA_946251815.1 Dasysyrphus albostriatus | reverse complement strand
ACCTGCTGGCTACGGATCGGCCATCGTTTCCAAGAAGCGGTGCCTATCTGGATCTATTGCTAATTGACTGACAATTACTGACACTGTGGGTCAAAGACCAAGAAACTGTTTACGAACGATCGAGTACGACAGTGATCACTGCGGACTCTCCACCGTAATACAGCTTCCGAACGAGCTCGTGGAGTTGGATGAGTATGTACCTGTGCATACTTACAATTACAGTAAGGTGCGCTGGCCACGCTTTACCAACGCCTTATCGAGCGAAATCAGTTCGAATAACTTATCTCCACCAAATGACAGGAATTTGACAAATAACGAAATAGAACAATACCTAGAACAAATGGATGAGACAATCAAACGATCAATGAACAGAACAATACTGAAATACAAGCAACGGGACACAACCGACATGTATCGAAACGCAACCATTGACGCACTACACAGACAAAAAAGTGGATTGCTGACAAGACTCAAACTCTTGTACCGACGGTTTACTGACCCTCACGACTTGGAGATTAGGACACTGAAGTCGTCGATCAAAAACATCAACCAACTAATTAAAGAAAACTATCGGTTGTCAATTAATTTGTATTGGGATAACAAAATTCGGGCCGTTAACTCTAGCGACCCGAGCATGTTTCCGCAAATTAACAAGATATTTAGAAGGAATGATCAGAACGATCTTCCGTGTCTCAAGCTTCAGAGAACGACAGACAACAGAGACGTACTTCTGACAGCAGGAATTAATCCAGAGGACGCCGTCTTGGACGATGACCTCTTTATTGTCGAAGATCCGCAGGAGAAAGTGGAGGCTGTGGGGGCTGCTTTCCAGCAAGTGTACGAGGTGAATGCGTGCATTCGCCCGAATCATGACCTGGAAAACAGAGCCTTGCTCCATCACTTCTACCTTCGGAATGACATCACGCAATGGCGATCAGAGAACCTTGGTTTCACCGGGTTTAATGAAGATCATTTGGTAAATGCCATAATCGCCGAGCGAAATGGGTCCAGTTCCCTGTTAATTACGAAGGTCGAGCTACAGCTCATCTTCGATTCATTAAAGAAGAAGAAGTCAGCAGGAGTCGATGGCATATCCAACGTTGTACTTCGACATTTACCTCAAGAAGCAGTAGACATTTATACCACTCTGTTTACCAACGCTCTGAATAATGCATATTATGGAAGACAGCTGTGGTGCATCCTCTCCCGAAAAAGGGTAAGGACAACTCCAATCCGGCGAATCTCCGGTCGATAAGTCTTCTTCCGAGTATCAGCAAGGTAATCGAAAAAGTTATCAATTGAGCTCTGTCTAAGTGGGCCGAGGACAATAATATCATACCGGACAATCAGTTCGGTTTTAAGGCGGGACATGACACCATTCATGCCGCGTCGAAACTCGTTTCTGATGTCCAATGGAACAAATCTAAGAAGCAGTGTACGGGTGCCTGTCTGGTTGATTTGGAGAAGGCCTTCCACACCGTATGGTTAGAGGGTCTTTATCTAAAGCTGACCAGATTTGGCATTAGTAAACCAATATTATATATGCTTTATGATATGCTCAATGGCAGAAAGTTTGTTGTCAAGAGTGGCAATGTAACTTCTGCCACAACCTTTAATATTAAAAATGGTCTTCAGCAGGGAGCGGTCAACTCGCCGATTCTATTCAGCATTTACACCAGCGATCTGATAGGTAGTCTAACTCAGGCAATAGCGTATGCCGACGATCTAATTGCGTACAGAAGAGCTGCAAAAGTCGAGAACATCAGGATTCTTTTGCAGAGTGACTTCGATGACATTCAACGATATTGTGATGACTGGAAGTTGAAAATCAACTTTCAGAAATCAGAAACTATCTTGTTTAGGACTCCGTTGCGTGGAGCCACAAGGGATACGAGAAAGAATTGGCGCAAGCTGGTGATCGTAGGGCCAAATGGACATCCACTGGCGAGTAAAAGTGTAGTAAAGTACCTTGGCATCTGGATGGATCAGTATTTGTATTTCGACAGACATATAAATGCTGCTCTGGCCAGGGCTAGGGGAGCCTTTGCCCTGACGAAACGGTTGTTTTATCGCAGCCGGCTTGACAGCAGGGTGAAGGTGATTTGCTACATGGCCCTTATCCGGCCTATGATTGCCTATGGGTGCCCGGTTTGGTTCAACGTTGCCCCATCTCAAATGGAAAAGATTCGGGTGTTTGAGAGGCAGTGTCTACGACGCTGCCTTGGATTGCACAGAACACTAGAGTCGGAGTACAAACACTACTATTCCAACCTGGCTCTATACAACGGGGCCAACATAAATGGGATAGATAATTTCTTGCTGAAACTTATTCGGGGTCACATTGCAAGAGCGGTGTCCTCGTCCAACAGCTTAATTTTCGGGGCTTATTACCCTAAATACGAATACTATGAGAGTGTGCGTCTAAGCGGCTTTATTCCGCCCGATGCATTCCTCCACCTAGACAGTCGAGGGCTGATCCAGGATAGAGCGGCGGTTCCGCTAATCTACCACGTCGGCCGTAGAACTGTAGATCGGCGGCTCCTTTACAGTCGATACGTCCTCGCACAAGACGGAGCTGAGCACCTTCGGTTCAGTAGGACTGTGTCCGAACGGGACCGAAGAGATAGGGTAAAGCAGGAGAACCAGTTCTGGTGGTTGAAAAACGAAGATGAAGTTCCTTCAGACATTTAATAGTTGACCTTGCTATTTTCTTTAGTATGGCCGACTTGCATAGGTTTAGGTAGTTAGTTTTAAGTAGGGACAGTCAGGGTGGCAAAAAAAAAAAAAAAAAAAAAAAAAAAAAACACACAAAAATTATAAAATCCACAAAAACACAAAAAAATCATAAAACCGGAAAATGCTTGCTGTGGCTGTTCTAGTATGTAAGTAGTCTGTTAATAGCTTATAAGTAGGTTGTAATTAGCTTATAATTAGTTGTAAATAGTTTTAAGTAGCTTTAAGTAGTTTTAATTAGTTTTAATTAGTTTAAATTAGCTTTAATTTAGTTTTATGTAGTTTGTAAGTTTTATATAAAACCAAAAAAAAAAATTAAGACACTGATTCCGAGTTTTTTTGTAAATTCTTCTCGGTAAAAAATAAAACCATCTGGATTTAGCATTTAGATAGTTCTTAGGCCAAAAGGCATTAGCATTAAGTTATTATAGTTTAACTTAGAGCGCCCGACTGGGGCCAGTAAGTTAGTTTTTAAGGTAATGATAAGTAGGCTAGTTTTTATGAATTTTTGTCTAGCTTTAAGATAGTTTTAAGAAAATTGAAAAATAAAAATGAATTAAAAAAAAAAAAAAAAAAAAAAAAAAAAAAAAAAAACACCATTACCTATGGTGCGGTCGCATGGCATAAAAGAACCGAATTGCTCACAGCTAGGAAATCACTAGAAAAAGTCCAGAGGCTCGCATGCTTATGCATAACAGGAGCAATTAAAACTTGCCCTACAGCAGCCATGGAAGTTATCCTTCATCTATCCCCCTTACATGAAGCTACAGCAGGTGCTGCAAAGGGAGCCATCATGAGGTTTGCCAAAGAAGGAGCCGGTACTGGTAAATGCATTAGTCTCATGGTTGGGGACTGCCTTCCAAAGTAAGCGGTAACAAACCTTATTGACATTCCAAGAGATGGCATGAGTAAGAGATACAACTTCGAGAAGAACTTTTAAATAAAAAGGAGTGGGTAGGCGGAATAGAAAACTATACTCTCAAACCAAATGCCATCAAGTGGTACACTGATGGATCGAGAACAACTGAAGGGACTGGGCTGCAGTCTTTGGGCCTAGAACCAAACATTCCATACCGATGGGATAGTCTACTAGCATTTTTCAGCCGGAAGCTCAAGCCTTAGCAAAATGCGCACAATGTAATCTCGAAAGAAATTACCGAAACTGTTAAACATTGTATCAACGCACACTAAAATATTCATGATTTCTTGTATATACATATTACACATTTACACTAATATAACACTAGTATATAATCTATGTATGTAAACCTTATGAATTTCAACTCTTTTCTCATTCTCGAATAAACCGCCTTTCTGTGCTGAACTTAAAATAAAACCGTGTCGCCTTTTTAATTTACTTAACAGGTTATGGGCCCAGCAGTCCGATTTTGTATGTTTAGTATTTGAGAATCTAGAATAAAAAGAAAATTAAAACGCGTTCTAAAAAGTTTAATAAAAACAAAAATTTTAACAATTAATTAAAACTCAAGGTAAGAACAACGCACGCCGTATCTAATTCTAATATAGAAAAACTTGGAGAAGACAATTACGAGTCTTGGAAGCTTCAAATGAGAAGCGTTTTAACATATTTGTTACACAGATTGGCCTCTTATCCGCACTTTCTCTGACATAAACTCTCCCATACCTGGTAAATACAGAATGAAGGAGCTTTTTTTTACGCAAGTCATTCGCTTTTCGAAAGAGAGCATGATTTTGTTTTGTTAGGCTTTCATACGCCCTCACAAATTTATTACTGTGTCCAAACCCGAGGTCATGTAAACTAACTGATCGGGAATTAGTTTTGTAATATTCAGCTACTTTCTTAAGAACAAAGTTCTTTTCGTTTTCATGCGGTAGTTTAACTATGATTGCGCTAGTGGAAGAATTGTTTTGCGGTTTTGTGCGTAGTATGTAATGTGGCCGGATCGGAAAAATATTAATTTTTGTGCAAAATTTGTTGAAAATTTCATCGAGGTTTTCATTTTGAGCAATGGGTATCCCATGAATAACAAGATCGCCGGCAATATTTTTTCGTGCAAGTGCATCAATCTGTAATTTTAGTTGTGTGTTGTCGTTTTCAATTACTTGTGCTTTAAATATGGAGAGTTCGTCGTGCATTGATTCGATTTCACGGCAACGATTTTCGAAGCTTACTAGCTTGCTTTCGCAGTTAAAAATAAGGTGATTAATTGATCCATATCTCTCATTGAAATCCTTTTCAAGTGTTTTAAATTGTGTTTGAAAGTTTTTTTCGATTTCAATAAAACGATCATTAAAAGTGCGTGTAATGTCATTCAGTTCTTTCCTTAATGTTGATTGGATTGTATCAGTCAATGTTTTGGTTAGTGCGTTCAAGCGAGTCTCTAATTTATCCCAAAGTTTTGACGAAGAAGAAGCCACAGAAGGAGAGCTTAAGGGAGATCCAAAAAGATAGCCGGAAGAGGCAGAGACATCAACTAAGTTAGAACGTAAGTTTTTTTTTCACTACTTTGAGGTTAGGTTTAGACATTTTTGTTTTCAAGATTTTTGTTTTTCTTATTACGTCTAATTAGATTTGTTATTCAAACCAGTTCAAACAGACTATTACTAATTTCGTGTTAAGAAAATATATAAAATTAACTTTTACATTTAATATTGATTTTAACCAAGAATAAAATTAATTTAATGTGGAGCCAGACTCAACCACTACACTCCGTTTGACATTACGATATGGGACTATGCAAATGGAACGAAAGTTTTTGTTAATACGGCAGAGGAGGCAGAAAAGGCAAAGTGGAAGAACAGAGATGGTAAGGCACAGGCAATGATATTCCTGGGAGTTAAGGAAAGTCAAATGAGTTATATTCGGAAGTCAATAACATCCCACGAAGCATGGAAAGCCCTCGAAAAAGTGCATACATCCAAAGGACCTACGAAGAAGATTATGCTGTACAGGAAGTTGTTTCAAATGAAAAAACAACATAATAGCAGCATGCAACAGCACTTGCAAGATTTCCAAAATCGGGTAGATCAACTGGAGGAAGCGGGAAACACCATTCCAAAAGAATTACTTTCTATCATGCTCCTCAACACTTTGCCACCAGAATATGAAAATTTCTGTGTTGCCATAGAGACAAGAGATGATTTGCCCGAAGTGAGCACTCTCAAAGAAAAACTGTTAGAAGAAGACGCAAGAAAAACTCATAGTTTAAATAGCTACGATGAAACGGACACACAAGCGTTGCTGTCACAAGAAAAGAATCATACAAAAAGAAAGACACAATCAACGGAACACAAACATCCACCGTTTTTGCTTAAAAAGAAACAGTTTCAAGTCAAGTGTTATTCTTGCGGTAGAATAGGCCATATAGCAAGAGAGTGTCGTGCTAAAAGAAACGGAAAAACAAATAACAAGTATGAAAATGCTATGAGTGTAGGTGTTAATAATATAGACATTAGTAAATACGAGAATGCTATGACGTCAGTAGTGTCGAGTACCGATATAAATGACATCTTATATAAAGTTTGTTGGTGTATCGATAGTGGTGCAAGTGCACATAAATATGTGCAACGATAAATCAAAATTTGTAAAATGGGAGAGCTGGGAACGAAAGCAAATAAAAACCGCTGGACAAGAGACAATCGAAGCATATGGAATAGGAACTATATCAATCTCTGTGAAGTGCATGAGTGGAAAAATAATAAACATACATATGCGCGAAGTGCTTTTTGTACCGAATTTACGTCATAACCTACTGTCTTTTTCACAATCCACAAAGAACGGTTTTACATTTACTTTTGATGAAAATCAAGTCACGATTACAAAGCACAAATCATTTTATTTGAGAGCACCCAAAATGGGAAAAATCTTCGTAATTGCAGAAGCAGGTGAAAATGATTTAACTGATAACGTGTTTTATTGTGAAAAAAATGATACTTCAAATTTGATATTGTGGCATCAGAGGCTTGGCCATTTGAATTTCAAACAATTACGAATGATGCAAGATATAAGTTGTGTAGAGGGAATAAATTGCAAATGGACAAATGAAGACGTAAATTGTGCTATATGCCAAAATGGAAAAATTTGTCAGAAAGTCTTTAAGTCCTCGCAAAATATTGCTGAAGAAATCCTTGACACAGTACACACAGATGTTTGTGGTCCCATAAACGTCAAATCCCTGGGACTTGCCCAATATTTTGTGACGTTCATCGACGATAAATCAAGATACGTCGAAGTAGAAACCCTGAAGTGTCGAAGTCTAGTATTAAATGCATTCAAAAATTACAAATTACGAGCAGAACTAGTTACTGGGAGAAAAATTAATTTCCTGAATACTTGTCAGCAGAATTCAATCAGATTCTAAGAGATGATGGCACCCAGAGACAGCTTTCGGTTCCACATACTCCACAGCAGAATGGAGTAGCCGAAAGATTCAACAGAACGCTTTTAGACATGGTAGGATGTATGTTAATAGAAGCCGGTCTCCCAAAATATTTGTGGGCTGAAGCAGTAAGCACAGCTGCCTTCATTCGGAACAGATGCTCAACAAGCACCCTTGGTAATAGGACACCTTTTGAAGCATGGAGCGGCAAGAAACCTGATGTAGGTTTTCTGAGAGCATTTGGAAGTAAGGTAATCGCGCTAGACAAGACACCTGGAAGAAAGAAGCTAGATCCCAGGGGAAAAGAATTTCGTTTAGTTGGATATTCCCAAGAGTCAAAAGCGTATAGACTTTGGGATTTCAACACAAAAAAAATAATACGGAGCAGCGATGTTAAATTCTTTGAAGAGATAAATTCCAATAATTACAGAAAACACCACAAGGACCTGACGCCGCCGCCACTACCAATTGAAAAACATGATCAAAAACTCCAAGAACAGGAAGAAATAAAGCAGGAAGATCTAAATATGCGAAAATCAGATGAACGGGAAGATTTAAACATTTCATCGAAAACCAACAAACATGAAGAATTACAACTCAATTCAGACATCGATGAAAATTATTCTGCAGCGAACAGTGACATAGGAAAATATGAACCATCACCATCACCTTTCATGACTTTGCGATGTGGAAAGAAAAAAAACAATCACGAGGTAAATTTAGCTTTTAATGATTTACTAATTGAATCCTTATCTTTTCATGAAGCCATGTCCAGAAGTGATCGTCAACTATGGGTAGAGGCGATGAACTTAGAGTTACAGTCCTTAAATAAAAACAATACTTGGATTTTGGTCGATCGCCCTCAAGACAAAACAGTCCTTAGCAATAGGTGGGTCTTTCGTATCAAGCGTAAAGAAGATGGATCAATCGAACGATACAAAGCTAAGCTCGTGGCTAGAGGTTGCGAGCAGAAGGCAGGGGTTGATTATAACGAAGTGTTTGCTCCCGTTGCACGGTACGAGACGATTCGTACACTCTTCGCTTTGTGTGCAAATATGGGATTACACTTGCACCAAATGGATGTCATCACAGCATATGTCCAAGGGGAGCTGAATGATGAAGTGTATATGGAACAACCTATATACCCAAACAATGAATTTAACAGATGTAGTCGAGAAAAAGTATGTAGACTCCTGCGCCCACTTTATGGCCTTAAACAGGCTGGTCGACAGTGGCATTTGAATTTAGATGCATTTTTAAAGAAGATAGGCTTGAACCGAGCTTCATCCGATCAATGTTTATACTACAATAAACGTCAAAACGCAACTATCATCATCGTCATTTATGTAGACGATTTACTGATTGCATCGGATGACTTGTCACTACTGAACAGAACGAAAGTAGCATTGTCGAAGGAATTTGAAATCAAGGATTTGGGCAGAGTCAAGAGCATACTTGGACTAAATGTCAACAGAGAAGGAGATACTGGAAGTATCAAAATCAGCCAAAAAGCATATATCGAGAAACTACTCGAGAGATTTGGTATGTCCGATGCCAAAACTGTGTCAACACCTCTAGAAAATGGAGCTTACATGAATCAAAAGCTGTTGGCAACAAAGGATGATCCAGATGATCCAGAGAAAGTCAATGTACCCTACCGGGAACTAATCGGTTCTCTAATTTATCTTGCGAACGCTACACGTCCCGACATTGCTTTCGCAGCGAGTTTCTTAAGCCGATTCACATCAAATCCAACCACCACTCATTGGATATCGGCAAAGAGAGTTTTGAGATACCTGAAAGGGTCAGCCGATTTCAAGCTCACTTACCATGCTGATTGGGCCAACGATTGTGAAGACCGTAGATCGTGTTCCAGATACATATTAGTGCTAGCGGGAAATCCTATATGTAGGAAGTCAAAAAAACAAAAAAATCGGTAGCGCTGTCTACGATGGAGGCAGAGTATATGGCACTCTCTGAAGCTACAAAGGAGGTAATTCATATGAGACGATTACTAAATGAACTTGATGGATGCGAGATGAAGAAACCAACAGTAATCTTTTGCGGTAACCAGAGTGCCATTCGTTTCTCTAAGGATAACATTCAACATTCGAAATCCAAACATATTGACATCCGATATCATTTCTCTCGTGAGGCACAAAATAATAACGAAATCGAAGTGATGTATAAGCCCACTTGCGACATGATCGCCGATATCTTAACAAAGTCTTTAGATAAAACTAAACATTTGAATTGCCTTGAATTAATGATCAAAATTTAAACCTAATTATTTGAATAAAAAAAAAAAAAATGTAATCTGAATTATAACTTTTTTAATTAAATTAATTTACTATTTTTGATATTTTAATATTTTTATGTACATTGATAGGAGAAGTGTTAAACATTGTATCAACGCACACTAAAATATTCATGATTTCTTTTATATACATATTACACATTTACACTAATATAACACTAGTATATAATCTATGTATGTAAACCTTATGAATTTCAACACTTTTCTCATTCTCGAATAAACCGCCTTTCTGTGCTGAACTTAAAATAAAACCGTGTCGCCTTTTTAATTTACTTAAAAACATTTTTAAAACATTGCCATTATGTCCAGTGGACAGCACTGGTTTGCTTTAGTTGGTTGTGTAGTCACATCGCTTGTGTTCTTTTAATTCTTTTATACGTATTTTACTAATTTTAAATTGTGTATTTGACTTGATTCGCTGAATAAGTGAATTTTAAACTTAAATTTACCACCTTCTAGTTATAAATTGCATGTATTGTCTTCATAGTGCTTGGTAAGAGTATTTTTTTGTTTTGTAAATTTCAGTTTTTGTTCCTCTACATTGAGTGAGCCTTATGTGTTTTTTTTTTCTATTCTATTTACCTACTAAATATATCCGTTTCTTGCATTTGCGCTAAAAGTGCTTTTTAAAAATATTTAGCCTAATTGTTTTCCATTAGCCTAAGCTTTCAGCTTCAGGTAGTTAGTTGTTGTCTCTTTTGGTTCATTTTCTATTTAACTTTGAATCCTATCTCTACTCACGCTTTAATTTAATTCTAAATAACAATTTTTGTAAAGGCGGTGGTGCAGATAGTAAGGACACGGCACTCAGTAAGTTAGTTTTAAGATATTGATAAGTAGGCTAGTTTTTATGAATTTTTGTCTAGCTTTAAGATAGTTTTAAGAAAATTGAAACATAAAAATGAATTTATAAAAAAAGAACAAAAAAACACGGCACCCGAATCTTCACAGCTTAGGTGCGTATCCTAGTAAAGCCCATTTTTTATTCTTTTTTTAATATTTATAATTTAATGAGCCTTTTTACAAATTTAAAATTTAAGAAATTCTTTCCCTATATTTTACTTTAAGTCTTTATTTTTATGAAAATTAATAGTTTTTATCTTCAAAATGGTCTGCTCTGCAAAGATTTATTCAGAGGGCTCAAATTCCTCCCCACTCTTCGCCTGTTTTGGGCCTTGTGGGAATCTTTACCACGCCAAATGCATCAGCTGTGTATATTGTAAGCTGTAAGCTTTCCTTGTCTCAACTGGCTTTCAAAATGTCAAATTTTAAAGTGGACATAATGAAACTGTCTAAGGGGTTTGAAGCAATGTTTAGTAATTTTAACGACGTTGTCTTTAGATTTAGTTCGTTAACACTTATTCAGGACCCTCTTCCTTTCCTAATCGTGAACATGAATGATGATTTGCTTAAGCAATCATCAAGCTCAACTGTGCTGGATAATATTATAGTTACAAAACAAAATAACGAAAGGGGGCAAGATAACACATTAGTTGTAAAAAACTCAGGCCCACCCCCTAAACGAACAAATCTTAAAACGCGTTCTAAAAAGTTTAATAAAAACAAAAATTTTAACAATTAATTAAAACTCAAGGTAAGAACAACGTACGTCGTATCTAATTCTAATATAGAAAAACTTGGAGAAGACAATTACGAGTCTTGGAAGCTTCAAATGAGAAGCGTTTTAATATGCAGTGATCTTTGGGACTATGCAAATGGAACGAAAGTTTTTGTTAATACGGCAGAGGAGGCAGAAAAGGCAAAGTGGAAGAACAGAGATAGTAAGGCACAGGCAATGATATTCCTGGGAGTTAAGGAAAGTCAAATGAGTTATATTCGGAAGTCAATAACATCCAACGAAGCATGGAAAGCCCTCGAAAAAGTGCATACATCCAAAGGACCTACGAAGAAGATTATGCTGTACAGGAAGTTGTTTCAAGTGAAAAAACAACATAATAGCAGCATGCAACACCACTTGCAAGATTTCCAAAATCGGGTAGATCAACTGGAGGAAGCGGGAAACACCATTCCAAAAGAATTACATACTTTCTATCATGCTCCTCAACACTTTGCCACCAGAATATGAAAATTTCTGTGTTGCCATAGAGACAAGAGATGATTTGCCCGAAGTAAGCACTCTCAAAGTAAAGCTGTTAGAAGAAGACGCAAGAAAAACTCATAGTTTAAATAGCTACGATGAAACGGACACACAAGCGTTGCTGTCACAAGAAAAGAATCATACAAAAAGAAAGACACAATCAACGGAACACAAACATCCACCGGTTTTGCTTAAAAAGAAACAGTTTCAAGTCAAGTGTTATTCTTGCGGTAGAATAGGCCATATAGCAAGAGAGTGTCGTGCTAAAAGAAACGGAAAAACAAATAACAAGTATGAAAATGCTATGAGTGTAGGTGTTAATAATATAGACATTAGTAAATACGAGAATGCTATGATGTCAGTAGTGTCGAGTACCGATATAAATGACATCTTATATAAAGTTTGTTGGTGTATCGATAGTGGTGCAAGTGCACATATGTGCAACGATAAATCAAAATTTGTAAAATGGGAGAGTTGGGAACGAAAGCAAATAAAAACCGCTGGACAAGAGACAATCGAAGCATATGGAATAGGAACTATATCAATCTCTGTGAAGTGCATGAGTGGAAAAATAATAAACATACATATGCGCGAAGTGCTTTTTGTACCGAATTTACGCCATAACCTACTGTCTATTTCACAAGCCACAAAGAACGGTTTTACATTTACTTTTGATGAAAATCAAGTCACGATTACAAAGCACAAATCATTTTATTTGAGAGCACCCAAAATGGGAAAAATCTTCGTAATTGCAGAAGCAGGTGAAAATGATTTAACTGATAACGCGTTTTATTGTGAAAAAAATGATACTTCAAATTTGATATTGTGGCATCAGAGGCTTGGCCATTTGAATTTCAAACAATTACGAATGATGCAAGATATAAGTTGTGTAGAGGGAATAAATTGCAAATGGACAAATGAAGACGTAAATTGTGCTATATGCCAAAAAGGAAAAATTTGTCAGAAAGTCTTTAAGTCCTCGCAAAATATTGCTGAAGAAATCCTTGACACAGTACACACAGATATTTGTGGTCCCATAAACGTCAAATCCCTGGGAGGTGCCCAATATATTGTGACGTTCATCGACGATAAATCAAGATACGTCGAAGTAGAAACCCTGAAGTGTCGAAGTCTAGTATTAAATGCATTCAAAAATTACAAATAACGAGCAGAACTCGTTACTGGGAGAAAAATTAAGTTCCTGAGAAGTGACAACGGAGCAGAATACTTGTCAGCAGAATTCAATCAGATTCTAAGAGATGATGGCACCCAGAGACAGCTTTCGGTTCCACATACTCCACAGCAGAATGGAGTAGCCGAAAGATTCAACAGAACGCTTTTAGACATGGTAGGATGTATGTTAATAGAAGCCGGTCTCCCAAAATATTTGTGGGCTGAAGCAGTAAGCACAGCTGCCTTCATTCGGAACAGATGCTCAACAAGCACCCTTGGTAATAGGACACCTTTTGAAGCATGGAGCGGCAAGAAACCTGATGTAGGTTTTCTGAGAGCATTTGGAAGTAAGGTAATCGCGCTAGACAAGACACCTGGAAGAAAGAAGCTAGATCCCAAGGGAAAAGAATTTCGTTTAGTTGGATATTCCCAAGAGTCAAAAGCGTATAGACTTTGGGATTTCAACACAAAGAAAATAATACGGAGCAGAGATGTTAAATTCTTTGAAGAGATAAATCCCAATAATTACAGAAAACACCACAAGGACCTGACGCCGCCGCCACCACCAATTGAAAAACATGATCAAAAACTCCAAGAACAGGAAGAAATAAAGCAGGAAGATCTAAATATGCGAAAATCAGATGAACGGGAAGATTTAAACATTTCATCGAAATCCAACAAACATGAAGAATTACAACTCAATTCAGACATCGATGAAAATTATTCTGCAGCGAACAGTGACATAGGAAAATATGAACCATCACCATCACCTTTCATGACTTTGCGATGTGGAAAGAAAAAAAACAATCACGAGGTAAATTTAGCTTTTAATGATTTACTAATTGAATCCTTATCTTTTCATGAAGCCATGTCCAGAAGTGATCGTCAACTATGGGTAGAGGCGATGAACTTAGAGTTACAGTCCTTAAATAAAAACAATACTTGGATTTTGGTCGATCGCCCTCAAGACAAAACAGTCCTTAGCAATAGGTGGGTCTTTCGTATCAAGCGTAAAGAAGAAGGATCAATCGAACGATACAAAGCTAAGCTCGTGGCTAGAGGTTGCGAGCAGAAGGCAGGGGTTGATTATAACGAAGTGTTTGCTCCCGTTGCACGGTACGAGACGATTCGTACACTCTTCGCTTTGTGTGCAAATATGGAATTACACTTGCACCAAATGGATGTCATCACAGCATATGTCCAAGGGGAGCTGAATGATGAAGTGTATATGGAACAACCTATATACCCAAACAATGAATTTAACAGATGTAGTCGAGAAAAAGTATGTAGACTCCTGCGCCCACTTTATGGCCTTAAACAGGCTGGTCGACAGTGGCATTTGAATTTAGATGCATTTTTAAAGAAGATAGGCTTGAACCGAGCTTCATCCGATCAATGTTTATACTACAATAAACGTCAAAACGCAACTATCATCATCGTCATTTATGTAGACGATTTACTGATTGCATCGGATGACTTGTCACTACTGAACAGAACGAAAGTAGCATTGTCGAAGGAATTTGAAATCAAGGATTTGGGCAGAGTCAAGAGCATACTTGGACTAAATGTCAACAGAGAAGGAGATACTGGAAGTATCAAAATCAGCCAAAAAGCATATATGGAGAAACTACTCGAGAGATTTGGTATGTCCGATGCCAAAACTGTGTCAACACCTCTAGAAAATGGAGCTTACATGAATCAAAAGCTGTTGGCAACAAAGGATGATCCAGATGATCCAGAGAAAGTCAATGTACCCTACCGGGAACTAATCGGTTCTCTAATTTATCTTGCGAACGCTACACGTCCCGACATTGCTTTCGCAGCGAGTTTCTTAAGCCGATTCACATCAAATCCAACCACCACTCATTGGATATCGGCAAAGAGAGTTTTGAGATACCTGAAAGGGTCAGCCGATTTCAAGCTCACTTACCATGCTGATTGGGCCAACGATTGTGAAGACCGTAGATCGTGTTCCAGATACATATTAGTGCTAGCGGGAAATCCTATATGTAGGAAGTCAAAAAAACAAAAAAATCGGTAGCGCTGTCTACGATGGAGGCAGAGTATATGGCACTCTCTGAAGCTACAAAGGAGGTAATTCATATGAGACGATTACTAAATGAACTTGATGGATGCGAGATGAAGAAACCAACAGTAATCTTTTGCGGTAACCAGAGTGCCATTCGTTTCTCTAAGGATAACATTCAACATTCGAAATCCAAACATATTGACATCCGATATCATTTCTCTCGTGAGGCACAAAATAATAACGAAATCGAAGTGATGTATAAGCCCACTTGCGACATGATCGCCGATATCTTAACAAAGTCTTTAGATAAAACTAAACATTTGAATTGCCTTGAATTAATGATCAAAATTTAAACCTAATTATTTGAATAAAAAAAAAAAAAATGTAATCTGAATTATAACTTTTTTAATTAAATTAATTTACTATTTTTGATATTTTAATATTTTTATGTACATTGATAGGAGAAGTGTTAAACATTGTATCAACGCACACTAAAATATTCATGATTTCTTTTATATACATATTACACATTTACACTAATATAACACTAGTATATAATCTATGTATGTAAACCTTATGAATTTCAACACTTTTCTCATTCTCGAATAAACCGCCTTTCTGTGCTGAACTTAAAATAAAACCGTGTCGCCTTTTTAATTTACTTAAAAACATTTTTAAAACATTGCCATTATGTCCAGTGGACAGCACTGGTTTGCTTTAGTTGGTTGTGTAGTCACATCGCTTGTGTTCTTTTAATTCTTTTATACGTATTTTACTAATTTTAAATTGTGTATTTGACTTGATTCGCTGAATAAGTGAATTTTAAACTTAAATTTACCACCTTCTAGTTATAAATTGCATGTATTGTCTTCATAGTGCTTGGTAAGAGTATTTTTTTGTTTTGTAAATTTCAGTTTTTGTTCCTCTACATTGAGTGAGCCTTATGTGTTTTTTTTTTCTATTCTATTTACCTACTAAATATATCCGTTTCTTGCATTTGCGCTAAAAGTGCTTTTTAAAAATATTTAGCCTAATTGTTTTCCATTAGCCTAAGCTTTCAGCTTCAGGTAGTTAGTTGTTGTCTCTTTTGGTTCATTTTCTATTTAACTTTGAATCCTATCTCTACTCACGCTTTAATTTAATTCTAAATAACAATTTTTGTAAAGGCGGTGGTGCAGATAGTAAGGACACGGCACTCAGTAAGTTAGTTTTAAGATATTGATAAGTAGGCTAGTTTTTATGAATTTTTGTCTAGCTTTAAGATAGTTTTAAGAAAATTGAAACATAAAAATGAATTTATAAAAAAAGAACAAAAAAACACGGCACCCGAATCCTCACAGCTTAGGTGCGTATCCTAGTAAAGCCCATTTTTTATTCTTTTTTTAATATTTATAATTTAATGAGCCTTTTTACAAATTTAAAATTTAAGAAATTCTTTCCCTATATTTTACTTTAAGTCTTTATTTTTATGAAAATTAATAGTTTTTATCTTCAAAATGGTCTGCTCTGCAAAGATTTATTCAGAGGGCTCAAATTCCTCCCCACTCTTCGCCTGTTTTGGGCCTTGTGGGAATCTTTACCACGCCAAATGCATCAGCTGTGTATATTGTAAGCTGTAAGCTTTCCTTGTCTCAACTGGCTTTCAAAATGTCAAATTTTAAAGTGGACATAATGAAACTGTCTAAGGGGTTTGAAGCAATGTTTAGTAATTTTAACGACGTTGTCTTTAGATTTAGTTCGTTAACACTTATTCAGGACCCTCTTCCTTTCCTAATCGTGAACATGAATGATGATTTGCTTAAGCAATCATCAAGCTCAACTGTGCTGGATAATATTATAGTTACAAAACAAAATAACGAAAGGGGGCAAGATAACACATTAGTTGTAAAAAACTCAGGCCCACCCCCTAAACGAACAAATCTTAAAACGCGTTCTAAAAAGTTTAATAAAAACAAAAATTTTAACAATTAATTAAAACTCAAGGTAAGAACAACGTACGTCGTATCTAATTCTAATATAGAAAAACTTGGAGAAGACAATTACGAGTCTTGGAAGCTTCAAATGAGAAGCGTTTTAATATGCAGTGATCTTTGGGACTATGCAAATGGAACGAAAGTTTTTGTTAATACGGCAGAGGAGGCAGAAAAGGCAAAGTGGAAGAACAGAGATAGTAAGGCACAGGCAATGATATTCCTGGGAGTTAAGGAAAGTCAAATGAGTTATATTCGGAAGTCAATAACATCCAACGAAGCATGGAAAGCCCTCGAAAAAGTGCATACATCCAAAGGACCTACGAAGAAGATTATGCTGTACAGGAAGTTGTTTCAAGTGAAAAAACAACATAATAGCAGCATGCAACACCACTTGCAAGATTTCCAAAATCGGGTAGATCAACTGGAGGAAGCGGGAAACACCATTCCAAAAGAATTACATACTTTCTATCATGCTCCTCAACACTTTGCCACCAGAATATGAAAATTTCTGTGTTGCCATAGAGACAAGAGATGATTTGCCCGAAGTAAGCACTCTCAAAGTAAAGCTGTTAGAAGAAGACGCAAGAAAAACTCATAGTTTAAATAGCTACGATGAAACGGACACACAAGCGTTGCTGTCACAAGAAAAGAATCATACAAAAAGAAAGACACAATCAACGGAACACAAACATCCACCGGTTTTGCTTAAAAAGAAACAGTTTCAAGTCAAGTGTTATTCTTGCGGTAGAATAGGCCATATAGCAAGAGAGTGTCGTGCTAAAAGAAACGGAAAAACAAATAACAAGTATGAAAATGCTATGAGTGTAGGTGTTAATAATATAGACATTAGTAAATACGAGAATGCTATGACGTCAGTAGTGTCGAGTACCGATATAAATGACATCTTATATAAAGTTTGTTGGTGTATCGATAGTGGTGCAAGTGCACATATGTGCAACGATAAATCAAAATTTGTAAAATGGGAGAGTTGGGAACGAAAGCAAATAAAAACCGCTGGACAAGAGACAATCGAAGCATATGGAATAGGAACTATATCAATCTCTGTGAAGTGCATGAGTGGAAAAATAATAAACATACATATGCGCGAAGTGCTTTTTGTACCGAATTTACGTCATAACCTACTGTCTATTTCACAAGCCACAAAGAACGGTTTTACATTTACTTTTGATGAAAATCAAGTCACGATTACAAAGCACAAATCATTTTATTTGAGAGCACCCAAAATGGGAAAAATCTTCGTAATTGCAGAAGCAGGTGAAAATGATTTAACTGATAACGCGTTTTATTGTGAAAAAAATGATACTTCAAATTTGATATTGTGGCATCAGAGGCTTGGCCATTTGAATTTCAAACAATTACGAATGATGCAAGATATAAGTTGTGTAGAGGGAATAAATTGCAAATGGACAAATGAAGACGTAAATTGTGCTATATGCCCAAAAAGGAAAAATTTGTCAGAAAGTCTTTAAGTCCTCGCAAAATATTGCTGAAGAAATCCTTGACACAGTACACACAGATGTTTGTGGTCCCATAAACGTCAAATCCCTGGGACTTGCCCAATATTTTGTGACGTTCATCGACGATAAATCAAGATACGTCGAAGTAGAAACCCTGAAGTGTCGAAGTCTAGTATTAAATGCATTCAAAAATTACAAATAACGAGCAGAACTCGTTACTGGGAGAAAAATTAAGTTCCTGAGAAGTGACAACGGAGCAGAATACTTGTCAGCAGAATTCAATCAGATTCTAAGAGATGATGGCACCCAGAGACAGCTTTCGGTTCCACATACTCCACAGCAGAATGGAGTAGCCGAAAGATTCAACAGAACGCTTTTAGACATGGTAGGATGTATGTTAATAGAAGCCGGTCTCCCAAAATATTTGTGGGCTGAAGCAGTAAGCACAGCTGCCTTCATTCGGAACAGATGCTCAACAAGCACCCTTGGTAATAGGACACCTTTTGAAGCATGGAGCGGCAAGAAACCTGATGTAGGTTTTCTGAGAGCATTTGGAAGTAAGGTAATCGCGCTAGACAAGACACCTGGAAGAAAGAAGCTAGATCCCAGGGGAAAAGAATTTCGTTTAGTTGGATATTCCCAAGAGTCAAAAGCGTATAGACTTTGGGATTTCAACACAAAAAAAATAATACGGAGCAGCGATGTTAAATTCTTTGAAGAGATAAATTCCAATAATTACAGAAAACACCACAAGGACCTGACGCCGCCGCCACTACCAATTGAAAAACATGATCAAAAACTCCAAGAACAGGAAGAAATAAAGCAGGAAGATCTAAATATGCGAAAATCAGATGAACGGGAAGATTTAAACATTTCATCGAAAACCAACAAACATGAAGAATTACAACTCAATTCAGACATCGATGAAAATTATTCTGCAGCGAACAGTGACATAGGAAAATATGAACCATCACCATCACCTTTCATGACTTTGCGATGTGGAAAGAAAAAAAACAATCACGAGGTAAATTTAGCTTTTAATGATTTACTAATTGAATCCTTATCTTTTCATGAAGCCATGTCCAGAAGTGATCGTCAACTATGGGTAGAGGCGATGAACTTAGAGTTACAGTCCTTAAATAAAAACAATACTTGGATTTTGGTCGATCGCCCTCAAGACAAAACAGTCCTTAGCAATAGGTGGGTCTTTCGTATCAAGCGTAAAGAAGATGGATCAATCGAACGATACAAAGCTAAGCTCGTGGCTAGAGGTTGCGAGCAGAAGGCAGGGGTTGATTATAACGAAGTGTTTGCTCCCGTTGCACGGTACGAGACGATTCGTACACTCTTCGCTTTGTGTGCAAATATGGGATTACACTTGCACCAAATGGATGTCATCACAGCATATGTCCAAGGGGAGCTGAATGATGAAGTGTATATGGAACAACCTATATACCCAAACAATGAATTTAACAGATGTAGTCGAGAAAAAGTATGTAGACTCCTGCGCCCACTTTATGGCCTTAAACAGGCTGGTCGACAGTGGCATTTGAATTTAGATGCATTTTTAAAGAAGATAGGCTTGAACCGAGCTTCATCCGATCAATGTTTATACTACAATAAACGTCAAAACGCAACTATCATCATCGTCATTTATGTAGACGATTTACTGATTGCATCGGATGACTTGTCACTACTGAACAGAACGAAAGTAGCATTGTCGAAGGAATTTGAAATCAAGGATTTGGGCAGAGTCAAGAGCATACTTGGACTAAATGTCAACAGAGAAGGAGATACTGGAAGTATCAAAATCAGCCAAAAAGCATATATCGAGAAACTACTCGAGAGATTTGGTATGTCCGATGCCAAAACTGTGTCAACACCTCTAGAAAATGGAGCTTACATGAATCAAAAGCTGTTGGCAACAAAGGATGATCCAGATGATCCAGAGAAAGTCAATGTACCCTACCGGGAACTAATCGGTTCTCTAATTTATCTTGCGAACGCTACACGTCCCGACATTGCTTTCGCAGCGAGTTTCTTAAGCCGATTCACATCAAATCCAACCACCACTCATTGGATATCGGCAAAGAGAGTTTTGAGATACCTGAAAGGGTCAGCCGATTTCAAGCTCACTTACCATGCTGATTGGGCCAACGATTGTGAAGACCGTAGATCGTGTTCCAGATACATATTAGTGCTAGCGGGAAATCCTATATGTAGGAAGTCAAAAAAACAAAAAAATCGGTAGCGCTGTCTACGATGGAGGCAGAGTATATGGCACTCTCTGAAGCTACAAAGGAGGTAATTCATATGAGACGATTACTAAATGAACTTGATGGATGCGAGATGAAGAAACCAACAGTAATCTTTTGCGGTAACCAGAGTGCCATTCGTTTCTCTAAGGATAACTTTCAACATTCGAAATCCAAACATATTGACATCCGATATCATTTCTCTCGTGAGGCACAAAATAATAACGAAATCGAAGTGATGTATAAGCCCACTTGCGACATGATCGCCGATATCTTAACAAAGTCTTTAGATAAAACTAAACATTTGAATTGCCTTGAATTAATGATCAAAATTTAAACCTAATTATTTGAATAAAAAAAAAAAAATGTAATCTGAATTATAACTTTTTTAATTAAATTAATTTACTATTTTTGATATTTTAATATTTTTATGTACATTGATAGGAGAAGTGTTAAACATTGTATCAACGCACACTAAAATATTCATGATTTCTTTTATATACATATTACACATTTACACTAATATAACACTAGTATATAATATATATATTATGTAAACCTTATGAATTTCAACTCTTTTCTCATTCTCGAATAAACCGCCTTTCTGTGCTGAACTTAAAATAAAACCGTGTCGCCTTTTTAATTTACCTAAAAACATTTTTAAAACATTGCCATTATGTCCAGTGGACAGCACTGGTTTGCTTTAGTTGGTTGTGTAGTCATATCGCTTGTGTTCTTTTAATTCTTTTATACGTATTTTACTAATTTTTAATTGTGCATTTGACTTGATTCGCTGAATAAGTGAATTTTAAACTTAAATTTACCACCTTCTATCTAATTTTTGTTGAGTTGTGCTAAAAGTTATAAATTGCATGTATTGTCTTAATAGTGCTTGGTAAGAGTATTTTTTTTTTTGTTTTGTAAATTTCAGTTTTTGTTCCTCTACATTGAGTGAGCCTTATGTGTTTTTTTTTTCTATTCTATTTACCTACTAAATATATCCGTTCCTTGCATTTGCGCTAATAGTGCTTTTTAAAAATATTTCCCCTAATTGTTTTCCCTTAGCCTTAGCTTTCAGCTTCATGTAGTTAGTTGTTGTCTCTTTTGGTCCATTTTCTATTTAACTTTGCATCCTATCTCTACTCACGCTTTAATTTAATTCTAAATAACAATTTTTGTATAGGCGGTGGTGCAGATAGTAAGGACACGGCACCCAGTAAGTTAGTTTTAAGATATTGATAAGTAGGCTAGTTATTATGAATTTTTGTCTAGCTTCAAGATAGTTTTAAGAAAATTGAAAAATAAAAATGAATTTATAAAAAAAGAACAAAAAAAACATCCTAGTAAAGCCCTTTTTTTTTTCTTTTTTTAATATTTATAATTTAATGAGCCTTTTTACAAATTTAAAATTTAAGAAATTCTTTCCCTATATTTTACTTTAAGTCTTTATTTTTATGAAAATTAATAGCTTTTATCCTCAAAATGGTCTGCTCTGCAAAGAATTATTCAGAGGGCTCAAATTCCTCCCCACTCTTCGCCTGTTTTGGGCCTTGTGGGAATCTTTACCACGCCAAATGCATCAGCTGTGTATATTGTAAGCTGTAAGCTTTCCTTGTCTCAACTGGCTTTCAAAATGTCAAATTTTAAAGTGGACATAATGAAACTGTCTAAGGGGTTTGAAGCAATGTTTAGTAATTTTAACGACGTTGTCTTTAGATTTAGTTCGTTAACACTTATTCAGGACCCTCTTCCTCTCCTAATCGTGAACATGAATGATGATTTGCTTAAGCAATCATCAAGCTCAACTGTGCTGGATAATGTTATAGTTACAAAACAAAATAACAAAAGGGGGCAAGATAACACATTAGTTGTAAAAAACTCAGGCCCACCCCCTAAACGAACAAATCTTAAAACGCGTTCTAAAAAGTTTAATAAAAACAAAAATTTTAACAATTAATTAAAACTCAAGGTAAGAACAACGCACGCCGTATCTAATTCTAATATAGAAAAACTTGGAGAAGGCAATTACGAGTCTTGGAAGCTTCAAATGAGAAGCGTTTTAATATGCAGTGATCTTTGGGACTATGCAAATGGAACGAAAGTTTTTGTTAATACGGCAGAGGAGGCAGAAAAGGCAAAGTGGAAGAACAGAGATAGTAAGGCACAGGCAATGATATTCCTGGGAGTTAAGGAAAGTCAAATGAGTTATATTCGGAAGTCAATAACATCCCACGAAGCATGGAAAGCCCTCGAAAAAGTGCATACATCCAAAGGACCTACGAAGAAGATTATGCTGTACAGGAAGTTGTTTCAAATGAAAAAACAACATAATAGCAGCATGCAACACCACTTGCAAGATTTCCAAAATCGGGTAGATCAACTGGAGGAAGCGGGAAACACCATTCCAAAAGAATTACTTTCTATCAGGCTCCTCAACACTTTGCCACCAGAATATGAAAATTTCTGTGTTGCCATAGAGACAAGAGATGATTTGCCCGAAGTAAGCACTCTCAAAGTAAAGCTGTTAGAAGAAGACGCAAGAAAAACTCATAGTTTAAATAGCTACAATGAAACGGACACACAAGCGTTACTGTCACAAGAAAAGAATCATACAAAAAGAAAGACACAATCAACGGAACACAAACATCCACCGTTTTTGCTTAAAAAGAAACAGTTTCAAGTCAAGTGTTATTCTTGCGGTAGAATAGGCCATATAGCAAGAGAGTGTCGTGCTAAAAGAAACGGAAAAACAAATAACAAGTATGAAAATGCTATGAGTGTAGGTGTTAATAATATAGACATTAGTAAATACGAGAATGCTATGACGTCAGTAGTGTCGAGTACCGATATAAATGACATCTTATATAAAGTTTGTTGGTGTATCGATAGTGGTGCAAGTGCACATAAATATGTGCAACGATAAATCAAAATTTGTAAAATGGGAGAGCTGGGAACGAAAGCAAATAAAAACCGCTGGACAAGAGACAATCGAAGCATATGGAATAGGAACTATATCAATCTCTGTGAAGTGCATGAGTGGAAAAATAATAAACATACATATGCGCGAAGTGCTTTTAGTACCGAATTTACGTCATAACCTACTGTCTATTTCACAAGCCACAAAGAACGGTTTTACATTTACTTTTGATGAAAATCAAGCACAAATCATTTTATTTGAGAGCACCCAAAATGGGAAAAATCTTCGTAATTGCAGAAGCAGGTGAAAATGATTTAACTGATAACGCGTTTTATTGTGAAAAAAATGGTACTTCAAATTTGATATTGTGGCATCAGAGGCTTGGCCATTTGAATTTCAAACAATTACGAATGATGCAAGATATAAGTTGTGTAGAGGGAATAAATTGCAAATGGACAAATGAAGACGTAAATTGTGCTATATGCCAAAAAGGAAAAATTTGTCAGAAAGTCTTTAAGTCCTCGCAAAATATTGCTGAAGAAATCCTTGACACAGTACACACAGATGTTTGTGGTCCCATAAACGTCAAATCCCTGGGAGGTGCCCAATATTTTGTGACGTTCATCGACGATAAATCAAGATACGTCGAAGTAGAAACCCTGAAGTGTCGAGGTCTAGTATTAAATGCATTCAAAAATTACAAATAACGAGCAGAACTCGTTACTGGGAGAAAAATTAAGTTCCTGAGAAGTGACAACGGAGCAGAATACTTGTCAGCAGAATTCAATCAGATTCTAAGAGATGATGGCACCCAGAGACAGCTTTCGGTTCCACATACTCCACAGCAGAATGGAGTAGCCGAAAGATTCAACAGAACGCTTTTAGACATGGTAAGATGTATGTTAATAGAAGCCGGCCTCCCAAAATATTTGTGGGCTGAAGCAGTAAGCACAGCTGCCTTCATTCGGAACAGATGCCCAACAAGCACCCTTGGTAATAGGACACCTTTTGAAGCATGGAGCGGCAAGAAACCTGATGTAGGTTTTCTGAGAGCATTTGGAAGTAAGGTAATCGCGCTAGACAAGACACCTGGAAGAAAGAAGCTAGATCCCAAGGGAAAAATATTTCGTTTAGTTGGATATTCCCAAGAGTCAAAAGCGTATAGACTTTGGGATTTCAACACAAAGAAAATAATACGGAGCAGAGATGTTAAATTCTTTGAAGAGATAAATCCCAATAATTACAGAAAACACCACAAGAACCTGACGCCGCCGCCACCACCAATTGAAGAACATCATCAAAAACTCCAAGAACAGGAAGAAATAAAGCAGGTAGATCTAAATATGCGAAAATCAGATAAACGGGAAGATTTAAACATTTCATCGAAAACCAACAAACATGAAGAATTACAACTCAATTCAGACATCGATGAAAATTATTCTGCAGCGAACAGTGACATAGGAAAATATGAACCATCACCATCACCTTTCATGACTTTTCGATGTGGAAAGAAAAAAAACAATCACGAGGTAAATTTAGCTTTTAATGATTTACTAATTGAATCCTTATCTTTTCATGAAGCCATGTCCAGAAGTGATCGTCAACTATGGGTAGAGGCGATGAACTTAGAGTTAAATTAAATTAAATTTTGTGGCGCAACAGCTCATGGAGAACCAGGGCCTAGTGACTAACAACTCTCAACCATTCCTGTGTGCGTGTTGTTGGCAGGAATGGAGGGGACCTACAATTTTTTGCCGAGTCCGAACGGCTAGATGAGAAGCACTTATTCATGACAAGTATACTCTTGGAGGATTTGTCAGTCCCTCGCAAGAGGCAGTACCTCAGAAAAAAATATTTGTTTTTAGGTGGCAGTGGCCGGGAATCGAACCCAGACCTTTGGCATGACAGTCCTACGCACTAACCATTATGCCACGAGGTACTACTTAGAGTATAACTTAGAGTTACAGTCCTTAAATAAAAACAATACTTGGATTTTGGTCGATCGCCCTCAAGACAAAACAGTCCTTAGCAATAGGTGGGTCTTTCGTATCAAGCGTAAAGAAGATGGATCAATCGAACGATACAAAGCTAGGCTCGTGGCTAAAGGTTGCGAGCAAAAGGCAGGGGTTGATTATAACGAAGTGTTTGCTCCCGTTGCACGGTACGAGACGATTCGTACACTCTTCGCTTTGTGTGCAAATATGGAATTACACTTGCACCAAATGGATTCATTTATGTAGACGATTTACTGATTGCATCGGATGACTTGTCACTACTGAACAGAACAAAAGTAGCATTGTCGAAGGAATTTGAAATCAAGGATTTGGGCAGAGTCAAGAGCATACTTGGACTAAATGTCAACAGAGAAGGAGATACTGGAAGTATCAAAATCAGCCAAAAAGCATATATCGAGAAACTACTCGAGAGATTTGGTATGTCCGATGCCAAAACTGTGTCAACACCTCTAGAAAATGGAGCTTACATGAATCAAAAGCTGTTGGCAACAGAGGATGATCCAGATGATCCAGAGAAAGTCAATGTACCCTACCGGGAACTAATCGGTTTTCTAATTTATCTTGCGAACGCTACACGTCCCGACATTGCTTTCGCAGCGAGTTTCTTAAGCCGATTCACATCAAATCCAACCACCACTCATTGGATATCGGCAAAGAGAGTTTTGAGATACCTGAATGGGTTAGCCGATTTCAAGCTCACTTACCAGAAGACAAGTGATGACCTTTTTGCATACGCCGATGCTGATTGGGCCAACGATTGTGAAGACCGTAGATCGTGTTCCGGATACATATTAGTGCTACCGGGAAATCCTTTATGTTGGAAGTCAAAAAAACAAAAATCGGTAGCGCTGTCTACGATGGAGGCAGAGTATATGGCACTCTCTGAAGCTACAAAGGAGGTAATTCATATGAGACGATTACTAAATGAACTTGATGGATGCGAGATGAAGAAACCGACAGTAATCTTTTGCGAAAACCAGAGTGCCATTCGTTTCTCTAAGGATAACATTCAACATTCGAAATCCAAACATATTGACATCCGATATCATTTCTCTCGTGAGGCACAAAATAATAATGAAATCGAAGTAATGTATAAGCCCACTTGCGACATGATCGCCGATATCTTAACAAAGTCTTTAGATAAAACTAAACATTTGAATTGCCTTGAATTAATGATCAAAATTTAAACCTAATTATTTGAATAAAAAAAAAAAATGTAATCTGAATTATAACTTTTTTAATTAAATTAATTTACTATTTTTGATATTTTAATATTTTTATGTACATTGATAGGAGAAGTGTTAAACATTGTATCAACGCACACTAAAATATTCATGATTTCTTTTATATACATATTACACATTTACACTAATATAACACTAGTATATAATATATATATGTAAACCTTATGAATTTCAACTCTTTTCTCATTCTCGAATAAACCGCCTTTCTGTGCTGAACTTAAAATAAAACCGTGTCGCCTTTTTAATTTACCTAAAAACATTTTTAAAACATAGCCATTATGTCCAGTGGATAGCACTGGTTTGCTTTAGTTGGTTGTGTAGTCATATCGCTTGTGTTCTTTTAATTCTTTTATACGTATTTTACTAATTTTAAATTGTGTATTTGACTTGATTCGCTGAATAAGTGAATTTTAAACTTAAATTTACCACCTTCTAGTTATAAATTGCATGTATTGTCTTCATAGTGCTTGGTAAGAGTATTTTTTTGTTTTGTAAATTTCAGTTTTTGTTCCTCTACATTGAGTGAGCCTTATGTGTTTTTTTTTTCTATTCTATTTACCTACTAAATATATCCGTTTCTTGCATTTGCGCAAATAGTGCTTTTTAAAAATATTTCCCCTAATTGTTTTCCCTTAGACTAAGCTTTCAGCTTCAGGTAGTTAGTTGTTGTCTCTTTTGGTTCATTTTCTATTTAACTTTGAATCCTATCTCTACTCACGCTTTAATTTAATTCTAAATAACAATTTTTGTATAGGCGGTGGTGCAGATAGTAAGGACACGGCACTCAGTAAGTTAGTTTTAAGATATTGATAAGTAGGCTAGTTATTATGAATTTTTGTCTAGCTTTAAGAAAGTTTTTAGAAAATTGAAAAATAAAAATGAATTTATAAAAAAAGAACAAAAAAACACGGCACCCGAATCTTCACAGCTTAGGTGCGTATCCTAGTAAAGCCCATTTTTTATTCTTTTTTAATATTTATAATTTAATGAGCCTTTTTACAAATTTAAAATTTAAGAAATTCTTTCCCTATATTTTACTTTAAGTCTTTATTTTTATGAAAATTAATAGTTTTTATCTTCAAAATGGTCTGCTCTGCAAAGAATTATTCAGAGGGCTCAAATTCCTCCCCACTCTTCGCCTGTTTTGGGCCTTGTGGGAATCTTTACCACGCCAAATGCATCAGCTGTGTATATTGTAAGCTGTAAGCTTTCCTTGTCTCAACTGGCTTTCAAAATGTCAAATTTTAAAGTGGACATAATGAAACTGTCTAAGGGGTTTGAAGCAATGTTAAGTAATTTTAACGACGTTGTCTTTAGATTTAGTTCGTTAACACTTATTCAGGACCCTCTTCCTCTCCTAATCGTGAACATGAATGATGATTTGCTTAAGCAATCATTAAGCTCAACTGTGCTGGATAATGTTATAGTTACAAAACAAAATAACAAAAGGGGGCAAGATAACACATTAGTTGTAAAAAACTCAGGCCCACCCCCTAAACGAACAAATCTTAAAACGCGTTCTAAAAAGTTTAATAAAAACAAAAATTTTAACAATTAATTAAAACTCAAGGTAAGAACAACGCACGCCGTATCTAATTCTAATATAGAAAAACTTGGAGAAGACAATTACGAGTCTTGGAAGCTTCAAATGAGAAGCGTTTTAATATGCAGTGATCTTTGGGACTATGCAAATGGAACAAAAGTTTTTGTTAATACGGCAGAAAAGGCAAAGTGGAAGAACAGAGATAGTAAGGCACAGGCAATGATATTCCTGGGAGTTAAGGAAATCAAATGAGTTATATTCGGAAGTCAATAACATCCCACGAAGCATGGAAAGCCCTCGAAAAAGTGCATACATCCAAAGGACCTACGAAGAAGATTATGCTGTACAGGAAGTTGTTTCAAATGAAAAAACAACATAATAGCAGCATGCAACAGCACTTGCAAGATTTCCAAAATCGGGTAGATCAACTGGAGGAAGCGGGAAACACCATTCCAAAAGAATTACTTTCTATCATGCTCCTCAACACTTTGCCACCAAAATATGAAAATGTCTGTGTTGCCATAGAGACAAGAGATGATTTGCCCGAAGTAAGCACTCTCAAAGTAAAGCTGTTAGAAGAAGACGCAAGAAAAACTCATAGTTTAAATAGCTACGATGAAACGGACACACAAGCGTTACTGTCACAAGAAAAGAATCATACAAAAAGAAAGACACAATCAACGGAACACAAACATCCACCGTTTTTGCTTAAAAAGAAACAGTTTCAAGTCAAGTGCTAGTCTTGCGGTAGAATAGGCCATATAGCAAGAGAGTGTCGTGCTAAAAGAAACGGAAAAACAAATAACAAGTATGAAAATGCTATGAGTGTAGGTGTTAATAATATAGACATTAGTAAATACGAGAATGCTATGACGTCAGTAGTGTCGAGTACCGATATAAATGACATCTTATATAAAGTTTGTTGGTGTATCGATAGTGGTGCAAGTGCACATACATATGTGCAACGATAAATCAAAATTTGTAGAATGGGAGAGCTGGGAACGAAAGCAAATAAAAACCGCTGGACAAGAGACAATCGAAGCATATGGAATAGGAACTATATCAATCTCTGTGAAGTGCATGAGTGGAAAAATAATAAACATACATATGCGCGAAGTGCTTTTTGTACCGAATTTACGTCATAACTTACTGTCTATTTCACAAGCCACAAAGAACGGTTTTACATTTACTTTTGATGAAAATCAAGTCACGATTACAAAGCACAAATCATTTTATTTGAGAGCACCCAAAATGGGGAAAATCTTCGTAATTGCAGAAGCAGGTGAAAATGATTTAACTGATAACGCGTTTTATTGTGAAAAAAATGATACTTCAAATTTGATATTGTGGCTTCAGAGGCTTGGCCATTTGAATTTCAAACAATTACGAATGATGCAAGATATAAATTGTGTAGAGGGAATAAATTGCAAATGGACAAATGAAGACGTAAATTGTGCTATATGCCAAAAAGGAAAAATTTGTCAGAAAGTCTTTAAGTCCTCGCAAAATATTGCTGAAGAAATCCTTGACACAGTACACACAGATATTTGTGGTCCCATAAACGTCAAATCCCTGGGAGGTGCCCAATATATTGTGACGTTCATCGACGATAAATCAAGATACGTCGAAGTAGAAACCCTGAAGTGTCGAAGTCTAGTATTAAATGCATTCAAAAATTACAAATTACGAGCAGAACTCGTTACTGGGAGAAAAATTAAGTTCCTGAGAAGTGACAACGGAGCAGAATACTTGTCAGCAGAATTCAATCAGATTCTAAGAGATGATGGCACCCAGAGACAGCTTTCGGTTCCACATACTACACAGCAGAATGGAGTAGCCGAAAGATTCAACAGAACGCTTTTAGACATGGTAAGATGTATGTTAATAGAAGCCGGCCTCCCAAAATATTTGTGGGCTGAAGCAGTAAACACAGCTGCTTTCATTCGGAACAGATGCCCAACAAGCACCCTTGGTAATAGGACACCTTTTGAAGCATGGAGCGGCAAGAAACCTGATGTAGGTTTTCTGAGAGCATTTGGAAGTAAGGTAATCGCGCTAGACAAGACACCTGGAAGAAAGAAGCTAGATCCCAAGGGAAAAGAATTTCGTTTAGTTGGATATTCCCAAGAGTCAAAAGCGTATAGACTTTGGGGTTTCAACACAAAGAAAATAATACGGAGCAGAGATGTTAAATTCTTTGAAGAGATAAATTCCAATAATTACAGAAAACACCACAAGGACCTGACGCCGCCGCCACCACCAATTGAAGAACATCATCAAAAACTCCAAGAACAGGAAGAAATAAAGCAGGAAGGTCTAAACATGCGAAAATCAGATGAACGGGAAGATTTAAACATTTCATCGAAATCCAACAAACATGAAGAATTACAACTCAATTCAGACATCGATGAAAATTATTCTGCAGCGAACAGTGACATAGGAAAATATGAACCATCACCATCACCTTTCATGACTTTGTGATGTGGAAAGAAAAAAAAAAACAATCACGAGGTAAATTTAGCTTTTAATGATTTACTAATTGAATCCTTATCTTTTCATGAAGCCATATCCAGAAGTGATCGTCAACTATGGGTAGAGGCGATGAACTTAGAGTAACAGTCCTTAAATAAAAACAATACTTGGATTTTGGTCGATCGCCCTCAAGACAAAACAGTCCTTAGCAATAGGTGGGTCTTTCGTATCAAGCGTAAAGAAGATGGATCAATCGAACGATACAAAGCTAAGCTCGTGGCTAGAGGTTGCGAGCAGAAGGCAGGGGTTGATTATAACGAAGTGTTTGCTCCCGTTGCACGGTACGAGACGATTCGTACACTCTTCGCTTTGTGTGCAAATATGGAATTACACTTGCACCAAATGGATGTCATCACAGCATATGTCCAAGGGGAGCTGAATGATGAAGTGTATAGGGAACAACCTATATACCCAAACAATGAATTTAACAGCTATAGTCGAGAAAAAGTATGTAGACTCCTGCGCCCACTTTATGGCCTTAAACAGGCAGGTCGACAATGGCATTTGAATTTAGATGCATTTTTAAAGAAGATAGGCTTGAACCGAGCTTCATCCGATCAATGTTTATACTACATTAAACGTCAAAACGCAACTATCATCATCGTCATTTATGTAGACGATTTACTGATTGCATCGGATGACTTGCCACTACTGAACAGAACAAAAGTAGCATTGTCGAAGGAATTTGAAATCAAGGATTTGGGCAGAGTCAAGAGCATACTTGGACTAAATGTCAACAGAGAAGGAGATACTGGAAGTATCAAAATCAGCCAAAAAGCATATATCGAGAAACTACTCGAGAGATTTGGTATGTCCGATGCCAAAACTGTGTCAACACCTCTAGAAAATGGAGCTTACATGAATCAAAAGCTGTTGGCAACAAAGGATGATCCAGATGATCCAGAGAAAGTCAATGTACCCTACCGGGAACTAATCGGTTCTCTAATTTATCTTGCGAACGCTACACGTCCCAACATTGCTTTCGCAGCGAGTTTCTTAAGCCGATTCACATCAAATCCAACCACCACTCATTGGATATCGGCAAAGAGAGTTTTGAGATACCTGAAGGGTCAGCCGATTTCAAGCTCACTTACCAGAAGACAAGTGATGACCGTTTTGCATACGCCGATGCTGATTGGGCCAACGATTGTGAAGACCGTAGATCGTGTTCCGGATACATATTAGTGCTAGCGGGAAATCCTATATGTTGGAAGTCAAAAAACAAAAATCGGTAGCGCTGTCTACGATGGAGGCAGAGTATATGGCACTCTCTGAAGCTACAAAGGAGGTAATTCATATGAGACGATTACTAAATGAACTTGATGGATGCGAGATGAAGAAACCAACAGTAATCTTTTGCGATAACCAGAGTGCCATTCGTTTCTCTAAGGATAACATTCAACATTCGAAATCCAAACATATTGACATCCGATATCATTTCTCTCGTGAGGCACAAAATAATAATGAAATCGAAGTAATGTATAAGCCCACTTGCGACATGATCGCCGATATCTTAACAAAGTCTTTAGATAAAACTAAACATTTGAATTGCCTTGAATTAATGATCAAAATTTAAACCTAATTATTTGAATAAAAAAAAAAAATGTAATCTGAATTATAACTTTTTTAATTAAATTAATTTACTATTTTTGATATTTTAATATTTTTATGTACATTGATAGGAGAAGTGTTAAACATTGTATCAACGCACACTAAAATATTCATGATTTCTTTTATATACATATTACACATTTACACTAATATAACACTAGTATATAATATATATATTATGTAAACCTTATGAATTTCAACTCTTTTCTCATTCTCGAATAAACCGCCTTTCTGTGCTGAACTTAAAATAAAACCGTGTCGCCTTTTTAATTTACCTAAAAACATTTTTAAAACATTGCCATTATGTCCAGTGGACAGCACTGGTTTGCTTTAGTTGGTTGTGTAGTCATATCGCTTGTGTTCTTTTAATTCTTTTATACGTATTTTACTAATTTTTAATTGTGTATTTGACTTGATTCGCTGAATAAGTGAATTTTAAACTTAAATTTACCACCTTCTATCTAATTTTTGTTTAGTTGTGCTAAAAGTTATAAATTGCATGTATTGTCTTCATAGTGCTTGGTAAGAGTATTTTTTTTTTTGTTTTGTAAATTTCAGTTTTTGTTCCTCTTCATTGAGTGAGCCTTATGTGTTTTTTTTTTCTATTCTATTTACCTACTAAATATATCCGTTCCTTGCATTTGCGCTAAAAGTGCTTTTTAAAAATATTTCCCCTAATTGTTTTCCCTTAGCCTTAGCTTTCAGCTTCAGGTAGTTAGTTGTTGTCTCTTTTGGTCCATTTTCTATTTGACTTTGAATCCTATCTCTACTCACGCTTTAATTTAATTCTAAATGACAATTTTTGTATAGGCGGTGGTGCAGATAGTAAGGACACGGCACTCAGTAAGTTAGTTTTAAGATATTGATAAGTAGGCTAGTTTTTATGAATTTTTGTCTAGCTTTAAGAAAGTTTTAAGAAAATTGAAAAATAAAAATGAATTTATAAAAAAAGAACAAAAAAAAACACGGCACCCGAATCTTCACAGCTTAGGTGCGTATCCTAGTAACGCCCATTTTTTATTCTTTTTTTAATATTTATAATTTAATGAGCCTTTTTACAAATTTAAAATTTAAGAAATTCTTTCCCTATATTTTACTTTAAGTCTTTATTTATATGAAAACTAATAGTTTTTATCCTCAAAATGGTCTGCTCTGCAAAGAATTATTCAGAGGGCTCAAATTCCTCCCCACTCTTCGCCTGTTTTGGGCCTTGTGGGAATCTTTACCACGCCAAATGCATCAGCTGTGTATATTGTAAGCTGTAAGCTTTCCTTGTCTCAACTGGCTTTCAAAATGTCAAATTTTAAAGTGGACATAATGAAACTGTCTAAGGGGTTTGAAGCAATGTTAAGTAATTTTAACGACGTTGTCTTTAGATTTAGTTCGTTAACACTTATTCAGGACCCTCTTCCTCTCCTAATCGTGAACATGAACGATGATTTGTTTAAGCAATCATCAAGCTCAACTGTGCTGGATAATGTTATAGTTACAAAACAAAATAACAAAAGGGGGCAAGATAACACATTAGTTGTAAAAAACTCAGGCCCACCCCCTAAACGAACAAATCTTAAAACGCGTTCTAAAAAGTTTAATAAAAACAAAAATTTTAACAATTAATTAAAACTCAAGGTAAGAACAACGCACGCCGTATCTAATTCTAATAAACTTGGAGAAGACAATTACGAGTCTTGGAAGCTTCAAATGAGTAGGGTTTTAATATGCAGTGATCTTTGGGACTATGCAAATGGAACGAAAGTTTTTGTTAATACGGCAGAGGAGGCAGAAAAGGCAAAGTGGAAGAACAGAGATAGTAAGGCACAGGCAATGATATTCCTGGGAGTTAAGGAAATCAAATGAGTTATATTCGGAAGTCAATAACATCCCACGAAGCATGGAAAGCCCTCGAAAAAGTGCATGCATCCAAAGGACCTACGAAGAAGATTATGCTGTACAGGAAGTTGTTTCAAATGAAAAAACAACATAATAGCAGCATGCAACAGCACTTGCAAGATTTCCAAAATCGGGTAGATCAACTGGAGGAAGCGGGAAACACCATTCCAAAAGAATTACATACTTTCTATCATGCTCCTCAACACTTTGCCACCAGAATATGAAAATTTCTGTGTTGCCATAGAGATAAGAGATGATTTGCCCGAAGTAAGCACTCTCAAAGTAAAGCTGTTAGAAGAAGACGCAAGAAAAACTCATAGTTTAAATAGCTACGATGAAACGGACACACAAGCGTTGCTGTCACAAGAAAAGAATCATACAAAAAGAAAGACACAATCAACGGAACACAAACATCCACCGTTTTTGCATAAAAAGAAACAGTTTCAAGTCATGATACAACTAAACAGATAACGCCGTCCTGTTTTGTTTTTCGTTTCGTTCTGCGCATCTACGTCATCGACGCACAATTTTCCTTGATATTTTTGTTCTTTTTTTAATAAAAATGTGTTTTCAGAATCCTAAAAACAAGTGTTTTGTTTTTAAGAAATGATATTTCATATATAATTAATACATTTTAGTCAAAAAATCTTTGTTTTATTAATCTTGGAAAAAATAATTGTGTGCGTCGATGACGTCATTTTATGTGAATGATGCGCAATGCGCTATCTTATTTAGTTGTATCATGGTTTCAAGTCAAGTGTTATTCTTGCGGTAGAATAGGCCATATAGCAAGAGAGTGTCGTGCTAAAAGAAACGGAAAAACAAATAACAAGTATGAAAATGCTATGAGTGTAGGTGTTAATAATATAGACATTAGTAAATACGAGAATGCTATGACGTCAGTAGTGTCGAGTACCGATATAAATGACATCTTATATAAAGTTTGTTGGTGTATCGATAGTGGTGCAAGTGCACATATGTGCAACGATAAATCAAAATTTGTAAAATGGGAGAGCTGGGAACGAAAGCAAATAAAAACCGCTGGACAAGAGACAATCGAAGCATATGGAATAGGAACTATATCAATCTCTGTAAAGTGCATGAGTGGAAAAATAATAAACATACATATGCGCGAAGTGCTTTTTGTACCGAATTTACGTCATAACCTACTGTCTATTTCACAAGCCACAAAGAACGGTTTTACATTTACATTTGATGAAAATCAAGCACAAATCATTTTATTTGAGAGCACCCAAAATGGGAAAAATCTTCGTAATTGCAGAAGCAGGTGAAAAGGATTTAACTGATAACGCGTTTTATTGTGAAAAAAATGATACTTCAAATTTGATATTGTGGCATCAGAGGCTTGGCCATTTGAATTTCAAACAATTACGAATGTTGCAAGATATAAATTGTGTAGAGGGAATAAATTGCAAATGGACAAATGAAGACGTAAATTGTGCTATATGCCAAAAAGGAAAAATTTGTCAGAAAGTCTTTAAGTCCTCGCAAAATATTGCTGAAGAAATCCTTGACACAGTACACACAGATATTTGTGGTCCCATAAACGTCAAATCCCTGGGAGGTGCCCAATATTTTGTGACGTTCATCGACGATAAATCAAGATACGTCGAAGTAGAAACCCTGAAGTGTCGAAGTCTAGTATTAAATGCATTCAAAAATTACAAATTACGAGCAGAACTCGTTACTGGGAGAAAAATTAAGTTCCTGAGAAGTGACAACGGAGCAGAATACTTGTCAGCAGAATTCAATCAGATTCTAAGAGATGATGGCACCCAGAGACAGCTTTCGGTTCCACATACTCCACAGCAGAATGGAGTAGCCGAAAGATTCAACAGAACGCTTTTAGACATGGTAAGATGTATGTTAATAGAAGCCGGCCTCCCAAAATATTTGTGGGCTGAAGCAGTAAGCACAGCTGCCTTCATTCGGAACAGATGCCCAACAAGCACCCTTGGTAATAGGACACCTTTTGAAGCATGGAGCGGCAAGAAACCTGATGTAGGTTTTCTGAGAGCATTTGGAAGTAAGGTAATCGCGCTAGACAAGACACCTGGAAGAAAGAAGCTAGATCCCAAGGGAAAAGAATTTCGTTTAGTTGGATATTCCCAAGAGTCAAAAGCGTATAGACTTTGGGATTTCAACACAAAGAAAATAATACGGAGCAGAGATGTTAAATTCTTTGAAGAGATAAATCCCAATAATTACAGAAAACACCACAAGAACCTGACGCCGCCGCCACCACCAATTGAAGAACATGATCAAAAACTCCAAGAACAGGAAGAAATAAAGCAGGAAGATCTAAATATGCGAAAATCAGATAAACGGGAAGATTTAAACATTTCATCGAAAACCAACAAACATGAAGAACTACAACTCAATTCAGACATCGATGAAAATTATTCTGCAGCGAACAGTGACATAGGAAAATATGAACCATCACCATCACCTTTCATGACTTTTCGATGTGGAAAGAAAAAAACAATCACGAGGTAAATTTAGCTTTTAATGATTTACTAATTGAATCCTTATCTTTTCATGAAGCCATGTCCAGAAGTGATCGTCAACTATGGGTAGAGGCGATGAACTTAGAGTTACAGTCCTTAAATAAAAACAATACTTGGATTTTGGTCGATCGCCCTCAAGACAAAACAGTCCTTAGCAATAGGTGGGTCTTTCGTATCAAGCGTAAAGAAGATGGATCAATCGAACGATACAAAGCTAGGCTCGTGGCTAGAGGTTGCGAGCAGAAGGCAGGGGTTGATTATAACGAAGTGTTTGCTCCCGTTGCACGGTACGAGACGATTCGTACACTCTTCGCTTTGTGTGCAAATATGGAATTACACTTGCACCAAATGGATGTCATCACAGCATATGTCCAAGGGGAGCTGAATGATGAAGTGTATATGGAACAACCTATATACCCAAACAATGAATCTAACAGCTATAGTCGAGAAAAAGTATGTAGACTCCTGCGCCCACTTTATGGCCTTAAACAGGCAGGTCGACAATGGCATTTGAATTTAGATGCATTTTTAAAGAAGATAGGCTTGAACCGAGCTTCATCCGATCAATGTTTATACTACAATAAACGTCAAAACGCAACTATCATCATCGTCATTTATGTAGACGATTTACTGATTGCATCGGATGACTTGTCACTACTGAACAGAACAAAAGTAGCATTGTCGAAGGAATTTGAAATCAAGGATTTGGGCAGAGTCAAGAGCATACTTGGACTAAATGTCAACAGAGAAGGAGATACTGGAAGTATCAAAATCAGCCAAAAAGCATATATCAAGAAACTACTCGAGAGATTTGGTATGTCCGATGCCAAAACTGTGTCAACACCTCTAGAAAATGGAGCTTACACGAATCAAAAGCTGTTGGTAACAAAGGATGATCTAGATGATCCAGAGAAAGTCAATGTTCCCTACCGGGAACTAATCGGTTCTCTAATTTATCTTGCGAACGCTACACGTCCCGACATTGCTTTCGCAGCGAGTTTCTTAAGCCGATTCACATCAAATCCAACCACCACTCATTGGATATCGGCAAAGAGAGTTTTGAGATACCTGAAAGGGTCAGCCGATTTCAAGCTCACTTACCAGAAGACAAGTGATGACCTTTTTGCATACGCCGATGCTGATTGGGCCAACGATTGTGAAGACCGTAGATCGTGTTCCGGATACATATAAGTGCTAGCGGGAAATCCTATATGTTGGAAGTCAAAAAAACAAAAATCGGTAGCGCTGTCTACGATGGAGGCAGAGTATATGGCACTCTCTGAAGCTACAAAGGAGGTAATTCATATGAGACGATTACTAAATGAACTTGATGGATGCGAGATGAAGAAACCAACAGTAATCTTTTGCGATAACCAGAGTGCCATTCGTTTCTCTAAGGATAACATTCAACATTCGAAATATATTGACATCCGATATCATTTCTCTCGTGAGGCACACAATAATAACGAAATCGAAGTGATGTATAAGCCCACTTGCGACATGATCGCCGATATCTTAACAAAGTCTTTAGAAAAAACTAAACATTTGAATTACCTTGAATTAATGATCAAAATTTAAACCTAATTATTTGATTAGGCCTTTATGGATGATAGACTATCGATGAAGCAGTCGATCTCGATCTGTGGAAGTGTGCGCACGTTATCGGCTTTCACAGTTTTCTTTAACTAAAATCGGAGTGACTTTTCAAAGTTTTAATTTTATCCAGCTATTTTTAATAGTGCAATAGCACAGAGGGTAGAGGTGGCCGACCGACAACCTGAGGATCACAGGTTCAAGTCCCAGTCGGGCAAAAATTATTTGGCTGCTTTTTTTCACAATCGTGAAGTAGAAAACTTTATCGATTGGGAAAAGCAGCAAATGCAAACCAACAACACCGCGGGGACATCGAAAGATGCCCCAGCAACAAAAATAAAGACTGCTATGGCACCACCAGCTAAAGCCAAGGTTAGTGCCGTAGCACCAACAACAACAACAACCAAGCAAGCAATGGCACCACTAGTCATGCCATCAACAAGCGCCATAACAACAACGGCAAACCCACCAACGGCAAAGAAGGAAGAGGATTAGCTGTGCGGCGAACCTTGTTAAGCGCCGCTCCACCACCACCTCAGCCCAGCTGCCAGCCAGGCTGAAGGAGACGGCGCGCACAGCCAAAACAACAGCAGCAGCAAAAATCCATCAACAACTGGATACCTCGCCATCCGATGACGACATCGAATATATGTCCGAAGGTGGCGAGGGATTATATACAACGGGGGATTCCAACAGCAACTTGCTTGTTGATCTAACCTCACCAGAGGCGTCCTCCGAGGAGGAAACTGAGGCGCAAATCGCACTTGATGAGCAAGCGATTAGCGAAAAAATTGATGCCATTCGGGGGGAAATGGAAAGGCTCAATTCCATTGTAACCCCTCTAATGCAAGCCCTGAAAAGCAAACAGGAAGCTCGACGAGAATGCGAGAGGCAGGAGCGCGACCTCAAAAAAGTGCTACAGGCGCCACAAAAAGCAACGCCACTAAAAGCAGCGCCACAACAAGAGCTGGCACAGCCAAAGCGAAAGCAAGCTCAACAACAACAACTGCAAATACCACAGCAGAACCAAAAAGAGCAGCAACAACAACAGCTACCAAACGAACAAACACAGCAGCAACCGAAGGTGCAACGCACGAAAAAACAGCAGCAACAGCAAGAACAGAAAGTCTAAGAGCGAAGTAACCAGCAGCGGAACGAGCAGCAGCAGGGAGTACACCAGCAGCAACAACAGCCGCCCCAAAATAAAAAAGAAAAAGTACCACCAATCAACACTTACAAAATGGAATTGCAGGAAACTATTGACCTATGTAAGTCGGCCATAGGCCAAAACTTTTTTATTAAACGTTTAAGTAAAGAAAGACATGCTATACACTGCTCCACAGTGGCGCAGCACAAAATAATAAAAGAATTATGAAAATAAAATAAAAAGAATTTTTGTTATATTTTATAGTTTTGTTTGTTTATTTACTAATTTATATCACAACTTAATTTTGATTTTTTGCTACGCGTTTCGGAAAAAAAATTTCCATCATCAGGCGAATTTTTGTTTGATTGAATTTGTTGTTAGATTTGTTGTCATCTGTGATTATATTTAATGTGGATTTATGTTTTTGTCTTCTTTTATCTCGTTTAGTATGTTACTGCGGTGTCGAATAGTGCGTTTGCTTTAAATGTTAATTTGTCGTTAAGTAGTTTGTCCTGTTTTGTTTTGTTTGCTTTGTAAATCTCGTACTCTTCTAGTGCGTCTAGTAGTCTTCCCTTTTTACAAAAGTGTAATGGGCTGAAGTTTTGGTCAAAGTCTGAATAGTTATGTTTGTTGTCAATTAAGTGTAAAGCGTAGTTTGATTTTGTGTTAGGTTTTGGTAAATGTTCTGTGAATCGTTCGTAAAAAGTTCTACCTGTTTGTCCTATATAATATTTGTTGCAATCGTTGCATTTTATTTTGTATGCTCCTGTGCATGTTTTTATGTCGAAATTTCGTTTGGGCTGCATTAGTTTTTGTAAATTATTATTTGTTTTGAAAGAAACGTTTATGTTTAGTTTTTTGAATTCGTTTTTTATTTTTTGTGGCAAGATGTTCGTGTACTCCATCGAAATGAATTTTTCGTTTGCGTTGTTATTGTCATTAATACTATTATTATATTTGTTCCTGATTTTCCTTTTCTGTTTTGTTAGTATTTTGTCGATTGTTTCATTATTGTATCCATTTGATATTGCGATTTGTTTTATGGTGTTCAGTTCGTTGTTGAAATCTTCCTTATCCATTGGTATTGTTAATAATCTGTTGATGAGTGAGTTGTATGCGGCCATTTTTTGCGTTTGTGGGTGGTGTGAATCTTTATGGATTGTGATGTCTGTGGTTGTCGGTTTTCTGTAAATTTTGTATTTAAGTTTGTTGTTGCTTTTTTGGATGTTTAAGTCGAGGAAATTTAAACTATTTTCGTTCTCCACTTCGATTGTAAATTTAATGTTGTTATTTATTTTGTTAATGTAATTCTTTAATAAATCTATCTGTCTATATGTTCCGTCAAAAATAAGAAGCATGTTGCTGGCAATTCAAGGCCAGTTAACAGGACTTCATAACCAGATACAGGAGCAGGCGACTAGGGTAGACTATCTCTACTCTGTTTTGCCTAGCTTAACGCAAATTAGAGGTTAAAGGCGCGCTGTCGGAGAGGCCTCTTAGGATCCTTGCGGTGAATGTAAATTCACTGATTAGGACCGAACGTAGAGCTAATCTTTTCCAATTGTTGAAAGACCAAAGTCCAGATGTGTTTATGGCCAGCGAAACTAAGCTGAACCAGAAACATAAATTGACTAACAGCAATTACAATATCGTTAGAAGAGATCGACACAATTCCACTCAAGTGGGGGGCGTCGCAATCTTCATACAAAAAGGCATAAATCATAAAGTTATATATAATAGTGATCTGCGTAGATTTCGGCTGTTAGAGGCGTGTGTCGTATGCATTCCTCTCCAACAGGGGAAGCGAATGTATGTCGCGGCTTATGCACCGGAATCACCTCAGCCAACTGATTTTTTGACAGAGCTTGAAAAACTTTTCGAAGGTCTACACTTGAGCTTGGACGATAATTACTTTCTCATGGCCGGTGATTTGAATGCCAAACACTTAGATTGGGGAAATCAAGTACAGAATCCGAGAGGTATTCATCTTTTTAATTGGATGAGTCAGTATAACGCTGAATATCGTATAGAACTGCTGGCTACGGATCGGCCATCGTTTCCAAGAAGCGGTGCCTATCTGGATTTATTGCTAATAGACGCAAGACTGACAATTACTGACACTGTGGGTCAAAGACCAAGGAACTGTTTACGAACGATCGAGTACGATAGTGACCGCTGCGGACTCGCTGCCGTAGTACAGCTTCCGAACGAGCTCGTGGAGTTGGATGAGTATGTACCTGTGCATACTTACAATTACAGTAAGGTGCGCTGGCCACGCTTTACCAACGCCTTAACGAGCGAAATTAGTTCGAACAACATATCCCCACCAAATGACAGAAATTTGACAAATAACGAAATAGACCAATACTTAGAACAAATGGACGAGACAATCAAACGAACAATGAACAGAACAATACTGAAATACAAACAACGGGACGCAACCGACATGTACCGGAACGCGACCATTGACGCATAACACAGACAAAAAAGTGGACTGCTGACAAGACTCAAACTCTTGTACCGACGGTTTACTGACCCTCACGACTTGGAGATTAGGACACTGAAGTCGTTGATCAAGAACACCAATCAACTAATTAAAGAAAACTATCAGTTGTCAATTAATTTGTATTGGGATAAAAAAATTCGGGCCGTTAATGCTATCGATCCGAGCATGTTTCCCCAAATTAACAAGATATTCAGAAGGAATGATCAGAACGATCTTCCGTGTCTTAAGCTTCAGAGAACGACGGACCACAGAGACGTACTTCTGACAGCAGGAATTAATCCAGAGGACGCCGTCTTGGACGATGACTTCTTTACTGTCAAAGATCCGCAGGAGAAAGTGGAGGCTGTGGGGGCTGCTTTCCAGCAAGTGTACAAGGTAAATGAGTGCATTCGCCTGAATCATGAGCTGGAAAACAGAGCCTTGCTCCATCACTTCTACCTTCGGAATGACATCACGCAATGGCGATCAGAGAACCTTGGTTTCACCGGGTTCAATGAAGATCATTTGGCAAACGCCATAATCGCCGAGCGAAATGGGCCCATTTTAATTACGAAGGTGGAGCTCCAGCTCATCTTCGATTCATTAAAGAAGAAGAAGTCAGCAGGAGTCGATGGCATATCCAACGTTGTACTTCGATATTTACCTCAAGAAGAAGTAGACATTTATACCACTCTATTTAACAACGCTCTGAATAATGCATATTATCCAGTGCGGTGGAAGACAGCTGTGGTGCATCCTCTCCCGAAAAAGGGAAAGGACAACTCCAATCCGGCGAATCTCCGGTCGATAAGTCTTCTTCCGAGCATCAGCAAGGTATTCGAAAAAGTTATCAATAGAGCTCTGTCTAAGTGGGCAGAGGACAATAATATCATACCGGACAATCAGTTCGGTTTTAAGGCGGGACATGACACTATTCATGCCGCGTCGAAACTCGTTTCTGATGTCCAATGGAACAAATCTAAGAAGCAGTGTACGGGTGCCTGTCTGGTTGATTTGGGGAAGGCCTTCGACACCGTATGGTTAGAGGGTCTTTATCTAAAGCTGACCAGACTTGGCATTAGTAAACCACTGTTATATATGCTTTATGATATGCTCAATGGCAGAAAGTTTGTTGTCAAAAGTGGCAATGTAACTTCTGCCACAACCTTTAATATTAAAAATGGTCTTCAGCAGGGAGCGGTCAACTCACCGATTCTATTCAGCATTTACACCAGCGATCTGATAAGTAGTCTAACTCAGGCAATTGCGTATGCCGACGATCTAATTGCGTACAGAACAGCTCCAAAAGTCGAGGTCATCAGGATTCTTTTGCAGCGTGACTTCGAGAAGATTCAGCAATATTGCGATGACTGGAAGTTGAAAATCAACTTTCAGAAATCAGAAACTATCTTGTCTAGGACTCCGTTGCTTAGAGCCACAAGGGATACGAGAAAGAACTGGCGCAAGCTGGTGATCGTAGGGCCAAATGGACATCCACTGGCGAGTAAAAGTGTAGTAAAGTACCTTGGCATCTGGATGGATCAGTATTTGTATATCGACAGACATATAAATGCTGCTCTGGCCAGGGCTAGGGGAGCCTTTGCCCTGACGAAACGGTTGTTTTATAGCAGCCGGCTTGACAGCAGGATGAAGGTGATTTGCTACATGGCCCTTATCTGGCCGATGATTGCTTATGGATGCCCGGTTTGGTTCAACGTTGCCCCATCTCAAATGGAAAAGATTCGGGTGTTTGAGAGGCAGTGTCTTCGACGCTGCCTTGGATTGCACAGAACACCAGAGTCGGAGTACAAACATTACTATTCCAACCTGGTTATATACAACGTTGCCAACATAAACAGGATAGATAATTTCTTGCTGAAGCTTATTCGAGGTCACATTGCAAGAGCGATGTCCTCGTCTAACAGCTTTATTTTCGGGGCTTATTACCCCAACAAAAAATACTAGGAGAGTGTGCGTCTAAGTGGCTTTATTCCGCCCGATGCATTCCTCCACCTAGACAGTCGAGGGCTGATCCAGGACAGAGCGGCGGTTCCGCTAATCTACCACGTCGGCCGTAGAACTGTAGATCAGCGGCTCCTCTACAGTCGAGACGTCCTCGCACAAGACGGAGCTGTGCACCTTCGGTTCAGTAGGACTGTGTCCGAACGGGACCGAAGAGATAGGGTAAAGCAGGAGAACCAGTTCTGGTAGTTGAAAAACGAAAATGAAGTTCCTTCAGATATTTAATAGTTGACCTTGCTATTTTCTTTTGTATGGCCGACTTACATAGGCTTAGGTAGTTAGTTTTAAGTAGGGACAGTCCGGGTGGCACAAAAAAAAAAAAAAAAAAAAATTATAGAATCCACAAAAATACAAAAAAAAATATAAAACTGGGAAATGCTTGCTGTGGCTGTTCTAGTTTATAAGTAGTCTGTAAGTAGCTTATAAGTAGGTTGTAATCAGTTTATAATTAGTTGTAAATAGTTTTAAGTAGCTTTAAGTAGTTTTAATTAGTTTTAATTAGCTTTAATTTAGTTTTATGTAGTTTGTTAGTTTTATATAAAACCAAAAAAAAATAAAGACAAGATACCGAGTTTTTGTAAATTCTTCTCGGTAAAAAATAAAACCGACCTGGATTTAGTATTAAGATAGTTCTTAGGCCGAAAGGCATTATCATTAAGTTATTATAGTTTAACTTAGAGCGTCCGATTGGGGCCAGTAAGTTAGTATTAAGATATTGATAAGTAGGCTAGTTTTTTATGAATTTTTGTCTAGCTTTAAGATAGTTTTAAGAAAATTGAAAATAAAAATGAATTTGAAAAAAAAAAAAAACTATCGGTGAAGATGATAGTCTTTTTGTTTTGTGCAGTTTTAATAGCTTGGAGTAAAGCAAAAGCTTCGGCCGTGAATATTGATGATGTAAAATGAAGTAGACCCTTACTAATAACAGAGCCCATTTCGGTGACTACAGCGTATGACATTCCGTAGTTCGTTTTAGAAGCGTCTGTAAATAGAAGCTGACATCCTAGTCTCTTGTAGTTTTCTCTTAACTCTAGGAACATTGTTTTATAAACATCGATGTTAGTGCGTGTTTTGTTGTAGACTGCGAGATGTGTTGCAATTGATTTTTTTGGAAGGTTCTAAGCAGGGAAGTTAGTTTTTGTTTTATTTCCGATGTTGATTGGGATATTTAGTTTTGCAGCTGATTCTAGTGATTTTTGTAAGGCGGAAGGGTATTTGGGTGTTTTTTTTACGCTTCAATAGTCGTTTTGCATCATCGTGTATAGGTGTAGCAAAAGGTGCGTTAATTTTCTCTACTATCTGCCATTCGTTCTGTTAGGTTGGGGAGTCCAGCTTCTGTTAAAATATTCATGATAGGTGTGGAACGGAAAGCACCTAGACTTGTTCTTGCAGCGGAATGGTATGGTGTCGTGATGAGTTGTAGAGAAGTTTTTGAACATTTCCCGTAAATTGGTAGCCCGTAATCGATTTTTGACAAAATTATAGATCTTACAACGTTTACTAGAGTATTAACATTACAATTACTATTTTTAGAAGGAATATACTTAATAATATTGATCCTGGTATTTAGGCTTTTTTTTTAAATAAGTACAATGTTCTTTAAAATTATATTTTGAGTCGAATGAAATACCTAGAATTTTTGAGCAATTGACATTTTTAATACTAACATTGTTAAAAATTACATCTTGAATAGTTTTCTGACATTTATGTTTTTACAAATATGTAATAGATCACATTTTGAAAAAGAAATTTTTGAACCGGACATATTGCCCCACTCTGATAAATCTTTAATTATTCTTGAAAATATTACTGAGAGCTCTATAAGATCTTTTAATTTAGTGAACAAAATAAGATCGTCGGCATAAATAACATGGTTGATTTTAGGATAATTCTGTATAATTTTGCTTATTTCATTGAAAGCTATTGTAAATAAAGGGACCGAAAGTGGCGATCCTTGAGGGATGCCATTTTTTAAATCATGAATAGCTGAATAAATATTATTGGTTTTAAAACGAAATTTGCGGTATGTGAGGAATGCTTTAACGTAGCTGAACATCTATGGCCCAATTTTCCATTTCGTTAGCTGATTCAAAATTACGTGGGGGCCTATTCTGTCAAAAGCTTGTTCAAAATCGATTGAAAAGATCGAGATGTGGTTTTATTCTGACAGTGCGGAAGAAATAAAAGTGTCAATGTGTAAGAGGGAGTCTTGGGTTCCTCTTCCCTTCTTGAAAGCTGTTTGGTGTTTGTCAATAAAGTTATTTTTTTCTAGCCACCAGGATAAACGTTTAGAGACTATTTTTTCCAAGATTTTTGAAGTGCAGGGAAGGAGGGAAATAGGTCGATATCCTTTAACAGTAGTGTGATCTTTATTAGATTTGGGAATAGGGATAATAGTTGCTACTTTGCAAGGTTGAGGGATTACTTCACTGTCAAAAATGTTTTGGATTGGCCTGGTTTAAACATTTGTATTTTTCCACAATATATTTTTCATGAAAATTTGGGTCGTCTTGAGAATTTTCCCAACATTTGGCAAACAAATCGTTGATTTCAATTGGGCATGTGATGTTTTTTGAATCAGTTTTAATTAGTTTGATTGTGTGGGGTACAAAATTGTCTGAAAGACTCTTAATGTCCGCCCACATTTTTTTGGGGGTTGAGTTATAATTAATTTCTTCAGTAAATTTTTTAAAACAAGATTTTTTTGCGATCTTGGCAGCTCTTTTGAACTGAGCATTTGTTTTCCGATAGTGAATTAAATTCGAGTCAGTTGGGTATTTTTTGAAGGTTTTGAATGCCTCTTGTTTTTTGTTTCGCAGAATGATTAGATTGTGGTCCCACCAGGGAACCGTTTTTTTATGGAACCTATTTGTGGTTTGGGGGATTGAAAGGTTTGCTGCGGAGCGAACGGGTTTAATAATGAAAGCAGCTTCTCTGTTTATGTTATTGTAGGTTGGGATTTATCGTGCTGTGATTTGTTTAGAAACTTCAGCTTGAAACAGTTCCCAATTAGCTAGGTCTGTTAAAAATTTTGGATGTGTTTTTGGCAGGAAAGGATTGTTACCCAAGGATAATGTGATTATGATCGGAAAATGATCACTACCATTTAAGCCATCGGAGACCTCCCAGGAGGTTTTTTGGGTAAGATGTGGGGATGCAAGGGAAAGGTCAACGTGGGAGAATGTACCATGCGTTGAGAGATGAGTTGGACGACCGTCATTTAATATCGCAAGTCCGGTATTGGAAATAAAGTTTTCAACTAGCTTAACGCGGTGGTTGATGGTGGGACTACCCCAAGCAGGAGACCAAGAATTGAAATCGCCGGTAAAAATTATGGGGGTGGAGATGTTATTCAATATATTTTCAAGGTCGGAAGAGTTAAATGTTTGGTCTGGTGGGATATAAATTGAAATAATAGTAACTTTAAATGTTAATTCAACTTCAACTGCGATGGCAGATATGTTAGAATTGATTGTTATAAATTTGTGGGGAAGCGATTTATGGACGAGAAGACAAGTACCTTGTTTTGAAGATGTATTCTGTTCTAAATTGTCAAAATATGATGAATATTCTTTGGGTGGGTGCGGTCGAAGATTGTGTCTTATGTGTGTTTCTTGGATAGAAATTATACTTGGATTTATTTCTTTTATTAACAGCTGGAGTCCATGATAGTTATTGAAATAACCATTCATGTTCCACTGCAGAATTTTGAGGTCTGTGCAGGCGGTGGAAGGAGTCTTGTTGCCCGTACAATTTAATGTACTGACAGAAGAAAGGATTCCACCTGTTGTTAAATTATTCCCGCGCCTTCACTGTAGGTGGGTGCCCCCTCCATCAAGGGGAGGGCATCCATCGGCAATAGGGGCGCGGGTTGAGAGGGGACTATAAATATTATTATGAGCTATCATATTCATCTGTAATCATTGCATTTTGTTTTTCGTTTGTATTTTGTGTTATTTTTTTCAATGAAGAGGCATTTTGAGGAGAGTATGTATTGGATTTGTGTTTGCTAGATGGTGTAGTTGTTGTTGTTATTGTTTTTTCGGTAAGGTATGACTTGTTGTCGTTGAGAGAAATTTGGTTGTGTGTTGTTGAGTGTGCAAAAGGGGTTTTAGAATTATCTTCTTCGAACTTTGGAGACTTTTCTCTTACGAGAGAAATTGTGTTTTGTGTAACTGTTTTTTTTTTTTTGTGAATTTGAAGCTTGTGTTTGTGTTGGAGTTTTTGGGTTGAATGTTGAATTTGTTTCTTGTATATTTGGATTAGTTTTATTGAAAATTGATTTCTCTTTATCTGGCAAAATATTTTGAGTGGGGAAAGAGTAAGGAGTGGGTTTTAAATTAACTGTTTCGCGAGTTGTTTGCTTTAGCTTTTTTGAATAAAGATTAGAAGAAGAGGCTGTGTGTGTCAAGTTGCGTTCTTTGTAGATGCACCTAGCTTCGGCTAAGGTGCATTTGTTTTTTGTTTTTATTTCTAAAGTCTCTTTACTTTGGACATATCTTGGGCATGTTTTGGAAGAAGCGGGGTGGGGCTGGGAACAGTTTGCACAGAAAGTGCGAGTGCAGACTTCGTCTTTATGGAGGGGTAGATTGCAAATTTCACATGTTGCAGGTCTTGTACACCATTTAATCGTGTGTCCAAGAAGTTGACACTGGCGACAGTGCATCGGATTGGGCACATATTCGGATATTTTAGTTTTATACCAACCGATTTCAATTGAGTTTGGAATATGGAACAGGTCGAAAGTGAATATCATAAGGCCTGTTGGGTTTCTATTACCGTCTCGTAGTTTTGTGAATTTATACACATCAGTGACACTTTGGGACTTGAGTTCGGAAATGATTTCTGACTCCGGTACATTTATCAAGGATGGTGCATATGCAATTCCCTTGCTCAGGTTGAAGTTAGCGTGAAGTTTTATATTAACTGGACAAATAGGGTCTAGAACTTTCGATTTTATGAACTTATCTGCAATATTTTGATCTTTTGTTAGGATTAATAGGGAACCGTCTCTTAACTGGGAGATCTTTTCATACTGCGTACTGACAGAGTCAATGGTTTTCTTTAAAATGAAGACACTGATGGAGGACAGAGGCTTGGAGTCGGCTTTAGAGGTTATGTGAACAAAGCGTGGGTTTTTAAAGATTGTCTTGGTGGGTAAGTCTGGGAACTCGGAAAATACACTACTGGATTGTTTTAGTCTTTTAGGAGTAGGGAAGGGGTCTGGGGGATCCGAAAGCGAGCATTCATCGAGAATGCCAAATCGGTTACCCGATTTGTGTATAGGCTTTGCGCCCATACCAGCAAATATATTTATAGACGCAAAAGAGTTCACTTACTATGTATATATTTTTTTTTTATATATGTCTTTTAAAACGTTGTTTGGGAGAGAGAGAGGGATTGGGAGAGTGTAAGAAAAAACGCGAACTTTTATTCTATACCACACAAACTGGTCTGAACGGTTGGGAGGCCAGCCGATGACTGAGTCTTTTATATACATATTACACATTTACACTAATATAACACTAGTATATAATATATATATTATGTAAACCTTATGAATTTCAACTCTTTTCTCATTCTCGAATAAACCGCCTTTCTGTGCTGAACTTAAAATAAAACCGTGTCGCCTTTTTAATTTACTTAAAAACATTTTTAAAACATTGCTATTATGTCCAGTCGACAGCACTGGTTTGCTTTAGTTGGTTGTGTAGTCATATCGCTTGTGTTCTTTTAATTCTTTTATACGTATTTTACTAATTTTAAATTGTGTATTTGACTTGATTCGCTGAATAAGTGAATTTTAAACTTAAATTTACCACCTTCTATCTAATTTTTGTTTAGTTGTGCTAAAAGTTATAAATTGCATGTATTGTCTTCATAGTGCTTGGTAAGAGTATTTTTTTGTTTTGTAAATTTCAGTTTTTGTTCCTCTACATTGAGTGAGCCCTATGTGTTTTTTTTTTCTATTCTATTTACCTACTAAATATATCCGTTTCTTGCATTTGCGCAAATAGTGCTTTTTAAAAATATTTCCCAAAATTGTTTTCCCTTAGCCTAAGCTTTCAGCTTCAGGTAGTTAGTTGTTGTCTCTACTCACGCTTTAATTTAATTCTAAATAACAATTTTTGTATAGGCGGTGGTGCAGATAGTAAGGACACGGCACCCAGTAAGTTAGTTTTAAGATATTGATAAGTAGGCTAGTTTTTATGAATTTTTGTCTAGCTTTAAGATAGTTTTAAGAAAATTGAAAAATAAAAATGAATTTATAAAAAAAGAACAAAAAAAAAACACGGCACCCGAATCTTCACAGCTTAGGTGAGTATCCTAGTAAAGCCCATTTTGTATTCTTTTTTTAATATTTATAATTTAATGAGCCTTTTTACAAATTTAAAATATAAGAAATTCTTTCCCTATATTTTACTTTAAGTCTTTATTTTTATGAAAATTAATAGTTTTTATCCTCAAAATGGTCTGCTCTGCAAAGATTTATTCAGAGGGCTCAAATTCCTCCCCATTCTTCGCCTGTTTTGGGCCTTGTGGGAATCTTTACCACGCCAAATGCATCAGCTGTGTATATTGTACCGATTGCTGTAAGCTTTCCTTGTCTCAACTGGCTTTCAAAATGTCAAATTTTAAAGTGGACATAATGAAACTGTCTAAGGGGTTTGAAGCAATGTTAAGTAATTTTAACGACGTTGTCTTTAGATTTAGTTCGTTAACACTTATTCAGGACCCTCTTCCTCTCCTAATCGTGAACATGAACGATGATTTGCTTAAGCAATCATCAAGCTCAACTGTGCTGGATAATGTTATAGTTACAAAACAAAATAACAAAAGGGGGCAAGATAACACATTAGTTGTAAAAAACTCAGGACCACCCCCTAAACGAACAAATCTTAAAACGCGTTCTAAAAAGTTTAATAAAAACAAAAATTTTAACAATTAATTAAAACTCAAGGTAAGAACAACGCACGCCGTATCTAATTCTAATATAGAAAAACTTGGAGAAGACAATTACGAGTCTTGGAAGCTTCAAATGAGAAGCGTTTTAATATGCAGTGATCTTTGGGACTATGCAAATGGAACGAAAGTTTTTGTTAATACGGCAGAGGAGGCAGAAAAGGCAAAGTGGAAGAACAGAGATGGTAAGGCACAGGCAATGATATTCCTGGGAGTTAAGGAAAGTCAAATGAGTTATATTCGGAAGTCAATAACATCCCACGAAGCATGGAAAGCCCTCGAAAAAGTGCATACATCCAAAGGACCTACGAAGAAGATTATGCTGTACAGGAAGTTGTTTCAAATGAAAAAACAACATAATAGCAGCATGCAACAGCACTTGCAAGATTTCCCAAATCGGTTAGATCAACTGGTGGAAGCGGGAAACACCATTCCCAAAGAATTACTTTCTATCATGCTCCTCAACACTTTGCCACCAGAATATGAAAATTTCTGTGTTGCCATAGAGACAAGAGATGATTTGCCCGAAGTAAGCTCTCTCAAAGTAAAGCTGTTAGAAGAAGACGCAAGAAAAACTCATAGTTTAAATAGCTACGATGAAACGGACACACAAGCGTTACTGTCACAAGAAAAGAATCATATAAAAAGAAAGACACAATCAACGGAACACAAACATCCACCGTTTTAGCATAAAAAGAAACAGTTTCAAGTCAAGTGTTATTCTTGCGGTAGAATAGGCCATATAGCAAGAGAGTGTCGTGCTAAAAGAAACGGAAAAACAAATAACAAGTATGAAAATGCTATGAGTGTAGGTGTTAATAATATAGAAACTAGTAAATACGAGAATGCTATGACGTCAGTAGTGTCGAGTACCGATATAAATGACATCTTATATAAAGTTTGTTGGTGTATCGATAGTGGTGCAAGTGCACATACAAATTAATTTAACTCGTTACGTAATATTTAATTAAAATAATTTTATTTTAAAACTTAAAACACTAATACAAAATGATAAATGTCTATTGCAATTGGTGCGTAGGTGCTGACCGCTCAGCTTGGTGTTCGGATTCTTTCTGCTCAAATTCTTCCTCTTCTCCGCTTTTTGTGCATCCTTACTTTGTTAGGGGTTGGTTTGTCGAAGATCATGATAATGATAATAATAGTCCTTCCTGGAATTGGTCGAACCTAATGTGCCAGATGTTGTTGTTTCAGTTTTACTATCGTAAAACTGTTTTTGGGTTTTATGATCTGTTTTACGATCGATTTTATTATCGGTCTCAAAATAGACAGTCTGCATCCCTTACATTGGTGTTGTCTGGATGCTGTTCATTTTGTGCGGGAAGTAGAATGTTAACTCCCCCTTTCCTTTAAGAAGCGCGTCCCGCAGCTTCGTATTGCCGTACAAGCATTTCTATTCGTTCTGCTCTCTGGTTGAGATGTTGTCTTTGAGTTAGCTTAGGAGTTCTTCTTTTGTGAAGAATAACTATAAATGTAGTTACGAGAACGGTGAATGAGACAAGTCCAAAAGCAGAGATAAAAGGGCTTTTAGTTGCTTCAATCTGTAAGGATTCAATTTCATATTTGTCAATTGTGTAGGTCTTCAGGTAATTCTGGATCAGGCACGTAGGATTCTCGTATGATCTTCCATCAATAAGAGTATTATTTTCAAAATTCACTAGGTAGACGCCCTTTAAAGTTTCGTTGTCGACGGTGTGTTCGCCGGATAGGAGAATGGTTCCATCTTTAATTATTTCTAAGTCTACATTCTTTTCCTTAATTTTATTACATACTGTTTTTTGGTTGTTTAATAGTTCTGATAAACATGTTTTATTTTTATTTGTTTCGCAGAACGTATACTTTAATTCATGTTTGCAATTTTGTACATTTGTGAATGTTTTATTACATTTGGCAATTTCTTTACTTAAAATTAGTTTCCCATCTTTCTGGCTTATTGCCCTACTTTCGTATAATTTACAATTTTTGTGAATGATGGGGTATTTAATATAAATTATAATTATTCCATTTTTTTGTAAGATTTTAAATTTAGAAACATCGATTAAGTCGCTTATAGTAAAAGTTTTGATAAATTCATTTTTTACAATTTTGTTTATATCATCAAAGTTTAAGATAGCTGGATTCAAAATATTTAACTTAGCTAGAGTGAGGGTATTCATTAAATTTTGAAGCTCAAAGATAATTAGTTTACATTTTTCGGAAATGAGCTCACTTTTTATTGTATGTTTTACAGATTGTATTGCTTCGAACAGTTTAGAATTTGTTACAAATTGTTTATTGTTGTTTATTATAAGATCGTTAATTTTATTCTCTACTATAATCTCATCATCATGGTCTGGGGTACCAGCTATCCATTTCCAGATAGTTCCTATTGTTTCAATTGCTCGTTTAGAGCGAGAAACCATGAGTTGGTCTAAAAGCGTTTGTATAATATTGAAATTGTTGTTATGGGTGTAATCTTTCGGTGAGTCAGCATAGATTGTATTGTCGTAATGTTGTTCCAATGATTCTTTAGTTCTGTCAAGAAAATCTTGAAGATAAGTCAAGTTAGTCACATGGAAGATGTTTGAAGTATTTTGGTATAGGAGTGTGTCACCAGTTTCGATTAGCACATAATTGTCTCGAGTATAATCAACGATTTCAGCTCTGATTGATAGTATGAAAGTTAGCAGAAGGGTGAAGATGTCCATTGTCTGGAATTAAAATTTAAGGTTATCTTTGTGGACAATCTTATCATTTTTAAGTTTAACTTTGTTCCCTAAATCTTCGGATACTTTCCGAGGTTTATACTTTGGTTGCAATTTGCCCCAGTGGGCACCTGTAGTCTTTTGATACACTGTATCATCGGGCTTAACTTCTTTCGATTTTCTTTTTTTATTATGACCCTCAAGCATTTTGTCTTGGGCCATTGTTAATTTTAACGGAACATCGGAGTGATTAATTTTATTAAACAAAACTTCTGCGGGTTTCTTTCCGGTGGAAGAATGAATAGTTTTATTATATTCTTTAGCTGCTCTGATGAATACTTCAACTATGTCTACTAATTTATTCTCCTCTTTAACGCATCTGGCTATCTCCTGAAGGGTACTATGAGCTCGTTCCACTTGACCATTAGTCGTACTGTGGTTAGCTGGGGTATAGTAAACAGAGATATCTGATCTTTGCATTAGTGATACGAAAGAAGCCGAGGTAAATGTGGGATCTTGGTCACATACTAAGTTTTTACAACCAGGAAATGCTTGCAGTAGCTCAAGAACTTTGTTTTGCATTTCTTGGCGATTGTCTAGAATTTTAATAACTAAGAATTTAGAATATGCATCGATACATGTGAGAATCTTTAATTTTTCTGCAAACATTACATCAATATGAATGCACTCCCCCTCTTTTACAGGAATTGGTGCCTCACCAATTGGTTGTTTATTAGGGTGCCTGTCGTATTTATTTACGTTGCATACCTCGCAGTTCCTCGCGAATTGTTGGAATTCGTCTGACATTCCAGGCCAATAATATTTATCAATAACTTGTTTAAGGTTTTCTCTGAAGTTTCTATGCGCACGGGTGTGCGTTTGTGCCACTATTGATACCTGGTCATCTTTATTAGCAACATCGTTGGCAAAATATTTTGCCTGTATGAATTTATTCGTGAAATTTCCTTTCAAAATGTTTTTAATATCATAGATTGTTTCGGGTGTAGCAAACAATGCTACTAAATCTTCTTTTATAAATTCCTTGAATAAAGGTATCAGGTCGGAAGGTTCATTATATGTAATGATATGTCTATCTTTCCTAGGGAAAGGTTTAATATGTTCGTGAATGGTTTCTATTCCTTTTTCTATTATTATTTGTAGGTTAAATTGGTTCAGAGGTCTATCAATCAATTCAATTTGATACTCATCACTACTTTCGGCTGAGTGTTGGGTGGCTTCAGAAGAACTGTCCGAAATCTGGTTTAAATTTTGTCTGGATAGGGCGCCAGCCACTACGTTTGTATTTCCAGGTTTATAGACCATTTTCGGTGCATGTTCTTCAATAAGAGCGTGCCAGCGTTTCATCTTAGCATTAGGGTTTCTGGGTGAAACTGCAAATGTCAAAGGCTGGTGATCCGTATGGATCTCTAAATTAGTAACTCCATACAAATAATTACGTAAGTTTTTTAAAGCGAAAACTATGGCATAGAGTTCTTTCTCGTTTGCCGCAAAACTTCTCTCTGTTTTTCCTAATGTTTTTGATATAAAAGTTATAGGTTTTCCATCTTGCGATAAGACCGCTCCGATTGCGTCGTCTGAAGCATCGGTAGTTAGGACAAATTTTTTTGAAAAATCGGGCTGGGTAAGTTCGGTTTCAGTTATTAGGTGGTCTTTAAGTACATTAAATGCTTGCAAAGCATCCGCATCTAATTTTATGTTCGTTTTCTTTGCCATATGGGTAGACACTTGCCCACTATCGCTTTGAAGGTACTTGGTTAATGGTTTAGCTATGCTGGCATAGTTTTTTATAAACTTACGGTAGTAACCAATCATACCTAGGAAACTTCTAAGTTGACGTAAAGTCGTTGGCTCAGGGTATTCTTTGATTGTTGCTACCTTGTTCGGGTTGGTTTTTATAACGTTATGCCCGACGACATAACCCAAGAAGTCTACCTTTTCTTGGTATAGCATTGACTTTTCAATTGAAATTTTCATGTTAGCTTTTTTAAGAACATGGATGATGGTATCCAAATGTTCTGTATGCTCTTGAATACTGTGTGAATACACAATGATGTCGTCTATATAGACATGACATATTTTGCCAATATATGGTCTTAAAATATTATCCATTGCTCTTTGAAAGATTGATGGAGCATTTTTCAATCCAAAAGGCAATCGTACGAATTCGAACTTGCCATTATTCACACAAAAACTAGTTTTTTCTATGTCCGATGGTTTCATCATTATCTGATGGAAGCCTGATTCTAAATCCAGTGTGGAAAAATATTTAGCTTTTCCAAGGTTGGATAAAATAACATTGGTATCCGGTATTGGATCCTTGTCTGAAATTGTATTTTCGTTCAATTTCTTGTAATCGATGACTAACCTGTTTTTAGGAGAGCCATCTTCATTTGCACCTTTTTTTGGTACAACCCATACAGGACTATTATATGGAGATTTGGAAGGCCTTATTATACCTTCTTTTAACATTTTTGTGACTTCTTTATTCACAAATTCATTAGCTGATCGAGGGTATGGGTACTGTTTGCTCCAGACAGGCTTATCGTGTATTGTGCGGATTTCCGCTACGATATCTGTTCTGATTGGAAGTGAAGTGTCAATGTTTGAGTGAATACTTTTTATTTTCTTCATCATTGGTTCCACTAGTGTACTATGATCCTCAATATGACTAATCATCATACTTATTTCTTCGTCAAAGTAGATTTTATCTATTTTGTTCCCATATTTAAGGGTATTGTTTTCTAAATTAATCTTAGCGTTTATTGAGCCGAGCAACTTCGCTCCTATTAAAATTTCGTACTCCAAGTTTGGGAGAACGTAAAAACGTGTTTTTGTATCAAAGATAGATGCTTCATGGCAAATTTGTATTATTGTTTCCCCATTTACAGTGCAAGCGCGTTTAAATATTGCTAGTGAAATAGGATTGCTTAAGATGTTTGGTTGGCAGTAGTTGCTATTGGCACCAGTATCTATTAAAATCTTCATATTTCTACCATTTACTCTTCGTCGTAAGTGGGGTAGCCCCACTCTTCGCCTAAAAAATCACTACCTTCGTTGATGTTATTTATCCTCTCATTTTTTTGTGGAGGTGGTTGAATAGAGTGATTTGCACTTGGTTCTCTTTCTCGTTTAAATATTGGACGCGTATTGTTGTTATACGTGTTAAATTGAGGTTTTTGCCAGCGTGAGTTGCTATGCTGGTTATTATTATAATTATTATTGTTATTAGCACGGAATGGGTTGGTATTATTTGTCTGCTGATGTATTTCCTTAAATCTATTCAGCTCGAGAGAGCTAAGAGGTTTGTTAGCGGAGCTACCGAGAACCATTGGTTCAAACCTTTGTGGTAATTGTCTATAATCATTTCTTTGTTGGTGTTGTGGAGCTTGTGCATGGTTATTCCGTGTAGGAAAACGCAGAATGTTAGAATCTTTCTTACTTTCCCCCTTATAAGAAGCAAATTGTCGTCGGTGTATATTATTGAGTTCTAGTGTGACAGGTGAATTGGAGCCATGTGTCATAATTGTTTTATTGGTCAAAAGAGTTAATTTCTGATTAACAGAGTTATAATAGTCTATTAAAGACATTGAACCTTGCCTTAGAATACTCAGCTCCTGTTCTATTATATGAACTGGTCTCTTGTCTGCGTAAGCAAAATCTAATCGGGAAATTATGGCTTCGAAATTCAACACTGTGCCATGATTAGTTAAAATATCATTTGCGTGTTGCGTAATCTTATTACGGAAAATTATCAGTGCCGCGAAATATTTTTTACTACCTATATCGTATAATGATATGGAGTTGTGAGCAGCTTCTCGCCAACTCACGTATGAGGTCTGACTACCAGAAAATTCTGGCAAAGATTTTATTACGTCCAATGGTTCATCACAAGTCTTCGTCGGATCTATTTCTTGTGTCGTATAATCTCTAATGGAGCTAGTAATCCCCATTGGTGAAATGAGATTTTGTAATCTTTCAATCTCATTTTAATGTTTATCTTCTTTTTCTTTAATAATACTTTGAACTGAATCATTATTCCGTTTTATAGCTTTTGCTATTAGTTCGTCAACTGTTTGTTCAGTTATAGAATTCATTTCTAGTTTTATTTTTGCTAAGTCTAAGTAGTAGTTTTCACCGCTATCTGGTTTTTTTTAAATTACAACGCTTTTTCCACATATACTCCTTATTATAATCTAATCACTTTTCTTATCTTATAATTTTATATAATTTCTTAAAATAAGTTCTTACTTAAATAAACTTTAGTTTCCTCTCGTGACAGAATACTTTCTGGATTTCAAAGCTTATTTTTTTTCCCTCCGGATACTGGTCCTTGGTGAAGTAAAACTTTTACTTTTTGTTTCCGCTACTTTCCCTTGTCTGTGCAAGGTAATTTGGCTTGTTAGTCTTTTGGCAAAGGATATCACACACTGATTTTACTTTTTTATTTTTAAATCGTTTAGCGCGTGAGTATCCCGGTTGAGCCCCCAATTAATTTAACTCGTTACGTAATATTTAATTAAAATAATTTTATTTTAAAACTTAAAACACTAATACAAAATGATAAATGTCGATTGCAATTGGTGCGTAGGTGCTGACCGCTCAGCTTGGTGTTCGGTTTCTTTCTGCTCAAATTCATCCTCTTCTCCGCTTTTTGTGCATCCTTACTTTGTTAGGGGTTGGTTTGTCGAAGATCATGATAATGATAATAATAGTCCTTCCTGGAATTGGTCGAACCTAATGTGCCAGATGTTGTTGTTTCAGTTTTACTATCGTAAAACTGTTTTTGGGTTTTATGATCGGTTTTACGATCGATTTTATTATCGGTCTCAAAATAGACAGTCTGCATCCCTTACATTGGTGTTGTCTGGATGCTGTTCATTGTGTGCGGGAAGTAGAATGTTAACTTACATATGTGCAACGATAAATCAAAATTTGTAAAATGGGAGAGCTGCACCCGAATCTTCACAGCTTAGGTGCGTATCCTAGTAAAGCCCATTTTTTTTTTCTTTTTTTAATATTTATAATTTAATGAGCCTTTTTACAAATTTAAAATTTAAGAAATTCTTTTCCTATATTTTACTTTAAGTCTTTATTTGTATGAAAATTAATAGTTTTTATCTTCAAAATGGTCTGCTCTGCAAAGAATTATTCAGAGGGCTCAAATTCCTCCCCACTCTTCGCCTGTTTTGGGCCTTGTGGGAATCTTTATAACGCCAAATGCATTAGCTGTGTATATTGTACCGATTGCTGTAAGCTTTCCTTGTCTCAACTGGCTTTCAAAATGTCAAATTTTAAAGTGGGCATAATGAAACTGTCTAATGGGTTTGAAGAAATGTTAAGTAATTTTAACGACGTTGTATTTAGATTTAGTTCGTTAACACTTATTCAGGACCCTCTTCCTCTCCTAATCGTGAACATGAACGATGATTTGCTTAAGCAATCATCAAGCTCAACTGTGCTGGATAATGTTATAGTTACAAAACAAAATAACAAAAGGGGGCAAGATAACACATTAGTTGTAAAAAACTCAGGCCCACCCCCTAAACGAACAAATCTTAGCCCCCCTATTGCTTTAGAACTAGCTTCTTCGGTTCAGGTAAGGAATGAAAGTTCAGAAATGGTCCCATGCACTGTTCCTGGTATATAATGTGCATCCGTCTCTAACATAATTGCCGATCCTAGACCTATCAAAGCTGATTCCAAACCAAAGTCTATCTTTATCTGTCACCTTGAACCAGAAATTGCTGCCGACGATATCGTTTCCCACTTATTAAATAATAATTGTATCCCTACGAGTGCATCAGTTAAGTGTACAAAAATTAGTAGAGTAAATAGTCTTGTTTCATCTTTTAAAATAGTAACAAATTCTTCATACTTCGATTCTATCTGTGATTCTGGTAATTGGCCTCCTGAAGCTCTTGTTAAAGAATTTTTAACAAGGAAAAACAGGTTTTCCTGTGACTTCTCCAAAATTCCATCCCCAAAAAACTAAATAGGATTTCCCTCTTCTATCAAAATGTAAGAGGACTTCGCACAAAAAGTGGTGATCTCTGTATTAACTCTCAGACATTTACATACGAGTATGACATCTTTCTTTTGACAGAAACCTGGCTTAATTCAAGCTTTTTGGACACAGAAATTTTTTATGAAGAGTTTTTAGTTCATAGAAAAGATCGTCAGGTTGACAGATGAAAAGAAGTGGGAGGTGGTGTTTTGATCGGAGTTTGTAGTAAATTTATATCTTCTCTTATTATATTCCCTTTTAATCTATCCGTTGAATTAATTTGCATAAAATTAGCCGCAGAGTCAAAATTTATTTATATATTAAATGCTTACATTCCTCCAAAAAGCTCGGACTCAGTTTATGTAGAACTCTCTAAGGCCCTCGATTTTATTATTGCATTGTCTTGCTCTAACAGCCATTACCATTTATAGAGTGGGTTCCTTTTGAGGATGAATCTTGTCATGAAGCGTCCATAACTTCTTCACAAACTGAGCTTCAGGTTTTGACTTATAGCAAGTAAGCTGTATTTAAAATTCAAAAAATCGAATTCCCGATTTAGTTTTTTCTTCCGACGCTATCAGTACTCTTGTTCTAGAATCTAGTTCTGGAATCACTAACATAGATAGTTACCATTCTCCTCTGGATGTAGTTCTTGACATGAGCAGTTATATAATTGATCGGTCATATACTTTTGACTTTGAGTGAAAGGTTTAGCGATCAGACGTGTTTTTGGTGGTGCTCTTGGATTATTTGGCTTAAAAGCTCACAAGCGGTTGTTGAAAATTGAAAAACTGTCATATTAAGTGGAGCTTAGTTGATTATCTTCATTGTGAACTGGTTTATGAATCCTTAATTCTGTGTAGTTGCGTTTTGAAGTCAATTGAATTAAAATAAATTGTGGTTGCAAAAGCAAGAAGTGCTAAAGTTCTCAATAGATGTGCCTTCGAGTTTGAGTGCTTGCTTTGTTCGTCGTTTCAGTTTGAATTTGTCTGTGTTTCTGAGGGGAACGAACAACATCCACGCTCAGAGTACAAAGCGGGACTGAAAATCGATCAAACACTAACACTGTGCTAATTGTTTCAGTTAAAGTGAGTACACACATCTCCAATAATATTATCATTATTATTACTCACACATTTAAAGGCTTGGATGAACTTTTCACCACAGCGTTGAATACCAAAACAATATTATAAATGTTCACCTAAAGCTTAAACAGTCTCGCCATCTAACAAGGAATAGAACAATTAAGCAAATACATAGCTAATACACAAACCTATTTGAATATACTCTAAAACACCGAATTTCACATTAAATAAGAGTTCAGCAAAAAATTCACAGAATCTTTTTCCTGCAGTTGGCAATAAGATCAAAAATGACACCTGAAAGATCTCAAGAAACCAAAGATAATGTTAGCAACTCGGAACTTAAAGATATGATGGCTCTGTTATACAAGTTATAAAAGTGTAACTGACTCAAAAAAAATCTAAGAGTCAGATATAAAAAACGTTTCCAATACTCTAACCGGGGTAGAATCAAAAATCGACAAGATCGGTTCTAAAATGAATATTTTGAACTCAAAGGTTGATAAACATGAAGAAAAAATAAATATTTTGGAGTGCCAAATCAGAAGAAAAAACATAATCATTTTTGGTTTCGATGAAGACGAAAATTGTATCTCCGAACTTGAAACCTCAGTCTTACGCTTTTGAATACAGCCTTTGAATTAGAAATTTCAATTATGGATCTAGACTTTATGTATAGGCTAGGAAGAAAAAATGAAGGAAAAGTTCGGCCCATAAAATTGGGATTCCTTGCATTTAGAATAAAAAGCCTTATAATGAGTAAATTAAGCTCACTTAAGCATTATAATACCAAAAACAAAACACAATATTCTGTGTATGATGACCTACCAAAAGAGAATGTAGAAAAAAGAAAGCTTTTGAAACAAAAGGCAGATGCAATTTTAAATCGGGAAGGAGGTGCAAAGATACAAATTAAACACAACCACCTATGAGTCAACGGCAAACAACTTTCAGACCAGGAAATAGCTGATATACCTGTTCCTTCACACACATTCAAGCGAAAAGCAAAACAAACGAAAGATGTCTGATGAAGATCCAGAACAAGAAGAAACCGAAACACCAATGCACTCTCGAACGGGAACAACGAAAAAGAACAAGCCACTACCAAAAACAAAAATCCAAACATCATTTTCAACTTCTCCGCTGAGAAAGTATGTTCTTAAAAAAACGGTATCTCAGGAGGATTCTAATCTTTGCAAGAACTCTGGCCAAGTTTTTTTAGCGGATTGAGAAGAATTAACACCGAAGTAGCAAAACCGAATAGAAAGATTAACCAAATTTTAAGAAGCGGACCTTTGCACGAAAATGAAACGAATATGAAAACAAACGAATTGAAACATTTATATAAAACGCTTCCAACCCGGTTGGCCACCGTGGAGGTGCATGACCAAAACCCCCCTTCTAATGAACACGAACTAAAAATACATGGTAGCAAAAAAAATATCAACAATAATTTAAACGTCAATCGAAACAAGCCATAACATATCGCAACATTAAACACTAGAACTATATTATCCGAAGAAAAATTTATAGAACTCGAAAATGCCCTCTCGAAAATTCACTGCGATGTTATAGGTCTGGCTGAAGTGAGAAGACATGGAGAAAACATTACAGAACTTAACAATGGCAACATTTTTACATACTTCGGTACCAAAAAAGGATCCTTTGGCGTTGGTTTCCTAATAAACAAAAACCTCAAAAAAAACATCATCGAAATAAAAGCATTTAGCGACAGAGTAATAGGTGTAAAATTACAAATTGAAAAATGTAATATATCAATAATTCAAGTTTATGCACCTACTAAAAAGGCAAAAGAAGATGAAATAGATACATTCTATGATACACTTGATAGAGCAACAAACCATTTCAAGGCTGAAATTCTTTTAACAATTGGCGACTTCAATGCAAAAATTGGATTTAGATTGGAAACGCAAGAGGAAGCCGCCTCATACAACATGCGTGGCAGCACAAGCTTATGGTTGGTAATTCTTTCTTTAAAAGGAAACCACAAAATCAGTGGACTTGGATATCGCCAGATAGAAAATATAAAAACCAATACGATTACATCCTTTCTAATAAACGATCTGTTCTGGAAGATGTCAGTGTTTTAAATAATTTCGTGTTCGATTCGGATCACCGACTAGTGCGAGCCAAACTGACGATTAGTCACAAAAATAGACAACTCCACAAAGCAACAAAGAAGAACGTCTCAAAGATCCTCTCCGATGAAACCATCAGAAATTATAATGTAGATCTACAACAACGATACCAAATACTTGCATCTAGGAATGATCCAGTTCAAAATATGTATAACATCATGGATCGAACAACTAAGCAATCTGCAGAAAGGCACATTTTGGCAACATCAGCAAAGAAACCGCAAAAACTCTCTAATGAAACATTGCAACTTATTAAGGAACGTGAGCAGTTGCGCTAAAAGAAAAATCTCAATGTATCTGAAAAGAACAATCTTAGAATTCTCAGAAAAAACATTAAGAAAAAATCTCAAGAAGAAATACAAAATTTTAACGAAAACTGTTTAAAAAACATAATACAAGAAACAAAATCAATTAAAAAAGCAAATGCGTCATTACAACCTCATAAAGAATGGATCGTTGCCTTATCCGATAATGTTAGCAGGATTCATAATAGAAAAGACATCAACAAGATAGCAACAAACTTTAATAGCAATCTATACAAAACACAACTAAACAGTTCTGATGTTCATTCACTTCTAGATGCTAGGATCAGCACTGAATGGTAAGAAGAAGAGCAATAGTTTCCAAATTTTCTTAACAGTGAAATCGAGAATGCAATTCAAAATTTAAAAAACGAGAAATGTTATGGAAGTGATGGAATTGCTGCAGAGTATTTAAAGTACGCAAAATGTTCATTGGCCAACTGGTTGAAAGATGTTTTCAATCAGGTTTTGGTCACCGAGGAAATTCCAGACCAATGGAAAAAATCCGAAATAATTCTCATCCACAAAAAAGGGAAGATAGATGATATTAATAACTATAGGCCCATTAGCATAATATCGTGCGTTTATAAAGTCTTTGCAAAATGCCAATTTAATCGAATGAAAGCAAGCTTAGAATTCAATCAACCTTTTGAGCAAGCTGGATTCAGGTCTGGGTTCTCAACAATCGACCATCTTCAGACAATTAGCCAAATCATAGAAAAATCTAAAGAGTATAAAATAACTCTATATTTAGCATTTTGTAACGGGGTCATAGGATGAGGACCTGGGATTAGGAATCGGAAATTTGAAAGGAAAAGAAAAAAAGGAACCGGAAGGGGATTGAGACTGGAAGCGGAAAAGGATATAATTTGCCTTTAATAGGGCTAACCAGATACCTTAACTGAAGGAAACGAAAGAGTATAGGGAATGGAAGGGTCCGAATGTCCAGTGGAAGTGCAGTGGCATGCTGGCGACGCACGGCTAAGCTCGCCGGATGTAGGGGGGGATCTTGCTCCTCCACTGAACCTCACCTCGCTACAAAACGAATTTCATGCCAAAACTTCGCACTCCCTCGTGCGTATGACTACCACCCTCCAGAGTATCGGTCGGTGTTGGTACCGATAAGCCTTCCCTCACCACTCCTGGAATCTGGGGGCCGAATTCTCATTAGATTCCCCTTATAAGCTTACCATTTGCCGCCACGTCACACCTCACCGTTCATATTTCGCTCGTCCTCCGCACCCCCTGAAATCTTACGAACCTACTAAATCATCTTTAGGACTCTAATTGTGTCCAGAAAAACACATTCGGTTGGCGTGGCTCACAATGTTTCATTTATTTATAAAAAAAAGCTAAAACTCTTTAGGGGCTACTATACCGATATACAATAACAAAGTGCGTAAATTAAGGGACTTTAGATCATTCGACTTCATTAATTTCCTCTTAACAAAAAAACAAACAGAGTGGAAAGGTAATAAATAAAGAAAGCTAGTTGTAAAGCGGAAAAGAAAAATTTGAATGATATGCAATATGAAAAAGTAGCAAAAGAAATATAAAAAAAAAATCATTAAAATTTTGAACAATAACAAACAAAACAGGTAAAGAAAAATAACGACGTAACCAAAATTGCGAAAAATAGGGAGAGAGTTGCACTTCCCGTTGGTGGACCTTTCTGTCGCACTAGGTGTGGCACGCCTCTGGCTATTCAAGACAGAAGGGGGCCCAGCACCAACACACCACCCGCCGACAATAAAATCTGGGGTCGAGCCTAGCCTCGTCCGTCACCTCCTCAGCGAAGACCAACTGTCTTGTAACCGTAACCTACCTAAAGAGCGCTCTGTAGGGGGGCTGTACGCATTCGCGTTATTTGCCGTCGCGATACTACTCGGAGGAATCTAGCTTCGCCCTGCCGACTTGTAGTTACAACGGCACCTCCACCCTTTTTTCACCCTTTCGACCACTTACAATCACGAATATTTAATACGAAACAAAAAAAAACAATAAAGATAAGGTAAAAAAAATATAGATATCAATATTCAAATGCCAACGCTCAAAAAGAATTTAAATCCAATAGGGCGGAGACGGAAGTTAACTTTCGTCTCCGATATGGGTTGTGGCTTCGGCTTTCTTCGAAGTTAAATTCGAGAAACCTATCTCCGAATCTTTCGTTGTATCGACAATAGGTTGTTGCCTTCGGAATCGGGATTTTAAAATGGAGGTTTCGTCGAGAATTTGGTGTCTTTGCTTTCGTTAATTTTATGTGTTTTTTTGTAGGGTATGCTTATTGGGTTTTAAGTATTTCTTACGTTGGTATAACACTTAATATATTAATGTATTAAAATTGTACTTATCTTGCACAATTCCATCGAGGATGTTGAATTCTGCTTTTTTTTTGGTATTTTTATGGTGACCGACATTCACGTTGAATCGATTTCCTTTTTTTTTTTTGGGTATGGCCAACCAAAAAATATGGCGGCACCGACTTGTGCCCTTGACGATGACCGCCAGCTGTTCTCGACGAAACCTATAGGTAACCGTTAACGTTTAAGTTGCCAGAGGAAACCATAAAACTTATCACTAGCACTTACCTCTCTTACGATTTTACTAGTAATTGTATCTATTTTCTATCCCTCGATGCACTATTAATTTTATACTTGAGTTTGCATAAAAAAAAAAACCAAACAAAAACTACCCGTCACTTACTATTCGACTACCATATCCAAAAAAAATCTTACCACCGACAAAATTTAACTATTAGCACCGACTATAACCCTCCACGTTTGACTTTCAACTAACCTATGAACGTTACCTTTCTTTATCGACGCTGCCGCACATCCCACCACAAGATACCAGTATTCTGAATTTGAAAATATATGGAACCCGTTGGGGTTAGCATTATCATCAAGGAGGAGCCCTCTCTCCACCTAGCCACCTCCTGTAACCATCGAACCCTACGCATGAACTCACCTTAATGTGTTCAATGCCCACTATGATATCCCGTACTTGAACCTCTAAGAATTTTGTAATACAACTATCCTGAATGGTCTCATTCCACCGATGGTCAACAGCTGTCAAATAGATTTGACGAAGTCAAAACGAATAAAAATATTATCTGCATGATAATGCTCCGGCATTTGTTTGTTTAAAATTAAATTAATTCACTGCAAAATTAAAATACCAGGAAACCATTGGCCGTCAAAAAGGATGCACCACCCCCAGCAACAGCCACCCAAACACTCCTTGGACACCCAAGAAGTTTGTGGAGCAGTGTACTCTGCCTCACCTGTGCCCAGTGCGTCGCCACACCGAGGACGTAAAGAATCCCAGCATGCTACCTCTTTCTACTTTCGAATGCCTACGAAAGTAGCTTTCAATGCCCATCATAAGTGGAACCGTGCATGATAGTGGGATGAATATGTACTGCCTCTGTTTACAAGCGAGTGTCTTCGAATTAGCGAGCCGCGACTCAGCGAATCGCACGCTTCACTCGCAGAATCGTGCCACTCTGCTTGGCTCCGGCCCTAGTATACCCAGGATAGAATCCAACAGGTAAGCTTATACAACATGAAGCCTGGCCTTCATGGTTCTACTTCCCTTTATAGGCGCTTGACATTGATTTGGTTGATTAAAACTGAAGCGAATGCTAAGATTTGTTTTATATTAGCCGTTTCCCTTTGTAGGTGGCAAGGCACTTATGAGTGGATGAAAATCCTAATTTAGTACCACCAACTGCACATTCACTCATGTGCGAGTAGATACATTTCGTATGGAAAAGCCGTTTGGTGTATTCCATTGAGAAAAAAAACTAGCAAGGTACTTGCAAGCACTTCGCCACCTCCAATGGAAAACATGTATTGTAGCCTAGAGTAACATAAGTTGTGCCTCAGTACTAGTGAGGCTGCCGTAACAAACCTCCGGATTTGGCAGTAATCGGATTGCCTCAAAGACGGTGACAGGCGGCCTACAATAGTCTGAGACGTTGGGGATGAACCCACTTGTACCCAAGCCGGGCAAATCGAGTCTCATACTTTTCTCTGTCGTTTGTTTTGTTTTTCCTTTTTTTTTCTTTCTATACTTGGATCTTCCTACATCTTCAACTTTGTGTTTTTTTTTCTTGAATCTCCCTTACGTAGCCTTAAAACTTAACAACTTTCATTTGCTTGTCCACTACAAAGTATCATTTTTCTATCAAACGAAAATATGAATGAGTCAAAATGACTTAAATAAAAGTAATTTGTGTGTTGTATGGGTTTCCTTTCCCTCTTTGGGTGGTATATGAAAACAGATAGGACGATTCCTTACATTCACTAACACACAGTGGACGAACAAATATATCACAGTTGGTTAGGTTTTATTGCACGTTGGGTTATTGCACTTTTAGTTGTTTCTATCGAGACCTAGACGTTGGGGTAGGTACCCCGAAGTACTTTTGAGAAACGGGTAAGATTTTCGACCGGCGTTATCCAGAAACTTTTTGGCTTCGGTGCCTACTAGCTATTTCTTAAAGCTCAACAACACTTCCTCTTTGCTTCTCACAGGTGGACGGTATGGCAATTCACTTTTCTCTATCCATCCGACTTATGAATCCCCTTTCAAATACGAGAAATGTGATTAAATCTTGTTGAATTTAGTTAAGTGTTGTGTGTTGTGTGGTATTTACTTTCCTTTCTGTTGGTATCGGTAGAAAAATATACGGACATTCACTAACACGCACCTAGTGGACAGACAAAAATATCACAGGTTAGTTGGGCTTTATTGCACGTAGGTTTATTGCACAATTAGTAACTTGGCTGCTAGGGAAACTCAGGTGTGATGGACGGCAACACGACCTATGGTCGGAATTGGTATGATAATCTTCCGTCAACGTTTCTTTTCTGAGTTTTTTGATTATTTGAATAATAAGGGTCAGCAAGACCAAGGTTTTAAGCCGTTCGATAAGACCTCCAACTCTAACAGCATTTTTTTGAACCTGTGTCTATTTGACATTGAAAAATAATATCAAAATTTAATCAGCTTACACTGAAAAAAAAAACTAATCTTTTAAAACTCCCTCTTTTTTTATTAATTAAAAAAAAAAAAAAAAAAAAAAAGGAGAATTAAAGAAACGATACATTTAGTTGCGTTAATATGGTTTGATTGTACACTGAACAAAAAAAAAATATTAACACATAACATATTGACGTGTCGTATACCTAACAGTTAATAATATACCCAGGAAACCAAAAGATAGATAACAAAACATTATTGTACTCTGATAAAAAACAAAAAGTATGTAGGACAACAAACATGACTCGAATATATACTCTGATAAAGAAAAATAAATAAATAAATAAATACTACTATGTTCAAAAATTCGTTTTCTCTGGTAAGGACAGACTGCACAGGCTACATTCATATCACAGATTAGAGGGTCGGAGTACATGTATATCACAGATTAGCGTGGTGTTATTGCTTAATATCCTTGGCGTGAAACACTCCGATTGGTTTGCCTGCTAAGTTTTCTAGTTCGTATGTATTTTTTCCTACTGCTTTTACTATTCGGCACTTAACAAATTTCGGACATAACTTCGCTGATAGATACTTAGAAGTGTCGCTTAAGACAAAATTTCGTCTAAACACTTCTTGTCCGGGTACGTACTTCACCTTGCGCGTCCGTGTATTATAACTTTTGGCTCCTTTTTCGTTGGCCTTTACAATGCTTTCTTTAACCTTTTCTCGGATACACTGCAACCTATTTTGCCTAGGAAGTGTCATCAGCTCACCATCATCTACCACACTCAGTTTCTGTGTCAGCTCATACCCACTACCGTGGGTCATCATGTTTACTCCGAATAGGGCAAAATACGGTGACACCCCGGTAGCAGCGTGAACTGAGCTCCTCAATGCGCCTGCGATATCGCTAAGGTGAACATCCCAGTCACGTTGATCCTCTTTCAGATACGATCGTATGGCAGCTAATAACGTTCTGTTGACCCTTTCCGATGCATTTGACTGCGGCGAATAATTTGCAGTGCGGAAGTGTCGAATACCATATTTTTGCAGCAAATTCTGGAACTCTTTCGCCAAGAATTGCTTACCATTATCTGAGTGGATGATCTGTGGTACGCCAAAGGCGTTAAAAATTTCATTTTGCAGGAATTTTATAATACTGCTCGTGTTCGCAGATCTCAAAGGTTCCAAGAACACATATTTTGACAAATGTTCTAACACTACGAAAACATATGCGTTGCCCGCTTTCGATCTTGGGTACGGGCCTAAAAAATCTACATATAATTTTTGAAATGGACGACTAATAGAGAATGTACTACTGATAGGAGGACGAAGAGTTTGACAGGACGATTTACATTGTTTACATATATCACATTTCAAGACGTATTGCCTAATCTGAACGGTCATGTTTGGCCAGTAAAAATACTGACGGATGCGGTGAAGAGTTTTCGCCACTCCGCCATGTGCCGCCTGTGGTGGATTGTGGGCCCTCGCTATTATTTCTTCAGTTAACCCTGAAGGAACCCATAACCGCCAATTATGCTCCAGTAGCTCTTCTTCTCCTAATGGTAGTGATCGCTTGTAAACAAAATTGTCCTCTATTTTCAAGTCTGGTAGTTCCTTTTGGTGTGATTGGATGGTTTTAATCAAACTTTTATATTCCTCAGACTGAAACTCGTCCGAAGACAGATCTATCAATGGATCGACCTCCGCGATTTCTATACTATCCAAATGTGCCCGAGAAAGCGTGTCTGGCACGACATTTAGCGTTCCTTTTCGATGCTCTATGTCGAAGGTATAGGATTGAAGCTCAAGGCTCCACCTGGCCAGCCTCCCACTCAAATCTTTCATTGTCATCAACCGCTTGAGACTAGAGTGGTCGGTGATGACCGTGAAATCCATACCCTCGACATAGGGCCTGAACTTTTTAATTGCCATCACAGCCGCCATACACTCTTTCTCGGTCACGCTATAATTTCTTTGGCAAGAGTTCAACTTTTGCGAGAAATAAGAAATCGGGACCTCTTCGTTCTTATCGTTTTTCTGAAAAAGAACTGCTCCTATCCCGGAGTCGGAAGCATCACATTGCACGTAAAACCTTTTTTTAAAATCAGGATGAGTCAGTACAGGAGCTGTGGTTAAGGCTTTTTTCAAGTTCTCAAAAGCTTTTATTGCCTCATCCGTCATTTTGAACTTGACATCCTTCTTTTTCAGGGTGTCTGTGAGAGGCGCGGTCAGACTAGAAAAGTCTTTGATAAACCTTCTATACCACCCTGCTAGACCAAGTAGCCGGCGGACTTGCCTGGCATTTCGTGGGATTGGAAAATCGACCACTGCCTCGACTTTTGCTGGGTCGGTTTTTATCTTCCCACCACCAACGATAAAACCCAAATATTTTAACTCTTTAAAGCAAAATTTTGATTTTTTAACGTTGATGGTGAGATTGGCTTTCCTCAAACACTCGGCCACTTCCCCCAGCAAGGTGATATGAGTCTCGAAATCTGGCGCGATAATCAACAAGTCGTCTAAATACACAAACACGTTGTCCCTGAGTCGTGCAGGAATCACCTTATCCATTAAACGGCAAAGTCTTTGAGCTGCATTACACAACCCAAATGGCATTACCGTGAACTGGTATAAGGGTCTTCCCGGTACCGCAAATGCAGTTTTTTCCCTACTCTCCTTTTCCAACGGTATTTGCCAGAATGCTTCCTTTAAATCTACACTACTTATAAAGTAGGTATTAGGTAGACGACTGATAAGCCCCTCGATATGAGGAAGAGGGTTAGCGTCCTTTTTGCTTAACGCGTTGACCTTACGAGAATCCAGGCAAAAACGATACTTGATAGTATTGTTTTCACCTGGCTTCTTAATAAGTACAACAGGCGAGCACCAAGGACTCTCGCTCTCCTCTATAACGCCGAGCCTAAGCATTCGGTCTAATTCCTGGTACAAAAGGGCTTGTACCGCTGGAGAAACAGGGTAGTGTCGCTGCTTGACAGGCTCCGCGTTTCCGGTATCGATAACATGTTCCATTAACGTTGTTTTTCCGAGACCGTGTCGGTCATAATCAAGAAATTTCTGCTTGACCGCCTCTAACGCAGATCGCTGATCCGAAGTTAGTTCGTGAGCGTTCGACACATCCGCTTCCGCCTCCGGAACAGAAACAGAACTTATAATATTTGGCGCTATTTGGAACTTCTTCCAAAAATCTACCCCCAAGTATAATTCTTGTTCTAGATTTGGGACCAGATACAAGGTCATACTATGACTTTGACCTTTAAACGTTACTTCCACTTGAACTTTTCCAATAATATTTTGATTTTTTCCATCGGCAGTTTTTACACCAGCTTTATAGGGGAAAATTTCTATTTTTGACGTTCTAACAAATTCCTCACACCCTTTTCCCAAAATACTTATGCTGGCCCCACTGTCTAAAAGACCAAGGGTTTCTTTTCCAGCAATCCCAACTTTTGCGTAAGGTCTGGGATCTGTTGCGATTTCTAGTACTGTTGACGATATATTTTTCCTCATTTCCCTTCTAATCTTATATCTATTTCTCGTTCTCAAAATTTTCTTTGACACTGTGCCCATATTTCCCTTAAAAATTCTATCTCTAGCCAACTTATATTCCTTTATTCTCACATGCAATGGTTTAATCTCTAATATTTTTTTATTTTCTTCTCCTCCGGTTTTAACTCTACGGGACAATATCCGAATCTGGGACTTTTTCTTTGGACTATCTAATCCTCTTTCGGTTGTGACGGAGGTGTTTGGGTGGAACACGATTCCCTCCTCGTTGTCGCATTCCGCGGCCGGTTTTCCGGGTTGCACCGGGGACATTTGGGTGTAATAGCCCCCTCCTGGCCGCAGCGATAGCAAAAGATGCTTCTCGTGGTGGAAGAGCAATCCATAAACGTGTGACCACGAAGCTTACAGTTCCAGCACGTCAATGAACCCAGATCCGTGGCACCACGAGTAGCCTTTGGCCTCGCCCCAGTGTGCTGAAAAGCGGCGAGGTGATCATCCCCGAGATATGCCTCCTCACAATCCAGTTCGTTCGCCATGTACCGACCAGGTGGCCGTTGGTGCACGAAAGGCTCCCGATCTTTGTAAGGAAACGCATACTCGGCTTCCTTACATGCCATTCGCAGCTGATCTAGCGTAAAGATTGGTTGGGGGTATACCAACCGACTAATCCTATCATTAAGGTTACGCTTCAGGATCCGTACGAGATCCAACTCCGGAATGGGAACCCTGAGTTGAGATCTCCTCTTATTTACTGCCGCAAAGAAATCCTCACTGGACTCTCTGACGCCTTGCCTGCGGTCTGACACTTCCCTCATGATTTCGTAGTCGGACTTCGAATTCCGATATTGGCGCATCAAGGCGTCACGAAGCATTGGCCAATCTGGGCGGTAACTGGACCGCTGAAACTGCCAATACCAGTCATGCGCAGCGCCAGAAAGTAGGAGATGAAAATCTCTCAGGATTTCCGTCCATGGACACGCATACTGAGCCTGAAGCGTCTCCAGTCTGAAGACGAAATCCTCCACGGTGAGTACCTCCAACTTTCCGTCAAACTTAAGACCCCATTTATCAATTTTGATAGGATTTCTTACATTCGTAGGTACAAAAGCGAGAGGATTCTGGAGGTAGGCACCGGAAGAACTTCGACTCGGACCATTGTGATGGATGTTCGGTCGGTATCCCCCACCATCTGACCTACTTTCCCAGTTAGGCCTCGGTTGAGTATTTCCATTGGAATTACCCACCGGTACGAAGGGTCTGGCTCCTGAATCCAGCTGCGGATGACGAAAAGGTTCAGGATTGGCTAGTTGGTTCGCATAGTGGCCAGGTGCTGCACCTACAATAGGGGTTGGGCCCCTGCTTCCCTGAGGTAGCGTCGCGTGAGTATTTTGTTCTCTCATATCAACAAAGTTCTTCCTCATTTCTTCTTTTAGAGCCTCTGACAACTCCCCCTTGAGAGAGTGCGTATACCGCTCACAAGCGCTGACCACGGCCATGTTTATCGCCGCGATAAGTTCAGCGGAAATGGTTACCTCGGAGCGATTCGGATCACTTTCACTCGCAATCGTAAGTGGCTCACCGCCTATTGCATTCCCCGAACCCAGATTTCCTTGACCTGTCGTCGAAATTTGTACGAGGTCCGATGGTTGTTCGCCCTCTAGCCTTCCTGCCGCCTCAGTCAAGTTGCTATACGCAGGGGACTCTAAGGATTGCGTTGAGCTTCCTTGGTGACTTCCGGCAGCGGGAAGTTGGGGTGGAGGAACCGTAAACAGCGGAGGGGCTTCTTGATGGCTCCCTGGCTCCTTGGTTGGAGAACGTGTGACAGGCATGGTTACTTGGTTTATTATTGTCTTGTAGTGTGAACGTGTGACAGCGCGATTTTCTTGATATACTATCTTACTTACTTCTTTTTTTCTTTCAGGATTCATTACCTAATGGAACAAACTGCCTAATATTTCATCCTTGGACTCAAAATACAAAAACCCACAACTCTAACAACTTAAATACTAACAAAAATCTTTATCTAAATTAAGCTTATTACTTATTTATAATCTATGTATCTACTTAACTACCTAGCTATAATCCTATTTGTAAATTTATGTATACTATTTTTTTTTTTTTATTTTTTTTGTATTTTGTTAATTTTTTTTTATTTGTTTTTTTTTTTATATATATCTATGTGTATATACTACCCTATGTCTCTATATAACGCTAAGTTGCTGCTATAACTATAAGTATCCTAAATCTAAAATTTACCTAAAACCTATAATTTTAAAACTCAGCAAAAAAACTTACTAAACTAATATGTAAATTTGACCTTATATAGTCAGCTATAACGCCAAATTATATACCTAAATAATGAAACTGCAAACGTGTTTTTTATTATTTTCGGACAAATTATTTCCTTCTGAAATTTTATAACTTCTTCTTTTGTTTCTGTTAATTTCTTTATCACGGTGTCACGACAACCTAAAACACTTCTGTAAGCTTTTCACGTTTTTCAATAACTTTAAAAATTTTCTGTTTATCTTTCTCTTAAACTCTTGACTTAGTAATTTGATTTGTTTCTCTTATGTTTTGCGGGGGTGTTTTGGATAGCATTGAACGGTGGCGTTGTTCTCCTCCCTGAGGATGTGACGTTACGGCAATTTGCTTGAATTTACTTCTCGGAGGTTGGTAGCCGAAATGAAAAAAACATAAAAACAGAAATGTTACATTCGCTGTTGTTGTCAGAATTGGAAATCTTCGTCGCAATTGATCGGGCTTTCTCAAGAGCTATCCCCATCAAGACTTACGTTTCTTTCCACCCCTGACCGCAGCAGCCAATGTAAACTAAGACAAGACATTAATGACACTCGCCTCCAAGCTCAACTTCTCGTCGCAATTTGATAGGTACGTCTTAAACCTTCCATTCAAAGACCTACGAGAAGCTTTACCCGGAAGCGGGTGCCATTACACACATAGTAACATTACTTCTAGTTGTTTCCACTGACAACCTCGAAACTCCTTATCGCATTTGGTCTGGTATGCAAATTCGCTTTCCTGAACAAGACTTATAAGTCGTTTCGATGATGCCAGTGGCAACCCCCCGAAGTAACCTGGACAACTGACAAGGACAAAAATCGAGCTCTTACGTCTGGGCGCCATTTGTAACGGGGTCATAGGATGAGGACCTGGGATTAGGAATCGGAAATTTGAAAGGAAAAGAAAAAAAGGAACCGGAAGGGGATTGAGACTGGAAGCGGAAAAGGATATAATTTGCCTTTAATAGGGCTAACCAGATACCTTAACTGAAGGAAACGAAAGAGTATAGGGAATGGAAGGGTCCGAATGTCCAGTGGAAGTGCAGTGGCATGCTGGCGACGCACGGCTAAGCTCGCCGGATGTAGGGGGGGATCTTGCTCCTCCACTGAACCTCACCTCGCTACAAAACGAATTTCATGCCAAAACTTCGCACTCCCTCGTGCGTATGACTACCACCCTCCAGAGTATCGGTCGGTGTTGGTACCGATAAGCCTTCCCTCACCACTCCTGGAATCTGGGGGCCGAATTCTCATTAGATTCCCCTTATAAGCTTACCATTTGCCGCCACGTCACACCTCACCGTTCATATTTCGCTCGTCCTCCGCACCCCCTGAAATTTTACGAACCTACTAAATCATCTTTAGGACTCTAATTGTGTCCAGAAAAACACATTCGGTTGGCGTGGCTCACAATGTTTCATTTATTTATAAAAAAAAGCTAAAACTCTTTAGGGGCTACTATACCGATATACAATAACAAAGTGCGTAAATTAAGGGACTTTAGATCATTCGACTTCATTAATTTCCTCTTAACAAAAAAACAAACAGAGTGGAAAGGTAATAAATATAGAAAGCTAGTTGTAAAGCGGAAAAGAAAAATTTGAATGATATGCAATATGAAAAAGTAGCAAAAGAAATATAAAAAAAAAATCATTAAAATTTTGAACAATAACAAACAAAACAGGTAAAGAAAAATAACGACGTAACCAAAATTGCGAAAAATAGGGAGAGAGTTGCACTTCCCGTTGGTGGACCTTTCTGTCGCACTAGGTGTGGCACGCCTCTGGCTATTCAAGACAGAAGGGGGCCCAGCACCAACACACCACCCGCCGACAATAAAATCTGGGGTCGAGCCTAGCCTCGTCCGTCACCTCCTCAGCGAAGACCAACTGTCTTGTAACCGTAACCTACCTAAAGAGCGCTCTGTAGGGGGGCTGTACGCATTCGCGTTATTTGCCGTCGCGATACTACTCGGAGGAATCTAGCTTCGCCCTGCCGACTTGTAGTTACAACGGCACCTCCACCCTTTTTTCACCCTTTCGACCACTTACAATCACGAATATTTAATACGAAACAAAAAAAAACAATAAAGATAAGGTAAAAAAAATATAGATATCAATATTCAAATGCCAACGCTCAAAAAGAATTTAAATCCAATAGGGCGGAGACGGAAGTTAACTTTCGTATTCTTTCGTATCTTAAGTATTTCTTACGTTGGTATAACACTTAATATATTAATGTATTAAAATTGTACTTATCTTGCACAATTCCATCGAGGATGTTGAATTCTGCTTTTTTTTTGGTATTTTTATGGTGACCGACATTCACGTTGAATCGATTTCCTTTTTTTTTTTTGGGTATGGCCAACCAAAAAATATGGCGGCACCGACTTGTGCCCTTGACGATGACCGCCAGCCGTTCTCGACGAAACCTATAGGTAACCGTTAACGTTTAAGTTGCCAGAGGAAACCATAAAACTTATCACTAGCACTTACCTCTCTTACGATTTTACTAGTAATTGTATCTATTTTCTATCCCTCGATGCACTATTAATTTTATACTTGAGTTTGCACTAAAAAAAACCAAACAAAAACTACCCGTCACTTACTATTCGACTACCATATCCAAAAAAAATCTTACCACCGACAAAATTTAACTATTAGCACCGACTATAACCCTCCACGTTTGACTTTCAACTAACCTATGAACGTTACCTTTCTTTATCGACGCTGCCGCACATCCCACCACAAGATACCAGTATTCTGAATTTGAAAATATATGGAACCCGTTGGGGTTAGCATTATCATCAAGGAGGAGCCCTCTCTCCACCTAGCCACCTCCTGTAACCATCGAACCCTACGCATGAACTCACCTTAATGTGTTCAATGTCCACTATGATATCCCGTACTTGAACCTCTAAGAATTTTGTAATACAACTATCCTGAATGGTTTCATTCCACCGATGGTCAACAGCTGTCAAATAGATTTGACGAAGTCAAAACGAATAAAAATATTATCTGCATGATAATGCTCCGGAATTTGTTTGTTTAAAATTAAATTAATTCACTGCAAAATTAAAATACCAGGAAACCATTGGCCGTCAAAAAGGATGCACCACCCCCAGCAACAGCCACCCAAACACTCCTTGGACACCCAAGAAGTTTGTGGAGCAGTGTACTCTGCCTCACCTGTGCCCAGTGCGTCGCCACACCGAGGACGTAAAGAATCCCAGCATGCTACCTCTTTCTACTTTCGAATGCCTACGAAAGTAGCTTTCAATGCCCATCATAAGTGGAACCGTGCATGATAGTGGGATGAATATGTACTGCCTCTGTTTACAAGCGAGTGTCTTCGAATTAGCGAGCCGCGACTCAGCGAATCGCACGCTTCACTCGCAGAATCGTGCCACTCTGCTTGGCTCCGGCCCCAGTATACCCAGGATAGAATCCAACAGGTAAGCTTATACAACATGAAGCCTGGCCTTCATGGTTCTACTTCCCTTTATAGGCGCTTGACATTGATTTGGTTGATTAAAACTGAAGCGAATGCTAAGATTTGTTTTATATTAGCCGTTTCCCTTTGTAGGTGGCAAGGCACTTATGAGTGGATGAAAATCCTAATTTAGTACCACCAACTGCACATTCACTCATGTGCGAGTAGATACATTTCGTATGGAAAAGCCGTTTTGTGTATTCCATTGAGAAAAAAAACTAGCAAGGTACTTGCAAGCACTTCGCCACCTCCAATGGAAAACATGTATTGTAGCCTAGAGTAACATAAGTTATGCCTCAGTACTAGTGAGGCTGCCGTAACAATTTATTGATTTCGCCAAAGCGTTTGATACAATTGAGCAAGTATTTATATGGCAAGCGTTAATTAAATAATGGTAAATACTTATCGAATCTAAGATTTGCAAATGACATTGTTTTAATCGCCACAACCAAAAATGAATTGCAAACTATGTTAAATGAGTTGAGTGTAGAATGTAAAAAGTAGGTTTATCCACAAATCGACAAAAAACCAAAATAATGTCTAATGGCAATCATTACGAAATTAAAATTGAAGATACCATTTTAGAGTACGTAGAAGACTATACTTATTTGGGTCAAATAATATCATTCACCGATAAAGACAAGAAAAATGTTAACCAAAGAATTACAAACGCTTGGCGACAATTTTGTAATGTGAAGAATCTGCTGGATCTAAACATTTCGACACAAACACGAAAATGCATTTTTGACTCAACTATTCTTCCAGTTCTAACATATGGTTGCCAAACATGGCAATCTACAAGAATCCTCGAAAATAAACTTCAATCCTGTCAAAGAGCCATGGAAAGATCGATTCTGAATGTGAGATTATCTCAAAGGATTAATCATGAAAATTTAAGAAGCCAAACAAAATTGGAAGATGTTCTACACAAAACAAGAAAATTGAAATGGGATTGGGCTGGACACGTATTTCGGACGTCAGATGATCGATGGACCAAAACAACAACAGAGTGGACTCCATTAAATAAGAAAAGAAGCGTTGGAAGACAATTCAAGCGGTGGAGAGATGAAATCCAAACTTTTTGTCCAAACTACTGGAGAGAGGCCTTAGACCGACGATTGTGGAAGATGAAGGGGGAGGCTTATACTCATCAAACTTATTGAAAACCCGTTTTCATATATACCTTATATATACATGTTATAACAAAGAATTATGATGCCAGCATTTTCTAAGATAACTTCAATATAAACAAAGAACACATTATAACCCAAACAAAAAAACCTAAACACTTTTGCGTACGAATGCAAAGATAACTTCAATATAAACAAATAACACATTATAACCCAAACAAAAAAGCTAAACACTTTTGCCTACGAATGCATATCCGTTCAAAAGCAATAATTCAATACACAAGTCATATATGAAATGAACCATGTATGTCTTTACAAAATAAGATCATAAATACCAGTTGTCTGCGACATTCTGGTTAGACTTTAAGAAACCTCTCAATAAAGATAACCTCAGGAATCTAGAGCTCCGTCTCTAAATTCCTTTTTAAAAAGTGTTTTATTCAATTCAACACTAAAATTGGCGCAGTCGGTAGGATACTCTTTTTCATATGAGTATCCTTTGCAAATAAAAACCTACCAAGTATTTTAAAAACCGGTCAACCCACGTAAGGGAAAAGTCAGAATCGGTAATAGAAATATTTAAAAAAAACCGCAATAGTGAAATTAAATTCGTTTGTATTAACTTCACACAAAAGAGTGATAATACGCGTACGAAATAAAGAATAACTAACGACGGTATATAATAACTTGCAAACATAATTCAGTGAAAATTAAGAAACCTTTAACTAAAATAAAGACTCTTAAGATTATTTCAGTGAATTTAATCGGTACTTGCAAATATAATTCAGTGAAAATTAAGAAACCTTTAACGAAAATAAAGACTCTTAAGATTATTTCAGTGAATTTAATCGGTACTTGCAAATATAATTCAGTGAAAATTAAGAAACCTTTAACGAAAATAAAGACTCTTAAAATTATTTCAGTGAATTTAATCAAATTAATCAATTAGTTAGTGACTCAAACCAACGTATATGGTAATGTCATGAAATCCATAGAGGAGACTAATTGTCCAAAAAACAACAAATGAGCTTTATCAGCAGAAGATTTTTGAAGAAGAAGCCAAATCCCTATCGGTACGCAGACGAATCCTCAGAAGAAGAAGAAACACAGGATCCAAAAGGCAACAAAAATAATAACGATCGTAAGAATAATTTTAAATTTAAATTAAGTGAATCCAGTGATACTTTAGGAACAGATTTATCATATATTAAATTAGATATAGAGCCTACTATATCTGAAAAAATAAATAAAAATATTATATTAGAGCAAGACCCAAATTGTAAAGCCAACATGTCACTTACACTCACGTTAGACCCACTCAAGTACATCGAAAAATTAAACACTTTCGATGGAAGAAGAGAAGATTTATATACGTTTATTACAAACGTTGATGGGATAACTCCCACACTTAACAAATACGATAATCAATCACAGACAATGTGTATAAATATACTGAAGTCAAAACTTATAGGTAGGGCTAAACGTTGCATTGAAATACATGCTCACTTATCCACCTGGAAAGAAATAAAAGAATTATTAGTAGAAAATTTCGGAGGATTCAAATCCTCATTCCAACTGTATGATGATTTGAGACAAACTCCATATAAAGGAAATGTAATAGGATTTTACAACGAAATACAAAAGAATCTTTGTGAATTAAACCAAAAAACAATACAAGAGGGAAAGAATGAGGAAATTACTCATAACACTCGAACAGCATTAAACATTTTTAAGGAACGTTTACCAGTTCACATGCGAACAATATTATTCGCATTGAAACCCCCTAACTTACAAGCAGCCTTACATGAGTTAACTCAAGCTGGCTTTGTAAATGAAAAATCTGAAGAAACCCCAAAGAAATTGCTTGAAGCACCAAAAATTCCAATTACACAAAACCCCCAAAATAATTATAAAAAATATCCAAATCAAAATAATAATTTCACACCTAAAAATCCAATATATATAAAACCCCCATTTAACCACCAAAATACTAACAACCCTAATCCAAATTATAAAGGTAATAATTATAACCCAAATTACAAACCTCCTAGCAGACAATATAGACCCATGGAAGTTGACCCAACTTCTAGTCAATTAAAGAAGATCCAAACTAACTATAACGAAAGTGATCGAAACAATACGGTTTTTCCGAATGTAGCCTCGGAAACCTGTCAACTCAACAAGACAACAAACTCCCCTTTATTAGGTTAGAAAAAAATAATGTAACGTTAAGACTATTAATTGACACGGGAGCCACTAATAGTCTAATAAACAAAGAAAAAGCTCCAGTAGATTACACTAAAACAAGAGAACACCCATTAGAAATCAAAACAGTAGGTACTTCCATATTCATAGATAAAGAATTAGCTATACCAAAAGAAAAGTTTGCAATCAAATCTCGCGTGGATTGCATTTTTCAAATCCACAACTTTAATGTCAACTTTGATGGATTAATTGGAAACAATATATTATTTCCAAATAATGCCAGCATTGATTTTAAAAACAAAATACTAAAACTAAACGAACAAATTATTCCACTGTTCTTTTCTTTGGAAGACGAACGAGAATATCAAATAGAAATAAATCATTTAAACAACTTAATTCCACAAGACACATTTACTTTCGAAAATTTGGAAAGCCAAAGAGTCTCACATCTAAACGATGAGGAACATAAAAGTTTATTTAAATTATTGAAACAACACCAAAAGGTATTTTACCAAAAAGGAGATGATTTAAGTTTTACCAGTCATGTAAAACATAACATCCCCACAATAAATGAAGAACCAATCTTCACACGGATATATAGATATCCCGAAATCCACAAAAAAGAAGTGGATAAACAAATCAAAGATCTATTAGATCAAAAAATTATCAAACCAAGTACTTCACCTTACAATGCCCCAATCTGGATTGTACCAAAGAAAGAAGACAAAGAAGGAAATAAGGAATGGAGGATAGTCATTGACTATCGAAAGTTGAATAACGCAACAAAAGAGGATAAATTCCCTATTCCACTAATTGACGACATATTAGACAAATTAGGAAAAGCTAACTACTTTTCCACACTAGATTTAACGAAAGGATTTCACCAAATCGAGGTAAATCCCGAAGATAGAGAGAAAACAGCCTTCTCAACACTATCAGGACACTACGAATGGTTAAGAATGCCATTTGGTCTTAAAAATGCCCCCGCCACATTCCAGCGAATGATGAACGAGGTACTAAAAGAATATGTAGGTAAAATATGTTATGTCTACCTCGACGACATAATAATATTCTCAACTTCATTAGAAGAACCTATAAACTCACTAAATAAAATCTTCACCAAATTACAGTCTGTAAACTTAAAGATATCCCTGAATAAATGCGATTTTATGAAAAAAGAAAGCGAGTTCTTAGGTCATATAATCACCCCAGACGGAATAAAACCTAATCCGAACAAAATAAACACGATAAAAAACTTTCCTATACCAAAAACGATTAAGGAAATTCAATCTTTCCTAGGCCTAACCGGCTACTATAGAAAGTTCATCCATGATTACGCCAAGATCATAAAACCACTAACTATGTGTTTGAAAAAAGATAAGCAAATAAATATAGATAACACAGAATATAAAGAATCATTCGAGAAATTAAAATTAGCAATGTCAGACGATTTATTAAACAGACATCCTGATTTTAATAAAGAATTTACACTAACAACAGATGCATCCAATTTCGCAATTGGAGCAGTCTTAAACCAAGCACATGGACCACTATGCTTCGCGTCCAGAACTTTAAATAAACACGAATGTAATTACTCAGTTATAGAAAAAGAACTTTTAGCAATTGTTTGGGCAACCAAACAATTCCGCCATTACCTTTACGGTAGACATTTCAGAATACAAACAGATCATCGACCATTAGCATGGTTGCACAGTCTCAAAGAACCTAACTCTAAACTCCAGAGATGGAAAATAAAATTGGAGGAATACGATTTTCAAATCGAACATATTGCAGGCAAAGAAAATAAGGTAGCCGATGCGCTATCAAGAATAAAAATAGATGAAACAAATTCACATGACAACACAAAAATTGACACAAAATACGAAAATGTATTAAACATTTTAGAACTTGTTTCTACACAACACTCAAATGAATCAGATAGTTCAAACTTAATTCCCATCACCGAACAAAGTTTAAATATATTTATTCGACAAATTATCATAGAAATAGGAGAACAAAATGATGAAATCATAACCTTCCCCTTTAACAAAAGAAGAATAAAAATAATTAGAAGAAATTTCAAAGAATCAGACTTCGAAAAAATCATATCAGAAATTGATATAAATCATAAGAACGTTTTACATTGTAATAACGATAAACTATTTTTAGAATTCCAAACTTATTGGAAAACACACCACAACAACCAAACTTTAGTCAGAACTTATTCATTCTTAGAAGATGTTTATGATATAACCAATCTAGAAGAAATCATACACAAAAAACATAATGAATTAAATCACGTAGGGATTGAAAAATTATATTTAGATCTAAAAAGGAAGTATTATTACCCAAACCTTAAAACACAAATAACAAAAATCATAAATAATTGCGATATCTGCAACCTGAAAATAGAAAGAAACCCTATTAAACTACCATATGAAAAAACAGAAACACCCTTAGAACCACACATTCACTACCATATGGACATATGGATCCTACCCAACAATAACAAATACTTAAGTTGTATCGACAAATTCAGCAAGTATGCTTCAGTAGAAAAACTTAAAACAAAAAACCAAAAAGACATTTTAAATGCTATGGAAAAACTATTCTCATACATGTCTGAACCCAAGAAATTAACTCTAGATAATGACCCCACTTTCAAAACTTATTCTATAGAAAATTATCTAAAAGAAAAGAATATACTAACACATTTTACCACCCCTTATAGACACACCGGAAATTCGGATGTGGAACGCCTTCACAGCACCCTCAATGAACATATTAGATTACTAGAGAAAACTGAAAAACTTCTTGATGTAGTAACAAAAGCAGTAAATACATATAACAAAACAATACATCTCACTACAAAAGAGAGACCCTTAGAGATACATCTAGGTAAAATAGATAATACAAAAATATATGATAGAATAGAAACAAATAAAAACAAAACTCTAGACAAAATAAATAAAAATCGATTAGACGTTGAAATTAATCCAAATTTTACAAAGATAAACAACCCAGAACGGTTTAATAAATTAAAAACCAAATACAAGAAAGTAAAACTACTGAAAACAATTGATAAAAAATTATTAATCAAACCCCACTTAAGAAAACAACTCCTTCACAAAGACCAATTTAGAAAGAAAAAGAAATTTACTAAAATACAAAATGAAGACAACCAAAACAATAGCAATCATGATAGTGATTCCCTTATTAATAACTTCAGTAAAAACTAATGATATAAAAATAACAAAGATAGATAGAGAATTTTTAATCATTCACGAAGGACAAATAAAACTTATAAATAATTATGACATTCTATTACATGTAATTAACCTCACAGAATGCCAATCATTAATAGACCAGTTAAAAGATCAATACCATTTACTAGAAAATCCTAACCATTTGCAAGAACAAAAGATAAATATATTAGAAATAAAACTTCAAACAATTATCCCACACCATATTATTCATAAACGAGGACTAATTAATATTGTAGGTAAAGGAATGAAATACATATATGGAACCATGGACGACGACGACAGACAAACCATAGAAGAAAAGTTACAAAACTTAGAAGATAGTAACAGAGAACTTTTAGCAAACAATAACAAACAAGTAACCATTAACAAACAATTTAATGAACAATTCTTTCAATTACAAGACATACTTAAGCAAGGTTCAAAAACATTAACTAAATACAAAAAAATCAAATCAGAAATAAATACTCTACGTATGGAACTAGAATTCAATAGAAACTTAATAGAAGTACAACAAATAATAGAAAAAATTGACAATATCATAATGACCAGCAGGACAGGAATATTAACCCAAGATATACTAACTATAAAAGAAATTTATGACTTCGATATTAACATAGAAAAACTAAAGGAGATAAAGTTGACATTGGCTACTTATAATGAAAACTTACTCATTATCCTAAATATACCAAGATTCAATGAAAGCTTATATAACAAAATATCCATACATACCCTCCCGGTAAAAAATAAAATAATAACAATACCTAACAACGAATTTATAGAACTTAATAAAACTATGTATTATATAAACAAAGAAATAAAAAATCTAATAAAAATTGAAGACAATTGTATTGAAAACATATTTAAAAATAATTCTAAACTAGACTGTAAAATTAAAGATTACAAAGAGGAAAATATTATAATCAATAAAGAAAAATATTTAATAATAAAAAACATAAAGAATGAAAAGTTAGAACAAGATTGTAATAACTTAGATTATACTTTACAAGGAAATTATATTTTAGAATTCGAAAATTGTAAAATAAAGATAAAAAATGTAACATACAATAGAAAACTATATCAAAATAACTATAAAATAATACCATTAATAAACTATAACTTTTCAGACAATTACTTTAAGGAATTACATTTCCAACCTATAAATAATATTGAAATATTAGAATCAAAAATACATACAAAACATGTAACATATAATGCAATAACTATCGTAATAATAATATCAATAATACTTTTTGCAATCATGTATTTAAAAATGAAATTAAAGAATAAAAAAACTGTCACAAATATAAGCCTTCCAACGGTCGCTTTCCAACCGTTAGAACACTCGAAAGAGGGAGGTGTTATAACAAAGAATTATGATGCCAGCATTTTCTAAGATAACTTCAATATAAACAAAGAACACATTATAACCCAAACAAAAAAACCTAAACACTTTTGCGTACGAATGCAAAGATAACTTCAATATAAACAAATAACACATTATAACCCAAACAAAAAAGCTAAACACTTTTGCCTACGAATGCATATCCGTTCAAAAGCAATAATTCAATACACAAGTCATATATGAAATGAACCATGTATGTCTTTACAAAATAAGATCATAAATACCAGTTGTCTGCGACATTCTGGTTAGACTTTAAGAAACCTCTCAATAAAGATAACCTCAGGAATCTAGAGCTCCGTCTCTAAATTCCTTTTTAAAAAGTGTTTTATTCAATTCAACACTAAAATTTACATATATAAAAAAAAAAATGTTAACTTTTAAGAGTGAATAAAGCTTGAATAATAAATAATAATAATAATACTTTTGACTTTAGAAAGGCAAACTTTCAGAAGAATTAGATAGATCTGGTATTAACAGTATATCAAACTCTAGTAATACTAGTTTTATTTTTATGTTACTAGTTTTAATACCATACTTTATAACTGCATTAATAATACTATCCCTTTAAAATTATATAAAAATACGAGCTTTTGCCACTCATGGTATACAAAAGAGTTGAGGATACTACGAAATAAAAGAAATAGAGCTTGGAAAACATTTTTTAAAACTCTTTCTTTAGTTGACCACAACTCTTACATTGTCCTTTCCGAAGAATTTAAATCTCTTTCAAAGTTTCTATATACTAATTATTTATACGAAATAGGAACATCTTTTAAAGAAGACCCTAAGGCATTTTGGAAGTTTGTAAATTCAAACAAAAATTCCGATGGTTACCCCGCAAATCTCATATATGAAAATTGTGTGTTGAAAGAAAATATTGATATATGCAATGCCTTTGCGAAAATTTTTCGTAACTCTTTCGTAGACACACCTCTTCATATTAATGAACATTATTTCAGAAATATGCATTCTTATGCGCAAACGAGTTGCAACAATTTCGCTGTGCAACAAAGTACTGTTTTAGACCTTCTCTCATCGTTAAATGATGATTTCTCTTCTGGGCCAGATGGAGTTCCCCCAATATTATTGAAACATTGTAGGCATATACTGGCTGAGCCTCTTCAATTTTAGTTTGAGTTTTCGATTAAATCAGGGAAATTTCTCTGTTTATGGAAAACTCCATTTCTAACTCCAGCTTTTGAAAAAGATCATAAAGCTGATATTTCAAATTGTAGACCTATATCCAAACTGTCATGTATTCCATGAATTTGAACAAGTTGTGTGTGAGACTTTAGCATTCCATACCAATAATATCATATGTGAACAACAGCATATGGGTTTGTGAGAAGAAAATCAACAGTAACAAACCTCCTTACATTCTTGCAAAAATGTTTTAACACATTAGAGAATGGAAGTGAAATGGATTGTGTATATACTGATTTGTCTAAAGCGTTTAACCAACCTAGTCACAACATTATTATCTTCAAACTAAAATCTTTAGGATTTCCAAAATTTTTTATAACCTGGGTAAAATCATACCTTGAAAATAGATCGTACCAGGTGATATTTAGAAACTGCCTTTCAAACTCATTCAAGGCTCACTCCGGTGTGCCCCAGGGAAGTCATCTAGGCCCATTTCTATTATTTCTTGCTATTGATGATGTTGTCTCAAGTATAACTTCAAGTGCAATTCTTATATTCGCTGATGACATGAAAATTTTTAAGACAATAAAAGCTAACCATGACCATATTCTTTTGCAAGCCGATATTGATAGTTTCGCTACTTGGTCTTCCTCTTAACCCTGCCAAATGTCAAACAATTACTTTCTCTAGAAAGCGACTTGCAAATGCTTTTAATTATTCTATTTCACAACACAAACTCTATCGAGTCTTTAGTTTCAAGGACTTGGGTGTTAACTTCAGCTCGAATTGAAAATTCACTGAACACATTAACTTCATTATTAATGCTTGGGTTTATAAAACTTTGGGCAAAGGAATTTGACGATCCATACGTTATGCTTTCCTTATACAATTGTTATGTACGACCATCTAGAGTACGCGTCTCAAGTATGGTCTCCCTTTTATGAAATTCATTAAAATCGTATTGAATCGATACAACATAAATTCATTCGCTTTGCTCTGAAAGGTCTTTATTGGGCAGATCCATTCAACTTTGCACCATATGAACATAGGATCCAGCTACTGCCAGTCCAAACCTTATATCAAAGGCGGGTTAATAATGATCTAATTTTTCTTCGCCAACTTATAAATGGTCAAATCGATGCTCCTGATTTGTTGGCCTGTATTGGCATACATTTCCGTGGAGGATCTCACCATCTGAGAAGATTTGAACTTTTATGTGTAAATTTCCATTGAACTTACTACGGTTTACATGAGCCTCTTAACCGTATGTGCAGGATATTTAATTTAAATGCCTCCTCGGTTGATTTTAACGTTAGTAAGATGGGATTGAAAAACTTGTTTCGAACCAGTGATTGTTTTTTTTTTTTTACTTTAAGATCATATTTACGAGTAATTCAAATGTGATATATATCGTTTAATTATGTTTGTTAAATTTTCAAAGTAAAAAATAAAACAAACAATCACAAAAAAAATGATCTAAAAATAATTGAAGTAGAAGACGACACACTCGTTTGATGGTTTTTACAGAACTGACTTTATTGTTAAAATATACATTTCTTGAAAACGATAAGTGCAACTATGCAAAATTCCAAGCGTGAGAACAGATAAATAAAAAAAAATAAAAGAAAAATAATAAATGGAACACGAGAAGCGTGAACTAAACAATTTTCAACTGGTGAACAAAGAAAAAAAAATAATATTGTTGCACCTGTGCAAAAAATATTTAAAAATTAAAATAATCCACTTGGCCTTACAATATTGCTGGTCGCATGGTTAAAAATAAAAAATTTAAATGAAATTTGAACATACTCCCCCCTTTTGAGGGTTCTTAACTCTATAAATTTGACTTATTGAATTAATTGCCTTAATTTTAAACGTTGACCTGGAAAGTTCTTGGCATAGGGGTTGGTCTTCTTGTACGAAGAAAAAGATTGAAGATAATCCCAATCATGCATGCCAATAAAAACAGACTGCTTCCATAGTGATGGTAATCATGCGAGTTGATATCAGTGGGGGCAGGCAGTTCCTTGGATTTATCCATCACATCTTTGTTTTTGGACTTTAGATCTTCAAACTCAGATAGGTCAATATGATTTGTTACAATGGGTGTTTCAGTTGTCTTTGTTGTTGTTTCTTGATTTATGTTCCAGCTACTTGCATTCGCGCTAGGAATAAAAGATGAAGTTATTTTGCTTTCATAGTTAATTTTACCTTTGATGACGATGTTGGCCAGCTGAAGAACACAAGATTTCTTGAATTCCAGAACACCATTTCCAGATAAATTAATGGCCGTGCTTTTATCGCCGCAAATCAAATGTCCAGACATTTCTGATGGTATAGAGAAAATCCAACCGTTAGAAGATTTAAGTCCTTTCCAAATGTTTTGTGTAGGTGTCGCCTTTAAAGTGCATTTTCTAAAACTTTCCTCTTTGTGGTTGAGTAGAGCCATTTCACAAATCTTGGAAATCCCTTGCTCGATGATAGTTGGGTGTACTTGATTGCACATGTAGTTTGTTGACAGTAATGACAGTAATAAGAAATATCTATCTCTGGGTAATGACACAACTAGATATTCAGCAGATGCTTCTACTATAAACGTCTTGTTTCTGTGAATTATAGGAATAGTTAAGAGGCTAAAAAGTTGAAATTCTTCAGCATCCATTAGTGGCAGTAACATTTCAAAAACAATTGAATCATTTAGGCACCGACCTTTCACTGATGACATTTTGTACATATCAAAAACTGAACCTTCTGGCAATGATAAATAGGATGGTAAATTACTTCTTACAAGCTTCAGCTGCTCACTTAATTGTTTAGGGGTTATAAGTTGAGGATTAATACTTCCATGATCTAAAAGCATTTCTTGACTATGCTCAAAATTTGTGAGAACGAGAATCAGATATGAAGTCAATGATCCGAGGTTTTGTTTCACCCCATTTGTCTTTTGTTTATCGTTGATGATTGCAATGGTTTTTTGAAGATGTTCATTTAAGGCTTTAAATTGATCTTGAACTTGAATGTGGTCACGTTTCAAGATATTTGAAGTAGCATCTGCAATTGAACTTTGTTTTTTCAAAAGTTCAATCAAATGATCTTCATTCTTATAGGCTCCGTGGATTTGATCTTGAATTTTTCCTGCACTTTCCTGGTCAAGGATACCAAACAAACTATGTGCCAGAGTTCCCACAATGTCGAATGGGGATCTTTCTACCCTGGTTCGTTCATATTTTGGTGCTTGGTAATTGTGAAGCAACTCATTGTTATGTTCGATAACTACGATCCTGTTTCGCAGTGTGTCTATTATTGGTTTGTAATACATTTGATGAGGAAATTCTTTTGTGCATATATCTTGCATTCTATTGACATATGCCTTAAGCTCATTGAATTCTTGCCAGTACGTTGTCAAATTGTAAAAAACAAAAATTTTCCAGTACGTGTTTACCGTGCGGATTCTGCCAACATCTTCAAAATATATACCAACACCATCATCTAGTTTCTTGGTATTTACTAGCTCCTGTGCTATCGTCTGAGATAAGGATGGGGGTATTATGATAAGTACCAAGAGCAAGATCGAAAGTGAGGCCAATTTTTTAGTTTTTCTTGGTCTTAAACATCTTGTGCTTCTCGTGGGTTCGAGACTGGAGCAATCTGGATTTTTTCCTTTATTCTCTGGATCATCTGTTGGAAGTGGGCAAAGATTATGTATTGCTCGTTGGTATATTCCAGTTTGAGTTTTTACATTAGCCACGCGTACTTTATCATGACTTCCCTTGAAAGTCTCAATTACACGTCCTAATTTCCAGCGCATCGGAGGAATATTTTCTTCTTTAATAAGTACCAAGGTGTCAGGCTTGAGGTTGTTCGATTCAGTCTTCCACTTGACTCTTTGCTGCAGAAGATGCAAGTACTCATCTGAGCATCTTTTCCAGAAGTGCTGTTGGATGTGTTGAATTTGGCGGAATTTGTTTAGGCTACTCATCTTACAGGTTGTTAAATCTGGTTCGGCCAATGCCGTAAGAGGACTTCCGATTAAAAAGTGTCCGGGTGTAAGAGCTTCCAAGTCGGTTGGATCAGATGATCGAGAGTTCAATATTGCTTCTATTTGTATGACAGCAGTTAGCAACTCCTCATACGTAAGTGATGCTTCTCCTAGGTGGCGAACGAGAAGCACCTTGGCAGATTTGACGGCAGCCTCCCACAGTCCTCCAAAGTGAGGGGAACGAGGTGGAATGTTTTTCCACGTTATTCCTTCTTCGAGGCAATATGTCTGGATTGCTGCTTGTATTCTAATTGAATTGAATATTTTTGTTAACTCTGCTAATTCATTCTTGGCACCAACAAAATTTGTGGCATTATCGCAAAATATCATGTGGCAAAGTCCTCGCCTTCCAATAAATCGTTTTAAGGCAAATATAAATGACTGAGAAGACAAATCTCCTACTACCTCTATATGTATGGCCTTAGTAGAAAAACAAACGAAAATAGCTAAATATGACTTTGTAGGAGTCTTATCTCTGACCTTGTAGTGAGTTTTAATCGGGCCGCAGAAGTCAATACCAGAATTATAAATAGGCCTTGCTGGATTGACCATTTCTGCAGGCAAATTCCCCATTAGCTGGTTCATGAATCTTGGCTTTGCTCTAAAGCATATGATGCATCGGCTAATTACTTGCCGAGGTGCATGTCCAACTCCTAAGATCCAGTACTGTTGCCGAGAGATGGCGATTAACGCTCTGTGTGAAGCGTGCATGTGTTTAAAATGAAGATGTGTTGAAATTAATTTAGTTATTATTTTGACTTTGGGAATTAAAATTTGATGTTTGGCATCTGCAGAGACTTTGGCATTTGTCAATCTTCCACCAACTCGGATGAGTTTTGCTTTTTCATCAAAATATGGAGTAAGAGATGCTATAGAAGAATTTCTACTCACAAGGTTCCTGCCTTCTAAAACACGATAATCCTCTGGGAATGATATTCTTTGTGTGTAAACAAGAATCCATCGCGTTCCTTCTCTTAATTCTTCAACAGTTAGCTGGCGTGTGTTTCTAAGTTTATTTGGTTTTCTGCAATTATGATAGAATCTAAAACAGAATGAAAATATTTTTCTCAATGTGAAAAGTGAGTTTCTATAATTGATGTTTTCGATTAAGCTTAGATCATTTTGAATTGCTGCCGACAACACCGATTTTTTCTTACGTTGTTCTGGAATCACTTCAGGAAATTCGTATTCTTTGAAGGGAATTGACCTTTGAACCATGTTGATGATTTGAATAATCCTTCTAAGCTTGATCCTCTCGACACCATGTCCGCTGGATTTAGATGACCCTTGATGAATTTGCATTGATGGAACTCTGAAAGTGATTGAATTTTTGCAACTCTATTTGCAACAAAAGTTTCCCAGGTGTAAGAAGGTGATTTAAGCCAGGCTAACACGGTTGAAGAATCTGAATAAAAGCATACCTTGTCAATTTTCTTTGGAAGTATTTGGGTTAGTCTATCCACCAATTCTACCATAAGTACTGCTGCTTGTAGTTCCAGACGGGCTATGCTGACAGCTTTCAATGGTACAACTCTTGATTTTGAGCAAAGAAGTTGGCAAAAGCTTTGGTTCCTTTCATCTATTGATCTTAAGTAAACACATGAACCAAATGCACTTAAGCTGCTATCAGAGAAGGCATGAAGTTCAATTGTCTTAGCAAAAGGAAGAATAACGTATCGTGGAATGCTTATCTTGTTCATGACTGAAAACTGTCCAATGTAGTTTATCCACTTTTGAGCCTTTTCAATTGGGAGATTGTCATCCCAAGACAGTTTTGATTTCTACAACTCTTGTAAAAATAGCTTGCCAATGACAATTATAGGCCCAAGTAAGCCAAGAGGGTCCAAAAGTCTTGCAATATCGGCCAAAACTGTTCTTTTTGTTATCTGAGTAGTTATTTTATTTAACTTTTCGTCATTGAAGCTGAATTTGAAGACATCTTGTGAAGGATCCCAAATTAGTCCTAATGTTTTGACTATCTCAGATTGATGAAATGTTACTAGTTTCTCTCTATCTTCTTCAGGAATTCCTTCTAAAATCATAGGATGATTGGAACAAATTTTTTTCAGTTCAAAATTACCTGCTTTAAGTAGACAAACTATCTCATTAAGCAACTCATGAGCATCATCAATGGTTTCTGAACCGGCTAAGCAATCATCCACGTACACATTGTTTTTAACGGCTTGTGAAGCTCTATAAAATGTATCTTGATTGTCTTCTGCTAGTTTAAGAAGACATCTGGTTGCAAGGTAGGAAGCAGATGCTGTCCCATAGGTGACGGTGCTTAATTTATATAGCTGCAATGGCTTGTCAATCCTTGATCTCCAAAAAATAAGTTGAAAGGCTTGATCTTTATAATGTAGTAAAACCTGGCGATACATCTTTGTTATATCTCCTGTAAAGACGTATCTGTGCATCCTGAATTTTAGCACTATCGAAAATAGATCTGGTTGAACTGTTGGTCCCACTTAGTGAGTGACCAGAAGTTGTCTTCGCTGAAGCATCAAAAACTACTCGAAGATTTGTTGATGAACTTTCGGGTTTCATGGCGCAGTGATGAGGTATAACGTAATGTCTCTGTGGAATATTATTTTTATTAATTGGTGTCATGTAGCCCAATGTTTCATATTCTTCCATGAAGCTGGTGTAGGAATTTTTTAGCTCTTCATTTTTTTCCAATTTCTTTTCTAAGGAAAGAAATCTTTTTCTTGCTACTTGAAGAGAGTCACCTAAAAATATGGCAGGATCCTCTTTAAATGGTAATTTAACAACAAATTTACCTTCAGAATTCCGAGTTGTATTCTTCTTGAAATGTTCTTCACACCGATGTTCTTCTTCGCTCTCAGTGTTGATGGGAGTGTCATGGCTTTCTGTTTCCCAGAAGGAGCGAACGAGTTTGTCCAATGATGTCATCGATGGCTTTGCCACTATATGACAGTGAGCATTAAAATTTGCTGATGGAGTACTTCCAGCCACGATCCAACCTAACACTGATTTACGTAAAATTGGTAAATCGTTTGAAATTCTGTATTCTCCTGTTAGAAACAGTTCAAAGAAAAGTTCAGCTCCCAATAGCATGTCGATTTGATTTGTCTTGAAGAATGAAGGATCTGCCAGCTCGATGCGGGTTGGAATCTTCCACAAGGAAACATCGATTTCTTGACTGCACTGGTAGTAACTTATGCGAGACATGAGGTTCGCTTCAATTGTTGCTTCATAGGTTGATGTTCTGGATTCAAATGTTATTGAGGCTACAAACTCAGACCTGCACTCTTGCGCGCCTATTCCGCTGATCGCTGTATCCTTGCGATGCTTCTTAATTCCTAACTGATGTGCGAATGATGTTGTAATGAAATTCAACTGAGATCCAGAGTCAAGAAGAGCTCTGCATGGGATTCGCACACCATGTGATGAAATTACATTGACCACTGCCGTTGCTAAGTATATATGACGCTTCTTGAAATGCGTTTCGGCTGCTGCATTATTAGCTGCTTGATGTATTTGACTGATATGTCGTTGGTGAGTTGTTGCCATTTTCTTGTGGCTGGTGTATTTTTTGTTGCCGCTTCTGCTGGTGAAGTAGAGTGTTGTGGGGCATGTTGCATTTTTGGCATTTTCGGGATAAGCATGATTGGGTGAAATGGCCTTTCTTCAAACAATTTCTGAATAACATCAGCCTGTGAATAGCTTTTCCTCGTTCTGAACCTGAAAGAGACAAAAATTTACTACAATTGTAAATACCATGCTTACTTGAATTGCAAAAATGGCAAATTAGTGGTAATTCTTGATCAATCTTGGGGGCTATGGCCACGGTTGACTTCTTTCCAAAATCACAGCTACTGGTGACTTCCAGACCTTGAAACTTCTTCATCTTGTCATCTCGGGTGTTGATGGCTTCTAGAGTTTGGAATGTTGACTCAACAAACTTCAGGAATTCTTCAATGGTGGGACTGCTTTTCGGATCTTTAATGGCGAACTCGAATTTTTCCCTGCTCTCTCTGTCCAATTTTTGCAAGAGAAGATGCCCTACGATTGGATCCCAGCTTTCGATGTCAATGTCAGCTTTCGATGTCAACTCCTTCGTGTTATCATGGAGTCTTCTTAAGCTGGATCTTGTGGCAGTGGTAACTGGCTGCGTTAATAACTTGTTTAACTGAGCAGTCAACAGCAATCTTTTATTGTTGAAGCGTTCAACTAGTACACCCCAAGCAACCTCGTAGTTGCTGTCCGTTGGTTTGAAGTTTTGTATTAATTCATGGGCCTTTCCAGTCACATTCGCCCTCAAGAAATATAGTTTTTGGGCGGGTGGTATTGGCTGATTATGAATCATTTGCTTGAACAAGTCATGGAATTGTAACCAGTTCAAGTATTCACCATCAAATTTAAGGAGCTCAATTTTCATCATTACACTTAGAGGTTTTGATTCACTCCCCTTTTCTTTTGAAATCCCCAAATAGTTTCAGTAAAGTCTCCTCTACCCTCTCTTATAAATTGAAGTATTCTTCTACTTCTTCTGCACTCATTTCCTAGTCCAACTTACGATACAAACACGTAATCTCATCCCAATTCTGCTCCAAACTTTTTGCTTTAATTTGGGAGAATTGTTCACTTTTATTAAGTGTTGATTGCTCAAGGACCTTAATCAATGATCTCTTTAGTATATCTGTCAACAAATGATATCTTGCCTTGTTATTCATTTGCACTCTTGGTATGGAACTCCTGTGCTGTACTTGAAAGTTTTGTGTTTGCAAAAATTCCCTTCTTGGTTTTGGGAACTGCTCCTTGGTGATTTGATGTTTGGATACCCAATCCATGGATATCCTTAGCAGGCGTCTCCTTTACGGTTTTGGCATTTTCTGCATTTTTACCTTGAAACTGGTTCTGAAGATCATCTGGGTTGTGAACATCATCTGGTTGTTTTAATTCTTGAATACGTCAATGTACATCAGTGTTCATGAGTTCCGCTGCCTGTCGTACTAGTTCAAAATAATCCTTTTGAAAGTAAGGATGGTCCATGTGGTCGGAAAATCTTTCTCGCAAAACCGTATCACTCTTGTCGAATTCATCCCACAGAAGCTCTAATTGTCCTTTTTTCTTGTTTAGGTAATCTAGAGTCTTCCTAGTGGGGCTATCTTTATTGTAATTACGAACAATGGTACAGATTGATTCGCCTACTTGTTCTTGCTGAGTGGCGAGGTGTTCCATAGTTTGGTCATCATTTCTACTAGCCATTGTTGTAATTTTTGGTTTGAGTTTTACACTGCACTTAAAAAAAATATTATTTTTTCACAATAAATCGCTGCAAGCCACCGAAACTCTTTTCACGATTGTTTAATCAAAAATCTACAGGCCACTAAACCTCTTTTTAATGTGTCCTGTCACGGTCGCCAATGTTAAATTTTCAAAGTAAAAAATAAAACAAACAATCACAAAAAAAATTATCAAAAAATAATTGAAGTAGAAGACGACACACTCGTTTGATGGTTCTTACAGAGCTGTCTTTATTGTTTAAAAAATATACATTTCTTGAAAACGATAAGTGCAATTATGCAAAATTCCAAGCGTGAGAACAGATGAATAGAAAAATAATAAATGGAACACGAGAAGCGTGAACAACGAATCAACAAAGAAAAAAAATAATATTGTTGCACCTGTGCAAATAATATTTAAAAATTAAAATAATCCACTTGGCCTTACAATATTGCTGGTCGCATGGTTAAAAATAAAAAATTTAAATGAAATTTGAACATACTCCCCCCTTTTGAGGGTTCTTAACTCTATAAATTTGACTTATTGAATTAATTACCTTAATTTTAAACGTTGACCTCGAAAGTTCTTGGCATAGGGGTTGGTCTTCTTGTACAAAGAAAAAGAGTGAAGATAATCCCAATCATGCATGCCAATAAAAACAGACTGCTTCCATAGTGATGGTAATCATGTGAGTTGATATCAGTGGGGGCAGGCAGTTCCTTGGATTTATCCATCACATCTTTGATTTTGGACTTTAGATCTTCAAACTCAGATAGGTCAATATGATTTGTTACAATGGGTGTTTCAGTTGTCTTTGTTGTTGTTTCTTGATTAATGTTCCAGCTACCTGCATTCGCGCTAGGAATAAAAGATGAAGTTATTTTGCTTTCATAGTTAATTTTACCTTTGATGACGATGTTGGCCAGCTGAAGAACACAAGATTTCTTGAATTCCAGAACACCATTTCCAGATAAATTAATGGCCGTGCTTTTATCGCCGCAAATCAAATGTCCAGACATTTCTGATGGTATAGAGAAAATCCAACCGTTAGAAGATTTAAGTCCTTTCCAAATGTTTTGTGTAGGTGTCGCCTTTAAAGTGCATTTTCTAAAACTTTCCACTTTGTGGTTGAGTAGAGCCATTTCACAAATCTTGGAAATCCCTTGCTCGATGATAGTTGGGTGTACTTGATTGCACATGTAGTTTGTTGACAGTAATGACAGTAATAAGAAATATCTATCTCTGGGTAATGACACAACTAGATATTCAGCAGATGTTTCTACTATAAACGTCTTGTTTCTGTGAATTATAGGAATAGTTAAGAGGCTAAAAAGTTGAAATTCTTCAGCATCCATTAGTGGCAGTAACATTTCAAAAACAATTGAATCATTTAGGCACCGACCTTTCACTGATGACATTTTGTACATATCAAAAACTGAACCTTCTGGCAATGATAAATAGGATGGTAAATTACTTCTTACAAGCTTCAGCTGCTCACTTAATTGTTTAGGGGTTATAAGTTGAGGATTAATACTTCCATGATCTAAAAGCATTTCTTGAATATGCTCAAAATTTGTGAGAACGAGAATCAGATATGAAGTTAATGATCCGAGGTTTTGTTTCACCCCATTTGTCTTTTGTTTATCGTTGATGATTGCAATGGTTTTTTGAAGATGTTCATTTAAGGCTTTAAATTGATCTTGAACTTGAATGTGGTCACGTTTCAAGATATTTGAAGTAGCATCTGCAATTGAACTTTGTTTTTTCAAAAGTTCAATCAAATGATCTTCATTCTTATAGGCTCTGTGGATTTGATCTTGAATTTTTCCTGCACTTTCCTGGTCAAGGATACCAAACAAACTATGTGCCAGAGTTCCCACAATGTCGAATGGGGATCTTTCTACCCTGGTTCGTTCATATTTTGGTGCTTGGTAATTGTGAAGCAACTCATTGTTATGTTCGATAACTACGATCCTGTTTCGCAGTGTGTCTATTATTGGTTTGTAATACATTTGATGAGGAAATTCTTTTGTGCATATATCTTGCATTCTATTGACATATGCCTTAAGCTCATTGAATTCTTGCCAGTACGTTGTCAAATTGTAAAAAACAAAAATTTTCCAGTACGTGTTTACCGTGCGGATTCTGCCAACATCTTCAAAATATATACCAACACCATCATCTAGTTTCTTGGTATTTACTAGCTCCTGTGCTATCGTCTGAGATAAGGATGGGGGTATTATGATAAGTACCAAGAGCAAGATCGAAAGTGAGGCCAATTTTTTAGTTTTTCTTGGTCTTAAACATCTTGTGCTTCTCGTGGGTTCGAGACTGGAGCAATCTGGATTTTTTCCTTTATTCTCTGGATCATCTGTTGGAAGTGGGCAAAGATTATGTATTGCTCGTTGGTATATTCCAGTTTGAGTTTTTACATTAGCCACGCGTACTTTATCATGACTTCCCTTGAAAGTCTCAATTAGACGTCCTAATTTCCAGCGCATCGGAGGAATATTTTCTTCTTTAATAAGTACCAAGGTGTCAGGCTTGAGGTTGTTCGATTCAGTCTTCCACTTGACTCTTTGCTGCAGAAGATGCAAGTACTCATCTGAGCATCTTTTCCAGAAGTGCTGTTGGATGTGTTGAATTTGGCGGAATTTGTTTAGGCTACTCATCTTACAGGTTGTTAAATCTGGTTCGGCCAATGCCGTAAGAGGACTTCCGATTAAAAAGTGTCCGGGTGTAAGAGCTTCCAAGTCGGTTGGATCAGATGATCGAGAGTTCAATATTGCTTCTATTTGTATGACAGCAGTTAGCAACTCCTCATACGTAAGTGATGCTTCTCCTAGGTGGCGAACGAGAAGCACCTTGGCAGATTTGACGGCAGCCTCCCACAGTCCTCCAAAGTGAGGGGAACGAGGTGGAATGTTTTTCCACGTTATTCCTTCTTCGAGGCAATATGTCTGGATTGCTGCTTGTATTCTAATTGAATTGAATATTTTTGTTAACTCTGCTAATTCATTCTTGGCACCAACAAAATTTGTGGCATTATCGCAAAATATCATGTGGCAAAGTCCTCGCCTTCCAATAAATCGTTTTAAGGCAAATATAAATGACTGAGAAGACAAATCTCCTACTACCTCTATATGTATGGCCTTAGTAGAAAAACAAACGAAAATAGCTAAATATGACTTTGTAGGAGTCTTATCTCTGACCTTGTAGTGAGTTTTAATCGGGCCGCAGAAGTCAATACCAGAATTATAAATAGGCTGGATTGACCCTTTCTGCAGGCAAATTCCCCATTAGCTGGTTCATGAATCTTGGCTTTGCTCTAAAGCATATGATGCATCGGCTAATTACTTGCCGAGGTGCATGTCCAACTCCTAAGATCCAGTACTGTTGCCGAGAGATGGCGATTAACGCTCTGTGTGAAGCGTGCATGTGTTTAAAATGAAGATGTGTTGAAATTAATTTAGTTATTATTTTGACTTTGGGAATTAAAATTTGATGTTTGGCATCTGCAGAGACTTTGGCATTTGTCAATCTTCCACCAACTCGGATGAGTTTTGCTTTTTCATCAAAATATGGAGTAAGAGATGCTATAGAAGAATTTCTACTCACAAGGTTCCTGCCTTCTAAAACACGATAATCCTCTGGGAATGATATTCTTTGTGTGTAAACAAGAATCCATCGCGTTCCTTCTCTTAATTCTTCAACAGTTAGCTGGCGTGTGTTTCTAAGTTTATTTGGTTTTCTGCAATTATGATAGAATCTAAAACAGAATGAAAATATTTTTCTCAATGTGAAAAGTGAGTTTCTATAATTGATGTTTTCGATTAAGCTTAGATCATTTTGAATTGCTGCCGACAACACCGATTTTTTCTTACGTTGTTCTGGAATCACTTCAGGAAATTCGCATTCTTTGAAGGGAATTGACCTTTGAACCATGTTGATGATTTGAATAATCCTTCTAAGCTTGATCCTCTCGACACCATGTCCACTGGATTTAGATGACCCTTGATGAATTTGCATTGATGGAACTCTGAAAGTGATTGAATTTTTGCAACTCTATTTGCAACAAAAGTTTCCCAGGTGTAAGAAGGTGATTTAAGCCAGGCTAACACGGTTGAAGAATCTGAATAAAAGCATACCTTGTCAATTTTCTTTGGAAGTATTTGGGTTAGTCTATCCACCAATTCTACCATAAGTACTGCTGCTTGTAGTTCCAGACGGGCTATGCTGACAGCTTTCAATGGTACAACTCTTGATTTTGAGCAAAGAAGTTGGCAAAAGCTTTGGTTCCTTTCATCTATTGATCTTAAGTAAACACATGAACCAAATGCACTTAAGCTGCTATCAGAGAAGGCATGAAGTTCAATTGTCATAGCAAAAGGAAGAATAACGTATCGTGGAATGCTTATCTTGTTCATGACTGAAAACTGTCCAATGTAGTTTATCCACTTTTGAGCCTTTTCAATTGGGAGATTGTCATCCCAAGACAGTTTTGATTTCTACAACTCTTGTAAAAATAGCTTGCCAATGACAATTATAGGCCCAAGTAAGCCAAGAGGGTCCAAAAGTCTTGCAAGATCGGCCAAAACTGTTCATTTTGTTATCTGAGTAGTTATTTTATTTAACTTTTCGTCATTGAAGCTGAATTTGAAGACATCTTGTGAAGGATCCCAAATTAGTCCTAATGTTTTGACTATCTCAGATTGATGAAATGTTACTAGTTTCTCTCTATCTTCTTCAGGAATTCCTTCTAAAATCATAGGATGATTGGAACAAATTTTTTTCAGTTCAAAATTACCTGCTTTAAGTAGACAAACTATCTCATTAAGCAACTCATGAGCATCATCAATGGTTTCTGAACCGGCTAAGCAATCATCCACGTACACATTGTTTTTAACGGCTTGTGAAGCTCTATAAAATGTATCTTGATTGTCTTCTGCTAGTTTAAGAAGACATCTGGTTGCAAGGTAGGAAGCAGATGCTGTCCCATAGGTGACGGTGCTTAATTTATATAGCTGCAATGGCTTGTCAATCCTTGATCTCCAAAAAATAAGTTGAAAGGCTTGATCTTTATAATGTAGTAAAACCTGGCGATACATCTTTGTTATATCTCCTGTAAAGACGTATCTGTGCATCCTGAATTTTAGCACTATCGAAAATAGATCTGGTTGAACTGTTGGTCCCACTTAGTGAGTGACCAGAAGTTGTCTTCGCTGAAGCATCAAAAACTACTCGAAGATTTGTTGATGAACTTTCGGGTTTCATGGCGCAGTGATGAGGTATAACGTAATGTCTCTGTGGAATATTATTTTTATTAATTGGTGTCATGTAGCCCAATGTTTCATATTCTTCCATGAAGCTGGTGTAGGAATTTTTTAGCTCTTCATTTTTTTCCAATTTCTTTTCTAAGGAAAGAAACCTTTTTCTTGCTACTTGAAGAGAGTCACCTAAAAATATGGCAGGATCCTCTTTAAATGGTAATTTAACAACAAATTTACCTTCAGAATTCCGAGTTGTATTCTTCTTGAAATGTTCTTCACACCGATGTTCTTCTTCGCTCTCAGTGTTGATGGGAGTGTCATGGCTTTCTGTTTCCCAGAAGGAGCGAACGAGTTTGTCCAATGATGTCATCGATGGCTTTGCCACTATATGACAGTGAGCATTAAAATTTGCTGATGGAGTACTTCCAGCCACGATCCAACCTAACACTGATTTACGTAAAATTGGTAAATCGTTTGAAATTCTGTATTCTCCTGTTAGAAACAGTTCAAAGAAAAGTTCAGCTCCCAATAGCATGTCGATTTGATTTGTCTTGAAGAATGAAGGATCTGCCAGCTCGATGCGGGTTGGAATCTTCCACAAGGAAACATCGATTTCTTGACTGCACTGGTAGTAACTTATGCGAGACATGAGGTTCGCTTCAATTGTTGCTTCATAGGTTGATGTTCTGGATTCAAATGTTATTGAGGCTACAAACTCAGACCTGCACTCTTGCGCGCCTATTCCGCTGATCGCTGTATCCTTGCGATGCTTCTTAATTCCTAACTGATGTGCGAATGATGTTGTAATGAAATTCAACTGAGATCCAGAGTCAAGAAGAGCTCTGCATGGGATTCGCACACCATGTGATGAAATTACATTGACCACTGCCGTTGCTAAGTATATATGACGCTTCTTGAAATGCGTTTCGGCTGCTGCATTATTAGCTGCTTGATGTATTTGACTGATATGTCGTTGGTGAGTTGTTGCCATTTTCTTGTGGCTGGTGTATTTTTTGTTGCCGCTTCTGCTGGTGAAGTAGAGTGTTGTGGGGCATGTTGCATTTTTGGCATTTTCGGGATAAGCATGATTGGGTGAAATGGCCTTTCTTCAAACAATTTCTGAATAACATCAGCCTGTGAATAGCTTTTCCTCGTTCTGAACCTGAAAGAGACAAAAATTTACTACAATTGTAAATACCATGCTTACTTGAATTGCAAAAATGGCAAATTAGTGGTAATGCTTGATCAATCTTGGGGGCTATGGCCACGGTTGACTTCTTTCCAAAATCACAGCTACTGGTGACTTCCAGACCTTGAAACTTCTTCATCTTGTCATCTCGGGTGTTGATGGCTTCTAGAGTTTGGAATGTTGACTCAACAAACTTCAGGAATTCTTCAATGGTGGGACTGCTTTTCGGATCTTTAATGGCGAACTCGAATTTTTCCCTGCTCTCTCTGTCCAATTTTTGCAAGAGAAGATGCCCTACGATTGGATCCCAGCTTTCGATGTCAATGTTCATATTGGTGATTACTTGCAAACACTCCTTCGTGTTATCATGGAGTCTTCTTAAGCTGGATCTTGTGGCAGTGGTAACTGGCTGCGTTAATAACTTGTTTAACTGAGCAGTCAACAGCAATCTTTTATTGTTGAAGCGTTCAACTAGTACACCCCAAGCAACCTCGTAGTTGCTGTCCGTTGGTTTGAAGTTTTGTATTAATTCATGGGCCTTTCCAGTCACATTCGCCCTCAAGAAATATAGTTTTTGGGCGGGTGGTATTGGCTGATTATGAATCATTTGCTTGAACAAGTCATGGAATTGTAACCAGTTCAAGTATTCACCATCAAATTTAAGGAGCTCAATTTTCATCATTACACTTAGAGGTTTTGATTCACTCCCCTTTTCTTTTGAAATCCCCAAATAGTTTCAGTAAAGTCTCCTCTACCCTCTCTTATAAATTGAAGTATTCTTCTACTTCTTCTGCACTCATTTCCTAGTCCAACTTACGATACAAACACGTAATCTCATCCCAATTCTGCTCCAAACTTTTTGCTTTAATTTGGGAGAATTGTTCACTTTTATTAAGTGTTGATTGCTCAAGGACCTTAATCAATGATCTCTTTAGTATATCTGTCAACAAATGATATCTTGCCTTGTTATTCATTTGCACTCTTGGTATGGTAAACTCCTGTACTGTACTTGAAAGTTTTGTGTTTGCAAAAATTCCCTTCTTGGTTTTGGGAACTGCTCCTTGGTGATTTGATGTTTGGATACCCAATCCATGGATATCCTTAGCAGGCGTCTCCTTTACGGTTTTGGCATTTTCTGCATTTTTACCTTGAAACTGGTTCTGAAGATCATCTGGGTTGTGAACATCATCTGGTTGTTTTAATTCTTGAATACGTCAATGTACATCAGTGTTCATGAGTTCCGCTGCCTGTCGTACCAGTTCAAAATAATCCTTTTGAAAGTAAGGATGGTCCATGTGGTCGGAAAATCTTTCTCGCAAAACCGTATCACTCTTGTCGAATTCATCCCACAGAAGCTCTAATTGTCCTTTTTTCTTGTTTAGGTAATCTAGAGTCTTCCTAGTGGGGCTATCTTTATTGTAATTACGAACAATGGTACAGATTGATTCGCCTACTTGTTCTTGCTGAGTGGCGAGGTGTTCCATAGTTTGGTCATCATTTCTACTAGCCATTGTTGTAATTTTTGGTTTGAGTTTTACACTGCACTTAAAAAAAATATTATTTTTTCACAATAAATCGCTGCAAGCCACCGAAACTCTTTTCACGATTGTTTAATCAAAAATCTACAGGCCACTAAACCACTTTTTAATGTGTCCTGTCACGGTCGCCAATGTTAAATTTTCAAAGTAAAAAATAAAACAAACAATCACAAAAAAAATTATCAAAAAATAATTGAAGTAGAAGACGACACACTCGTTTGATGGTTCTTACAGAGCTGACTTTATTGTTTAAAAAATATACATTTCTTGAAAACGATAAGTGCAATTATGCAAAATTCCAAGCGTGAGAACAGATGAATAGAAAAATAATAAATGGAACACGAGAAGCGTGAACAACGAATCAACAAAGAAAAAAAATAATATTGTTGCACCTGTGCAAATAATATTTAAAAATTAAAATAATCCACTTGGCCTTACAATATTGCTGGTCGCATGGTTAAAAATAAAAAATTTAAATGAAATTTGAACATACTCCCCCCTTTTGAGGGTTCTTAACTCTATAAATTTGACTTAATTAATTACCTTAATTTTAAACGTTGACCTGGAAAGTTCTTGGCATAGGGGTTGGTCTTCTTGTACAAAGAAAAAGAGTGAAGATAATCCCAATCATGCATGCCAATAAAAACAGACTGCTTCCATAGTGATGGTAATCATGCGAGTTGATATCAGTGGGGGCAGGCAGTTCCTTGGATTTATCCATCACATCTTTGATTTTGGACTTTAGATCTTCAAACTCAGATAGGTCAATATGATTTGTTACAATGGGTGTTTCAGTTGTCTTTGTTGTTGTTTCTTGATTTATGTTCCAGCTACTTGCATTCGCGCTAGGAATAAAAGATGAAGTTATTTTGCTTTCATAGTTAATTTTACCTTTGATGACGATGTTGGCCAGCTGAAGAACACAAGATTTCTTGAATTCCAGAACACCATTTCCAGATAAATTAATGGCCGTGCTTTTATCGCCGCAAATCAAATGTCCAGACATTTCTGATGGTATAGAGAAAATCCAACCGTTAGAAGATTTAAGTCCTTTCCAAATGTTTTGTGTAGGTGTCGCCTTTAAAGTGCATTTTCTAAAACTTTCCTCTTTGTGGTTGAGTAGAGCCATTTCACAAATCTTGGAAATCCCTTGCTCTATGATAGTTGGGTGTACTTGATTGCACATGTAGTTTGTTGACAGTAATCGCGTGCATGCTCCCAGCTCGAGACCACTCAATAAGAAATATCTATCTCTGGGTAATGACACAACTAGATATTCAGCAGATGTTTCTACTATAAACGTCTTGTTTCTGTGAATTATAGGAATAGTTAAGAGGCTAAAAAGTTGAAATTCTTCAGCATCCATTAGTGGCAGTAACATTTCAAAAACAATTGAATCATTTAGGCACCGACCTTTCACTGATGACATTTTGTACATATCAAAAACTGAACCTTCTGGCAATGATAAATAGGATGGTAAATTACTTCTTACAAGCTTCAGCTGCTCACTTAATTGTTTAGGGGTTATAAGTTGAGGATTAATACTTCCATGATTTAGATCCAAAAGAACATCTAAAAGCATTTCTTGAATATGCTCAAAATTTGTGAGAACGAGAATCAGATATGAAGTCAATGATCCGAGGTTTTGTTTCACCCCATTTGTCTTTTGTTTATCGTTGATGATTGCAATGGTTTTTTGAAGATGTTCATTTAAGGCTTTAAATTGATCTTGAACTTGAATGTGGTCACGTTTCAAGATATTTGAAGTAGCATCTGCAATTGAACTTTGTTTTTTCAAAAGTTCAATCAAATGATCTTCATTCTTATAGGCTCTGTGGATTTGATCTTGAATTTTTCCTGCACTTTCCTGGTCAAGGATACCAAACAAACTATGTGCCAGAGTTCCCACAATGTCGAATGGGGATCTTTCTACCCTAGTTCGTTCATATTTTGGTGCTTGGTAATTGTGAAGCAACTCATTGTTATGTTCGATAACTACGATCCTGTTTCGCAGTGTGTCTATTATTGGTTTGTAATACATTTGATGAGGAAATTCTTTTGTGCATATATCTTGCATTCTATTGACATATGCCTTAAGCTCATTGAATTCTTGCCAGTACGTTGTCAAATTGTAAAAAACAAAAATTTTCCAGTACGTACGGATTCTGCCAACATCTTCAAAATATATACCAACACCATCATCTAGTTTCTTGGTATTTACTAGCTCCTGTGCTATCGTCTGAGATAAGGATGGGGGTATTATGATAAGTACCAAGAGCAAGATCGAAAGTGAGGCCAATTTTTTAGTTTTTCTTGGTCTTAAACATCTTGTGCTTCTCGTGGGTTCGAGACTGGAGCAATCTGGATTTTTTCCTTTATTCTCTGGATCATCTGTTGGAAGTGGGCAAAGATTATATATTGCTCGTTGGTATATTCCAGTTTGAGTTTTTACATTAGCCACGCGTACTTTATCATGACTTCCCTTGAAAGTCTCAATTACACGTCCTAATTTCCAGCGCATCGGAGGAATATTTTCTTCTTTAATAAGTACCAAGGTGTCAGGCTTGAGGTTGTTCGATTCAGTCTTCCACTTGACTCTTTGCTGCAGAAGATGCAAGTACTCATCTGAGCATCTTTTCCAGAAGTGCTGTTGGATGTGTTGAATTTGGCGGAATTTGTTTAGGCTACTCATCTTACAGGTTGTTAAATCTGGTTCGGCCAATGCCGTAAGAGGACTTCCGATTAAAAAGTGTCCGGGTGTAAGAGCTTCCAAGTCGGTTGGATCAGATGATCGAGAGTTCAATATTGCTTCTATTTGTATGACAGCAGTTAGCAACTCCTCATACGTAAGTGATGCTTCTCCTAGGTGGCGAACGAGAAGCACCTTGGCAGATTTGACGGCAGCCTCCCACAGTCCTCCAAAGTGAGGGGAACGAGGTGGAATGTTTTTCCACGTTATTCCTTCTTCGAGGCAATATGTCTGGATTGCTGCTTGTATTCTGATTGAATTGAATATTTTTGTTAACTCTGCTAATTCATTCTTGGCACCAACAAAATTTGTGGCATTATCGCAAAATATCGTGTGACAAAGTCCTCGCCTTCCAATAAATCGTTTTAAGGCAAATATAAATGACTGAGAAGACAAATCTCCTACTACCTCTATATGTATGGCCTTAGTAGAAAAACAAACGAAAATAGCTAAATATGACTTTGAAGGAGTCTTACCTCTGACCTTGTAGTGAGTTTTAATCGGGCCGCAGAAGTCAATACCAGAATTATAAATAGGCCTTGCTGGATTGACCATTTCTGCAGGCAAATTCCCCATTAGCTGGTTCATGAATCTTGGCTTTGCTCTAAAGCATATGATGCATCGGCTAATTACTTGCCGAGGTGCATGTCCAACTCCTAAGATCCAGTACTGTTGCCGAGAGATGGCGATTAACGCTCTGTGTGAAGCGTGCATGTGTTTAAAATGAAGATGTGTTGAAATTAATTTAGTTATTATTTTGACTTTGGGAATTAAAATTTGATGTTTGGCATCTGCAGAGACTTTGGCATTTGTCAATCTTCCACCAACTCGGATGAGTTTTGCTTTTTCATCAAAATATGGAGTAAGAGATGCTATAGAAGAATTTCTACTCACAAGGTTCCTGCCTTCTAAAACACGATAATCCTCTGGGAATGATATTCTTTGTGTGTAAACAAGAATCCATCGCGTTCCTTCTCTTAATTCTTCAACAGTTAGCTGGCGTGTGTTTCTAAGTTTATTTGGTTTTCTGCAATTATGATAGAATCTAAAACAGAATGAAAATATTTTTCTCAATGTGAAAAGTGAGTTTCTATAATTGATGTTTTCGATTAAGCTTAGATCATTTTGAATTGCTGCCGACAACACCGATTTTTTCTTACGTTGTTCTGGAATCACTTCAGGAAATTCGCATTCTTTGAAGGGAATTGACCTTTGAACCATGTTGATGATTTGAATAATCCTTCTAAGCTTGATCCTCTCGACACCATGTCCGCTGGATTTAGATGACCCTTGATGAATTTGCATTGATGGAACTCTGAAAGTGATTGAATTTTTGCAACTCTATTTGCAACAAAAGTTTCCCAGGTGTAAGAAGGTGAATTAAGCCAGGCTAACACGGTTGAAGAATCTGAATAAAAGCATACCTTGTCAATTTTCTTTGGAAGTATTTGGGTTAGTCTATCCACCAATTCTACCATAAGTACTGCTGCTTGTAGTTCCAGACGGGCTATGCTGACAGCTTTCAATGGTACAACTCTTGATTTTGAGCAAAGAAGTTGGCAAAAGCTTTGGTTCCTTTCATCTATTGATCTTAAGTAAACACATGAACCAAATGCACTTAAGCTGCTATCAGAGAAGGCATGAAGTTCAATTGTCTTAGCAAAAGGAAGAATAACGTATCGTGGAATGCTTATCTTGTTCATGACTGAAAACTGTCCAATGTAGTTTATCCACTTTTGAGCCTTTTCAATTGGGAGATTGTCATCCCAAGACAGTTTTGATTTCTACAACTCTTGTAAAAATAGCTAGCCAATGACAATTATAGGCCCAAGTAAGCCAAGAGGGTCCAAAAGTCTTGCAAGATCGGCCAAAACTGTTCATTTTGTTATCTGAGTAGTTATTTTATTTAACTTTTCGTCATTGAAGCTGAATTTGAAGACATCTTGTGAAGGATCCCAAATTAGTCCTAATGTTTTGACTATCTCAGATTGATGAAATGTTACTAGTTTCTCTCTATCTTCTTCAGGAATTCCTTCTAAAATCATAGGATGATTGGAACAAATTTTTTTCAGTTCAAAATTACCTGCTTTAAGTAGACAAACTATCTCATTAAGCAACTCATGAGCATCATCAATGGTTTCTGAACCGGCTAAGCAATCATCCACGTACACATTGTTTTTAACGGCTTGTGAAGCTCTATAAAATGTATCTTGATTGTCTTCTGCTAGTTTAAGAAGACATCTGGTTGCAAGGTAGGAAGCAGATGCTGTCCCATAGGTGACGGTGCTTAATTTATATAGCTGCAATGGCTTGTCAATCCTTGATCTCCAAAAATAAGTTGAAAGGCTTGATCTTTATAATGTAGTAAAACCTGACGATACATCTTTGTTATATCTCCTGTAAAGACGTATCTGTGCATCCTGAATTTTAGCACTATCGAAAATAGATCTGGTTGAACTGTTGGTCCCACTTAGTGAGTGGCCAGAAGTTGTCTTCGCTGAAGCATCAAAAACTACTCGAAGATTTGTTGATGAACTTTCGGGTTTCATGACGCAGTGATGAGGTATAACGTAATGTCTCTGTGGAATATTATTTTTATTAATTGGTGTCATGTAGCCCAATGTTTCATATTCTTCCATGAAGCTGGTGTAGGAATTTTTTAGCTCTTCATTTTTTTCCAATTTCTTTTCTAAGGAAAGAAATCTTTTTCTTGCTACTTGAAGAGAGTCACCTAAAAATATGGCAGGATCCTCTTTAAATGGTAATTTAACAACAAATTTACCTTCAGAATTCCGAGTTGTATTCTTCTTGAAATGTTCTTCACACCGATGTTCTTCTTCGCTCTCAGTGTTGATGGGAGTGTCATGGCTTTCTGTTTCCCAGAAGGAGCGAACGAGTTTGTCCAATGATGTCATCGATGGCTTTGCCACTATATGACAGTGAGCATTAAAATTTGCTGATGGAGTACTTCCAGCCACGATCCAACCTAACACTGATTTACGTAAAATTGGTAAATCGTTTGAAATTCTGTATTCTCCTGTTAGAAACAGTTCAAAGAAAAGTTCAGCTCCCAATAGCATGTCGATTTGATTTGTCTTGAAGAATGAAGGATCTGCCAGCTCGATGCGGGTTGGAATCTTCCACAAGGAAACATCGATTTCTTGACTGCACTGGTAGTAACTTATGCGAGACATGAGGTTCGCTTCAATTGTTGCTTCATAGGTTGATGTTCTGGATTCAAATGTTATTGAGGCTACAAACTCAGACCTGCACTCTTGCGCGCCTATTCCGCTGATCGCTGTATCCTTGCGATGCTTCTTAATTCCTAACTGATGTGCGAATGATGTTGTAATGAAATTCAACTGAGATCCAGAGTCAAGAAGAGCTCTGCATGGGATTCGCACACCATGTGATGAAATTACATTGACCACTGCCGTTGCTAAGTATATATGACGCTTCTTGAAATGCGTTTCGGCTGCTGCATTATTAGCTGCTTGATGTATTTGACTGATATGTCGTTGGTGAGTTGTTGCCATTTTCTTGTGGCTGGTGTATTTTTTGTTGCCGCTTCTGCTGGTGAAGTAGAGTGTTGTGGGGCATGTTGCATTTTTGGCATTTTCGGGATAAGCATGATTGGGTGAAATGGCCTTTCTTCAAACAATTTCTGAATAACATCAGCCTGTGAATAGCTTTTCCTCGTTCTGAACCTGAAAGAGACAAAAATTTACTACAATTGTAAATACCATGCTTACTTGAATTGCAAAAATGGCAAATTAGTGGTAATGCTTGATCAATCTTGGGGGCTATGGCCACGGTTGACTTCTTTCCAAAATCACAGCTACTGGTGACTTCCAGACCTTGAAACTTCTTCATCTTGTCATCTCGGGTGTTGATGGCTTCTAGAGTTTGGAATGTTGACTCAACAAACTTCAGGAATTCTTCAATGGTGGGACTGCTTTTCGGATCTTTAATGGCGAACTCGAATTTTTCCCTGCTCTCTCTGTCCAATTTTTGCAAGAGAAGATGCACTACGATTGGATCCCAGCTTTCGATGTCAATGTTCATATTGGTGATTACTTGCAAACACTCCTTCGTGTTATCATGGAGTCTTCTTAAGCTGGATCTTGTGGCAGTGGTAACTGGCTGCGTTAATAACTTGTTTAACTGAGCAGTCAACAGCAATCTTTTATTGTTGAAGCGTTCAACTAGTACACCCCAAGCAACCTCGTAGTTGCTGTCCGTTGGTTTGAAGTTTTGTATTAATTCATGGGCCTTTCCAGTCACATTCGCCCTCAAGAAATATAGTTTTTGGGCGGGTGGTATTGGCTGATTATGAATCATTTGCTTGAACAAGTCATGGAATTGTAACCAGTTCAAGTATTCACCATCAAATTTAAGGAGCTCAATTTTCATCATTACACTTAGAGGTTTTGATTCACTCCCCTTTTCTTTTGAAATCCCCAAATAGTTTCAGTAAAGTCTCCTCTACCCTCTCTTATAAATTGAAGTATTCTTCTACTTCTTCTGCACTCATTTCCTAGTCCAACTTACGATACAAACACGTAATCTCATCCCAATTCTGCTCCAAACTTTTTGCTTTAATTTGGGAGAATTGTTCACTTTTATTAAGTGTTGATTGCTCAAGGACCTTAATCAATGATCTCTTTAGTATATCTGTCAACAAATGATATCTTGCCTTGTTATTCATTTGCACTCTTGGTATGGTAAACTCCTGTACTGTACTTGAAAGTTTTGTGTTTGCAAAAATTCCCTTCTTGGTTTTGGGAACTGCTCCTTGGTGATTTGATGTTTGGATACCCAATCCATGGATATCCTTAGCAGGCGTCTCCTTTACGGTTTTGGCATTTTCTGCATTTTTACCTTGAAACTGGTTCTGAAGATCATCTGGGTTGTGAACATCATCTGGTTGTTTTAATTCTTGAATACGTCAATGTACATCAGTGTTCATGAGTTCCGCTGCCTGTCGTACCAGTTCAAAATAATCCTTTTGAAAGTAAGGATGGTCCATGTGGTCGGAAAATCTTTCTCGCAAAACCGTATCACTCTTGTCGAATTCATCCCACAGAAGCTCTAATTGTCCTTTTTTCTTGTTTAGGTAATCTAGAGTCTTCCTAGTGGGGCTATCTTTATTGTAATTACGAACAATGGTACAGATTGATTCGCCTACTTGTTCTTGCTGAGTGGCGAGGTGTTCCATAGTTTGGTCATCATTTCTACTAGCCATTGTTGTAATTTTTGGTTTGAGTTTTACACTGCACTTAAAAAAAATATTATTTTTTCACAATAAATCGCTGCAAGCCACCGAAACTCTTTTCACGATTGTTTAATCAAAAATCTACAGGCCACTAAACCTCTTTTTAATGTGTCCTGTCACGGTCGCCAGTGTTAAATTTTCAAAGTAAAAAATAAAACAAACAATCACAAAAAAAATTATCAAAAAATAATTGAAGTAGAAGACGACACACTCGTTTGATGGTTCTTACAGAGCTGACTTTATTGTTTAAAAAATATACATTTCTTGAAAACAATAAGTGCAACTATGCAAAATTCCAAGCGTGAGAACAGATGAATAGAAAAATAATAAATGGAACACGAGAAGCGTGAACAACGAATCAACAAAGAAAAGAAATAATATTGCTGCACCTGTGCAAATAATATTTAAAAATTAAAATAATCCACTTGGCCTTACAATATTGCTGGTCGCATGGTTAAAAATAAAAAATTTAAATGAAATTTGAACAATGTTTATTGTTTGTTTGCTTAGCTATGTGAATGTATTAATTTTAATTGTATGCATGTGGTAGCTCGCATTATTTTATTAACCACTAACACATGCACTTATGATGAGCCTCTGATTGTAGGTTTGCAGCTTGCTCTAAGCTCACTACAACAATGAATCTGAAGCGTAAAAAAAATGTCATACAGTCAAGCTGCACTCAAAGCTCTGAGCTCCAACGCAATCAGCTTTAAAGTAGTTTGAGAGTGTGTGAAGAAGCTGAATGTCCTGGGAAACAACAATGTCACACTTCATTGGGTGCCTGGTCGCGTTGCTGTCCAGGGTAATGACTTTTTCCTTATCAAAAATAGGGGCAATAACTGAACTGAACCCTATTGTGGCTTAGGAGAAAATGTAATAAAACACAAAATTAAAGAACTGGAGGAGGCCAATAGATCCGAAAACTGGAAAAAAAACTCCCCAAGCTAAGGCAGGCAAAACTATTACCTGGTAGTTACAACCGAGCACGATTTAAAGATTGCATCAACCTAACTAGGAATAACCTTAGGATAATATCTGGTCTCCTCACCGGGCACTGTAAACTTAATAGACACCTAAATATCCTTGGTGTATTAAGCAGGGCAACATGCAGATTCTGCTGCACACATGAGGAAACACCAGACCATATACTAGGAAAATGCGATGCGATTAGGCACCAAAGGAAAAAACAACTGGGAAACTACCAGGTAGAAGAGAGTGATCATTTCTCTCTAAAAGTCCTCCAAATACTTAAATTTCTTTGGGAAATAAAATTGGAGGAAGAACTGTAGAATAGAAGTAGCCTCATCCGGTCTAAGGTGGGGGCACAATAGATCTTAAGGTCGCAGTGCAACAACCCCCAATATTTCATTCATTCATTCATTCACCCACCCTCGCAAAACAGATCTTGCAAACAAAATTCCAACCTAAATATCAAATATGTACCTACCAAAAAATATACATTTTGCCTAACATCGAAATCTTTCAATGAAATTTCAAGTCAAACCTACCAAAAGTTATATGACTATCCACAAAGTCTAACAAGCAAATTGCAAGTTAATTACAAAAACAAACTTACCCTCAATAACGAAAGAAAAAACACCTATGATTATATCTATAATGATATTCTTCTTCGCGCATTGACCAAGGACAAAAAACAAAATCTGTGAAAGTTTTAACTTCGGTGCTACGACACCGACGCAAACAGCTGACACAGGTAACTCTTTCCTATAATTTTCTTTGCTTCTGTGGCTGCATATAAAATATATTTTGAAATAAAACAACAAATATATTAGTCTTTTTAAAGAGGAGACGAAGATAATTTTCTTACTTTCCTTGCCTTTTTCTTTACTTCTTACCAGAATCGAAATAATACTTTCCTCTCGCTCTGACTACTTATTTTTCATTCTTTATGATTCTATGTTTGCAAGCCTTCAACGCTAAAAATGTCGTCGATAGTGGCGCCGCCACAGAGCAATTGTTCTACTATTTGAATCGCCGCCATGATAGTAGCTTTGTATATAAAAATCCTAGTATAGCTTCAACCAAATCACTTGGCCGTTCTACTGCGCAGCTCTCTTTAAATTTCTCTGTTCATCTCTTTAATTTTGAAAGATACACACAAATATGTGAAAAAAAGAAAAATATGATGTGTATACTGGTGTTGTTGTCATTATCGCTGCTGCGAAAATACTGTGGCACTAAGGAGGGTGGGTGAGTTTTGCTTATAGCTTCGCTCACAGTAAAATAGAGATGAATTTCCAACGATGGACTTTCTTTCATGGCTTGATGTCTAAAAAGGTATTTCATCTCTGGTAGGATAAAAAAGAAAGATTTTTAGGTATAAACTTTACTTCGAAAAGACAAAATTCAGAATTTTTATTTTTATCAATGGGAAAAATTTCGGTGCACTTACAATAAGAAAATTAATCTATTGCAAAATACAATGGGGTTTTATATAAAAAAGTACCTGAGAGTTCGGACTGATTAATAAATAGTTTAGGGATTATTGTTTGTTTGCATGCTTTATGGTTCTATGATTTGCGGATTAGCAGATATGATCCGGGGGCGATATGTTGGTATTTATTTTATGCATTGGCGGATACAAGGGGGGGGGTCATGGGGGTCATGACCCCCCCCCCCTGGGGCTTTTCCCAGATATCAAATATTAGACAGATGAATTCAATCATAAACAAAAAATTTCACTGCTCAAAGGATATAATTCGCCTTCAAATTTATTTTAATTAAACGTGCGTATTTAAAGAGTTAAAGCACACAAATCAAAGTAAAAAGTACATATTGTGGGCTTTCTGTCAAAACAAATTTCAAATTTGAAAAATGGTTAGAAGACACAAAACACCGATTTGAAAGGTAATAAAATGGAATTTTAAGATAATGAAAGGTTTTAAAACTGGTTGATAGAGCCAAAAGAAACCATGGCACAGTTACTAGACATTGATATTCGAATTCAGTAATTCTTGTTGACCAAAAGTACATTAAAATGTCATTTAAGGACTTGCTAGGTTTTGACAGAAAGCCGGCGATATGTACATCGTTCGTGAAAAGTTGAAAAAATAATTCTTCTGCCAGAAAAACAATAAAAGTTTTCATTTCAAGAATAATTCAGAACTCTACTTTTTGTTTTACCGTAAAAATAATTTGAAATTGATTTGATGATTTTGTGAACATTTCTGACACCGTACACCGAATCAGATGACAAATTTCATGGCATCCCGTATGTGTACTCTTCGAAAGGTTACTGGTCACAAAAGGGCAGGTAGTAACAGTAGATAATTTTTCAGACATAGAATTTTCAAAATTGTAATACTGAACCATGAAAGAACTTTGAAAATTCATTTAAAAAAATGTATGTCACCAATGAATCTAGGTGACCTTTAATAACAATTTAGTGACCTTTGAAAAGAAATATTTGTTTCTTAAGATAACCTTAATAAGGTTCCTAAAAATTTTGTTCAGTGACCTGGAATAACTTAAAAAAAAAAAACTTTAAAATCCCATTAGATCAAATCCACAACCAATTAATGTAGCTAGTTGACCTTATCAACGGCGTTTTGAATTGGGCACAAATTTCAAAACCATGCAAATGAAAAACTCGCATTCGAGATCTTGCAAATAAAAATCTCTCTAATTATGTGACCACTCAATTTTGAGCAGGTATTCAAGATTTTGGTTGACATTTGCAAGATTGTAAGCTGAGAATGCTATGTTTTATTTATTGCTATGCAAATTTCTCACAGTGAAGTGCGAAAAATTGGGCGGTACTTGGAAAAACTTTTACAGTTGATTCAACATTTTCTAAGTCCAACTCAACAAATTTATAAAATTAATCTTTTTGGACTTTTGACTGATCGCATACATTCTTTGCAAATATCATAAATGACATATTGCTCACTTAATTTCAAAATCGAGGTCAAGCAACCATTAGGCAACTAAGTTGTAAATTGCGATCAATTTTAGTTTAAGTTAGCGATCGATTTTAGTTTCTAGCACTATGAAATAACTTTAAACATAGAACAACTCGAAGACATGAGTGGTAGCAAGCCTTTTTTTTCTGGAAAAACTACCTCATTTTACTTCGTTTTCCCAAGACTGTAATTGCTTATGCTTTCCCACTAACTTGGGTGCACCATTTTGGGAATACAAAGTTTTTTGTTTTGTAATTTTGACGTTTCATGAATTTGTTTTATTCTAAGAATGCCATTAAGGAAAGTGGTAAGTTTAACAAAAGTAGCCAGTTGCCAGGAAAAAGATCACAATAGATCTTGTAGAGTAAATACGATCTTATTGTAAATGAGTTAAGATTTTAAGGGCAAAAATAAACTTTCCCTAAACAATATTTTTAGTATCTAGAGGGATGATGGTTCTGGCTTCAATTCCTTAATTAAATAATTTCTTTAAAAAAAATATTTTCAATGGAAATAAAATGTACAACTGTATTGCAGGTACTTGCTATGATGTTCAAGTTGCCTGTAATTAAGAACTTTTAAAATATGCCAGTAATTACATATATAAAGAATATACAAATATATAAAATAAGGGCATTTAAATTGTTCGTTTAATTGCTTAACAACTTTTCAAATACTCGTAGCTTAAGGCTTAAAACCAATTTGATAACTTGAAGAAATATGAATATAAGCACAAACAAGATTAAAATCGTTGTAGCGATTTTCTCAAAAAGATATTTTTTATATTAAATTATTAAAATAATAAATTTTAAAATACATTTATAAACTAGTTTCAAAACAATTCATCAACGTGTTCTGGAAATATTGAATTTTCAAAACAAAAATTAATATCTTCTTAAAAGGCCAACATTTATTTTTTTATTTTGATATGCAATATTCTAGAGATTTATATGGAGCTTTTGCATGCAAATTTTGATTGAAATTCCTTGAACAAATCGAATTTCAAAAACCCTTAAGTGGCAGGCATCGTTATTAACAGTTTTTCGGATTTTTTTCCAGAATGTTCACCATACCTACAGTAATCTACTGTTTTTTTTTATCAAATTCGTTGAAGCTGCTTTTCAGATAAATAAGCTTTTTCTTAATGGTTGTATAGCAAGTACCGTAATTTTAAAAGGTAAAAAATATCCCCTCCGGAGAATTTAAAAAAAAAATTATTTAAAAATTTGAAGAAAATTGCTTCAGTGGTTTAGGCTGTAGCTGTAGGTTGTCAAAGAATAGACAGACAAACAACCAGACAGAATTATGCCACCCACTTTGCTCGAATACAAAACTTGCCTTATATCGTAAGTAAAAACTATTTTTGGGTGCAATACTTTATTGAAATTTTAAGAAACGTGACCCCCCCCTGGGGCAAAGTCTGGATCCGCCCTTGATTTTATGGCGTTAGTTTTTATTTCATATATTTTTTGACCTGTGGCGTTTTAATAGTTTTAAACAGCAGCATTCAAAAAAAAATTCCATAGATCCCTTAAGAAAAGGAAAAACTATTGGAAGCCAAGCGCGTAAGATAGTTTTTAAGGTATATAATGACAAGTTGGAAGAAGCAAAGAGTTTGTTTTTTGAAAATCCTGTGAGTTCCGCAACCTTGCAAACCAAGGAATTGACTACGTTTCCAGAACGACCAATCAGAAGGATTATTAAGGAATACGAAGAGACAGGAGTTGTTAATTAGACGAATTTGACATCACAGCTATTCGGCGTATAATGCACAACTTCCACCAAGAGAAAAGAATGATGATATCCTTGAAAATGTTGAGAGAACCATTCCAGGAAGATCTACAGCCTTACTTAAGTTTTGTAACTCTCAACAGGATTCTTAGAAGAAACGGATTTAGCTACAAGAAAACGCAAAACAACCGCAAACTTCTTTGTGAAAGAAATGATATCAAACTCATGCGAGTGAAGTATCTGAGAAAAATCCGAGAGCACAGAACAAAAGGATATAACATCATTTATTTGGACGAAAGTTATATTCATAGCTCCCATACAAGGCCAAGGGAATGGACTGATGACAGTAAAAGTGAATTGAAGACGCCAATTTCAGAGGTCCAGAGGTTGATAATGGCGCATGTAGGTGGTGAAAAAGGCTTCGTGAAAAACGCCTCACTAATATTCAAATCTGGAACGACTATTACGACGACATGAATTTCAAAAATTTCTGCAAATGGATGCAAGAACAAGTTTTGAATAACTTGCAGGAACCTTCAACGGACAACGCTGCGTACCACAATAAATTGGAGGAAAAACAAATTACTTCTGCTAGCAAAAAATCCGAGATGAGACAATGGCTGACCGAAAACAATATTCCCCATACTATACAGATGTTGAAACTTGAACTTTATGAGGTAATAAAACGACACCGAGCTATGCACAACCCAAAGCACAAGATTGACGATATCATTCACAGCAAGGGACATGAGGTTCTACGTTTACCACCCTATCGTCCTGACCTCAATTCCATTGATAATATTTGGGCAACTGTCAAGGCAAGAGTAGGCAGACGAAATACAACATTAAAATTTTAAGATATTCGAAAATTAGCAGAGGAAGAATTTTCAAAAATAACAGCTGAAGATTGGCGAAAGGTATGTGAAAAAGCTATTAGAACTGAAGAAGAATACTTTTCTCACCACCTGATCTGGGACACAATATTGGATTTAATTATAATCAATCCAGGTGATGATTCTACAACCGATTATGAAACCGACATTAGTTCTTAAAATTAAATATATGTAAATGAACAGTTATTATTTAAACTATATTATTGTTATTTATATAATTTATATTTTATTATTTTGTTTCCAATTTATTTTTAACTACATAGTTATGTATAATAATGATTTTAGTTTAGTTTGTTTAGTTTATTTATTCATTGATTGCATACACAGTAATAAATAAATCTTATAAATTAATGTTCTGCTATTTAAATACTTTATAAAAATTAATAAAAAGCTACATATACATAAAAAAAGCTAATATTTGAGTGCTATTGTTTTAATTAAATTATTTTTTACATTACAAAGTGTGTAATAAACTATGAACTTTGAAAGTAACTTCGAAGATCTCTGCGAAACTTTGCCACGGCACTTATTCCTTTTAAATACACAGAATGAAAATAAGATTGTCGAGAGCACCTGATCTCTGAGGGCCTTAATCTCCCGGCGAGACCTATCTCACCTGCGGAGTTGATTGTTTCAACAAATAACGTTATTCTCAATACCATCTCTTTTGACAATACAGTGACGTTCAAAAAATCCAAGGCTCGCTAGACCTATTATTCGAGAAGCATCTCCGTATCATCAATTTACTTGTTAAAAAGGATAACTTCCAGTTTAACTTGATCGGCGGGATATCAAGCCTATCTTGGTTTAATATTTTTTATCTTTTTCCAGAATAGTTAGCAACTAAACTGGCCATCAGTTAATGGATAACCATCAGCCACCACGAAGGTACCTACCCATAGTCACAAAGCATGGGCTAATAATTAGCGGGTCATCTTTGTGATCCCGTGGTACCTTCAGTTAATAACTGAATTCAGTTGACTGAGCGGAGGTGAGCTGTTAAAAGTTATGGAAATCGTTAGATAACCAATAACTTAATATGTGCAGTTAAATTCTTTCGAATAAAATCGCAAAAACAGATCTTCGCTTTATGTCTACGACCCCGCAAAAAAGCAGGGAAGATAACCCTTGGTCTTTGGAAAGAATGTTCCAAAGGTAATTTGAGGGACCTAATTCCTCAAAGACCTACTTAGCCTATTGTACTTCGCTACAACAAATCCAATAGGACCAGTCGCCAAAGCACATTCATAGATAGTAGATTTTTTCAATCAAGTGAACAAGTTCATCCTGATCTGGGTAATTTCTTCATTATATACTTGTTTGTTTCTAGTCCCATCTTCATTGCTATATTACCGGATACCACCACTAGGAGGTGCACAATTCGGCACTTCCGAATCATTTTTAGATGATCAGACTCAATTGGTGATAGGTTCAAAGAGTTCCGAACATCCCCGTGATCCAGTTCGGTATCCCTTTTTAAATACACAGGTGAATAGCATTGACGAAGAATTGTTGTTCTGAGGCCCGACTAGAAAACTGAGTATGTATAAGTATAGGATTAGATCTGTCGGAGTAGCTGAACCATATCCTATTAAATAAACTACAAGGTTGTTGTGTTTGAATAATATTGTAGAGTAGGAGAAGTGCTCTGTACCGAAGAAGATGATCGAAGGAAATATTATAAATTTGAAGCGAAAAACCAGATATACGGTCAAAACGACGTAGACCAAATATGTATCGAGTTGTATTATTGAAATCGACATTCAATTTTCTCCTACTACCAGCGTCACATATACTGAAGACTTCACAACCGTATGTTAAAATTGGAAGTACAACAGTTTTGGACAGCATCATCCGAATATTCAAGGGTGGGTAATGTTGTGAAGACCATAACATTCTAAGCACTCCATATGTTTAACCCACGGCTGCGTTTATATGGCTGTCCCAAGTGAGCGTTCTGTTGAACAACGTACCTAGGTTTCTTGCACTAGATGTATATGCGATTGGTGTACCATTCAAAAAGATGTGTGGGAAATAATCTAAATTTAGCACTTTCTTACTAATAACGATGCATTTGGACTTTAGTGGATTAAGGAAAAGTCCATTATCCTGTGACCAACTGAGAATTTCGGCAAGATCGTTATTAATTGTATTTGCACCATCTTCAATTAGTCCGAGGGGACAGCTTTAAATCAACTCGACGTCATCAGCATATATTTGAATAGAACATTTCGAGATATTTGCTGGAAGTTCGTTGATGTACAACGAAAAGAGAAGGGGACCCAAGATGGATCCTTGGGGAACTTCTCTAACTGTGGGAAGAAATCCTGAGAAATAATCATTCGTATTTTGACCCTTTGAAATTGGCAAAATTTTTGCTTGTTTCCAAGCGTTCGGGAAAATAACAGTCTTTATTATAATGTTAAATAAGTGCTCTAGGTAAGGCAGAATATACGGTAAAATACCCTTGACAAAAACTGGGTGTTTACCGTCAATGGCAACCGCGTTCGATTTAATAATAAGTAAGTTTTCAACAATTTTAGTGATATCCACGCAAATAAAATCAAATGTAATATCAGAGTGAGAAACATTAATGGGTTCACGACGTTCAGATGAATATAGAGAAAGATGTGGAGAAGGAAGCGAAACAAAGTTTTGATTTAATACATCTACATCAATATTCTCTTTACATACCATGTTTTGTTTACCTATCCCTATTTCCTTTAGATTTTTCCATAGTTGACGTTTGTTTGATGTTTTTCCTAGCTTTCTACTATACATTTCAATTTAAGCAGATTTTATTTTACTAACGGCTTGGTTACGAAGAGTACGACAGTTTTGAAAGTGAATATCTAATTTATATCTTTTCCACACTCTGTAGGCTTGATCCCGCTGAAATAAGAGCCTTCGAATTTCATTCGAAAACCAAGGACGCTGACGATAATTTAAAGTTCTTGTTCTTATTGGAACGTTCCTGTTAAACAGATTTAAAATTCTAGAATTCAGATATTCCATCTGATCATTGGGAGAAGCAAAAGAGTAAACTCTATTCCATTCAATACTCTGTTCATTTTGTTCCAAACGAGAATAACTCTGGCAAAATCTCGATACTCAAATGTGGTTTCAGGGCTATTTATCCTTAAATCGAACGCTAAGTAAATTAGGTCATGTTTTGAAAAGGCTGGTGCAGACAACTGGTCATAATGTAATACATCACTCAGATCACTTTAAAAAAAAACATCTATAAGTGTTTGCGATCTACCTACAAAATGCGAAGCAAAGGTCGTATTTACTGGAAACAAATTAAATGTCCTCATTTAATCGATAAGAAGGTTCTCTGCAAGAAGGTTACTATTAAGGTCACCACAAATAAGCACTTTAGGAGTGCGCAAAGAAATATTTCCCACAATCGTAAGCAATGTGGTTAAAGCAACATCGTTATGAGGTCTATACATAACGCCTATTGTTAAAGAGCTACTTTCAGCCATAATGTCTATAAAAACATATTCCATAACACATCCCGCTTCGGACTTGCAGTTAAATTTACAGGTTAGACTTTTGCGTACATACACCGCCACTCCTCCACCTCTTCTCCCACATCTATCGCCACGATATAACTTATAAATTCCAGAACCAAGTTTCAGAAACACAGATGATATCGGTATCAGAGTCCTCAAATTCATCAATTTTACAAAATAGATTTTCCACTTGATTATTATTTAAGATTTTAACCATGGACCGTAAGATGCCGTCACTACTACCACCTACGTACCCTCCTTCAATGTCAATTTGATCCATTTCGAACAAGATAATGTAACAAGAGTTAAAAACGCAAGATTTCATTTTATTTTATACAAAGTGGCTTCACAAGTTTAAAAAAAAACGTAGTCACCTTCAAAGGAGAAAGAAATATCAAACTATTATTTAATATGCAAAATTAAAGATGAGATGTAATGTAGCACGGGATTTATTGAATATTTAATTAGAAAGAAATTTGAAAAAAGTATGAATACAATTATCAAAAGCGAAAGAAATAGGAAAAAAAAAAATAAAAATTAATATAGTAATTGAGATTAAAAAAAAATTGAAAAATGATAGTTATATAAAAGTATGTAATGTATTAGAAAAAATAATAATAATATACATAGATCAATTTTCATGTAGTGGCAATTCCATCAAGGTCTTCTACGTTATCAACACATACTGCTTTGACATCTGATAGCAGGCGTTTGACATATACTCGTCCGCGAATAGTAAACACCGCAGAAATTTTCTTGGCTTTCTTTAGTTGAATTGCATGCCGAATTAGATGGTTATTCTTCTGTGATAACGATTCGCTAACAAAAATTTGAGCAGTTGATTCAAGACCAATGTCATTGAGGCATAGTTGCGTTCTATTGTTTTTAATGTGCTTAGCATTTAGAAGTGAGGAGGAAATTTTTTTCATATGGCAATTTAAATTTAACAATTATGGTTGTGTTATTATCAGATTTTTCTTCCGGGTGAGTGCGAGTTAAATCTATAAATATTGGTTGTTTAATATCGAGTGTGTGACAGAGATGGTTATAGAGCTTTTTTAAGTTTTCATCGGGGATATGAGGGACACCGAATATCACTGCATCACTGGCTACTAGTTTGTTATCAAGATTGTTTATTGTTGCTGATGCATCCATGAGTTCGGTTTCTATTAATGAGAGCTTATTGCTTTTTTGTTCTAGTTCTTTTTTGTTGTTATTGAGTTCAGATTTAATTTTCTTTCATGTTAATTACGTTTATATTTTGGTTAACAAAGCCAAATTGATCTTGATTCATTTTTGCAACTTAAAAACTAACTTACTGGCCCCAATCGGGCGCTCTAAGTTAATGCTTATGCCTTTCGGCCTAATTCAGATCGGTTTTATTTTTTACCGAGAAGAATCTACAAAAAACTCGGTCTCAATGTCTTTATTTTATGGTTTTATATAAAACTTACAATTAAATAAAACTAAATTAAAGCTAATTAAAACTTATTAAAACTACTTAAAGGTACTAAAAACTACTTACAACTAATTTTAAACTAATTAAAACATACTTATAAGCTACTTACAGACTACTTAAAACTAGAACAGCCACAGCAAACATTTTCCGGTTTTATAATTTTTTTGTATTTTTGTTGATTTCATAATTTTTTTTGTTTGTTTTTGTTTGTTTTATAATTTTTAAAAAAAAAAAATTTTCTAGTGCCACCCTGACTGCCCCTACTTAAAACTAAATCTATGTAAGTCGGCCATACAAAAAGAAAAAAACAAGGTCAACTTTTAAATGTCTGAAGGAACTTCATGTTCGTTTTACAACCACCAGAACTGGTTCTCCTGCTTTACCCTATCTCCTCGGTCCCGTTCGGACACAGTCCTACTGAACCGATGTTGCGCAGCTCTGTCTTGTGCGAGGACGTCCCAACTGTAAAGTAGCCGCCGATCAACAGTTATACGGCCGACGTGGTAGATTAGCGGAACCATCGCTCTAACCTGGATCAGCCCTCGACTGTCTAGATGGAGGAAAGCATCAGGCGGAATAAAGCCGCTTAGGCGCACACTCTCATAGTATTCGTTGTTGGGGTAATAAGCCCCAAAAATTAAGCTGTTGCTCGAGGACATCGCTCTTGCAATGTGACCTAGAATAAGCTTCAGCAAGAAATTATCTATCTTGTTTATGTTGTCGCCGTTGTATAAAGCAAGGTTGGAACAGCAGTGTTTGTAATCTGACTCTGGTGTTCTTTGCAATCCAGGGCAGCGTCGAAGACACTGCCTCTCAAACACCTGAATCTTTTCCATTTGAGATGGCAACATTGAACCAAACCGGGCATTAGGCAATCATCAGCTGGATAAGGGCCATGTAGCAAATCACCTTCACCCTGCTATCAAGCCGGCTGCTAAAACAACCGTTTCGTCAGGGCAAAGGCTTACCTAGCCCTGGCCAGAGCAGCATTTATATGTCTGTCGAAATACTAATACTGATCCATCCAGATGCCAAGGTACTTTACTACACTTTTACTCGCCAGTGGATGTTCACTTGGCCCTACGATCACCAGCTTGCGCCAGTTCTTTCTCGTATCCCTTGTGGCTCTAAGCAACGGAGTCCCAAACAAGATAGTTTCTGATTTTTGAAAGTTGATTTTCAACTTCCAGTCATCGCAATATCGCTGAATTTTCTCGAAGTCACGCTGCAAAAGAATCCTGATGACCTTGACTTTTGGAGCTGTTCTGTATGCAATTAGATCGTCGGCATACGCAATTGCCTGAATTAGACACTTTATCAGATCGCTGGTGTAAATGCTGAATAGGATCGGCGAGTTGACTGCTCCCTGCTAAAGACCATTTAAAATATTGAAGGTTGTGGCAGAAGTTACATTGCCACTTTTGACAACAAACTTTATGCCATTGAGCATATCATAAAGCATATCCAATAGTGGTTTACTAATGCCAAGTCTGGTCAGCTTTAGATAAAGACCCTACTACTGCTTCTTGAGGTAAATGTCGAAGTATGACATTGGATATGCCATCGACTCCTGCTGATTTCTTCTTAGATGAGCTGGAGCTCTACCTTCGTAATTAACAGGGAATTGGGCCCATTTTGCTCGGCGATTAAGGCGTTTGCCACATAATCTTCATTGAACCCGGTGAAACCGAGGTTCTCTGATCGCCATTGCGTGATGTCATTCCGAAGGTAGAAGTGATGGAGCAAGGCACTGTTTTCCAGGTCATGAACCGGGCGAATGCACGCACTCACCTCCACTTTCTCCTACGGATCTTCGACAATAAAGAAGTCATCGTCCAAGACGGCATCTTCTGGATTAATTCCTGCTTTTAGAAGTACGTCTCTGTTGTCAGTCGTTCTCTGAAGCTTAAGACACGGAAGGTCGTTGTAGTCATTCCTTATAAATATCTTGTTAATTTGGGGACACATGCTTGGGCCGCTAGCATTAACGGCCCGAATTTTGTTATCCCAATACAAATTAATTGACAACCGATAGTTTTCTTTAATTAGTTGGTTGATGTTCTTGATCGATGACTTTAGTGTCCTAATTTCCAGATTGTGAGGGTCAGTAAACCGTCGGTGTAAGAGTTTTAGTCTTGTCAGCAGTCCACTTTTTTGTCTGTGTAATGCGTCAATGGTCACGTTTCGGTACACATCGATTGCATCCCGTTGTTTGTATTTCGGTATTGTTCTTTTCATTGTTCGTTTGACTGTCGCGTCCATTTGTTCTAAGTATTGGTTTATTTCGTTATTTGTCAAATTTCGGTTATTTGGTGGGGATATATTGTTCGATCTTATTTCGTTCGTTAAGGCGTAGGTAAAGCGTGGCCAGTGCACCTTACTGTAATTGTAAGTATGCATAGGTATATACTCATCCAACTCCACGAGCTCGTTCGAAAGCTGTACAACGGCGGCAAGTCCGCAGTGGTCACTATCGTATTCGATCATTCGTAAACAGTTCATTGGTCTTTGATCCACAGTGTCAGTAATTGTCAGTCTTGCGTCTAAAAGCAATAAATCCAGAAAGGCACCACTTCTTGGAAACGATGGCTGATCCGTAGCCAGTAGTTCTATACGATATTCAGCGTTATACTAACTCATCCAATTAAAAAGATGAATACCTCCCGGATTCTGTACTTGATTTCCCCAATCTAAGTGTTTGGCATTCAAATCACCGGCCATGAGAAAGTAATTTTCTTCCAAGCTCAAGCGTAGACATTCGAAAAGTTTTTCAAGCAGTCAAAAAATCAGTTGGCTGAGGTGATTCCGATACATAAGCTGCAATCACATACATTCACTTCCCCTGTTGGAGAGGAATGCATACGATACACGCCTCTAACAGCCGAAATCTACGCAGATCACTATTATATATGACATTATGATTAATGCCTTTTCGTATGAAGATTGCGACTCCCCTCCTTTGAGTGGAGTTTGGTTGATCTCTTTTTACAATATTGTAATTGTTGTTAGTCAACTTATGTTTCTGGCTCAGCTTAGTTCCGATGACCATAAACAATTCTGGACTTTGGTCTTTCAACAATTGGAAAAGATTAGCTCTACCTTCGGTCCTAACCAGTGAATGTACATTCACAGCAAGGATCCTAAGAAGCCTAATTTGCGTTAAGCTAGGCAAAACAGAGTAGAGATAGTCTACCCTAGTCGTTTGCTCCTTTATCTGATTGTGAAGTCCTGTTAACTGGCCTTGAATCGCCAGCAACATGCTTCTAATCTCGGTTTGAGCGTCCGGAGCCTTTGGCACTAGGGCCGGTTGGGCTACCTTAGCTGCAGGCTGTACCGTTTTTCCCCTTCCTGCCGCCATTTGAGCGTAGGAAATTTGGGGGTTGATGGGCGTTGCTGTAGGAGCACGCGTTGATGGGCGTATCTCTACCACTGTCTGCTTAGCCGTTTTGTTATTTCTTATTTGCTGAAAAGCTGAGCAACCCCGATAATTAGCAGGATGCCCCTACTTTCCGCAAAGTGCACATTTAAGCTGGGTCATGTCTTCGACCCGTTCCTCACCGAGTTTACACTCCCCCTTGATGTGGTCCTCACCACACTTAACGCAGCGTGACTGCATTTCGCAGTTTGCTGCAACGTGGCCAAACCTTTGGCAGCGCATTCATTGAAGCATTTCGCCGCGTCTCTTTAATTTATCCCAAGTTACAACCTGGTAGTTGAGAACGGAGATACTTCTCAACCTATCCAATTTGCTGCTGGGGGATAGCTGGACTAGGAAGAACGGCAAAGACCGCTTCTCCCATCTGGCTCTGACTGTAGCGAACGGCTTGACCTTGATAAAGTCGAGATCGTCGCTCGATTTTGACGGAGCTCATTTAAGAGCACCTGTGGTTCCGTGCAGGAATCTATGCCCTTCAAGAGGACCGTTTGTTATTTATCCACTTTGGGGGTAAAACTGAAGAACTCAGTCGTGGATTTTTTCAATAATTCTTTAATAATTTTGTGCTGCTCCACTCTGGAGCAGTGGATAGCATGTCTATCTTTACTCAAACGTTTAATAAAAAAGTTTTGGCCTATGGCCGACTTACATAGGTCAATGGTTTCCTGCAGTTCCATTTTGTAAGTGTTAATTGACGGCACTGGTGTACTGCTGCTGGTGTACTCCCTGCTGCTGCTCGTTCCGCTGCTGCTGACTCCGCTCCTGTGGTTGCTGCTACTGCTGCTGTGTTGTTTTCTTTTTTTGCCGTTGTTCCCTCGGCCGCTGTGGTTGTTGCGTTGGCGGCTGTTGTTGTTGCTGCTTATTTTGGTTTTGCATTGGCAGTTGCTGTTGCTGTTGCTCTGGCTGCTGGCTTTTCGGTGGCAGCTCAGGCTGTGGCGCTGTCTTTTGTGGTGCCTCTAATACTTTTTTCTGCTCGCGCTCCTGCTTTTCTCTTTCGCGTCGAGCTACTTGTTTTTCCTTCAGAGCTTGAATCATTGGAGTCACAATAGCATTTAAACGTTCCATTTCCCCCCGATTTACATCGATTTTTTGGCTGATGGCCTGTTCATCCAGTGCTTCTTGCGCCTCAATTTCCTCTTCGGAGGACGCCTCTGGAGATTTGAGATCAACAAGCAGGTTGCTGTTGCTGTCCCCTGTTGTGTACAGTCCCTCGCCACCATCTGACATATATTCGATGTCATCGTCGGATGGCGAGGTATCTAGTTGTTGATGTATTTTTGCTGCTGCTGTTGTTTTGGCTGCGCGCGCCGTCTCCTTCACCCCGGCTGGCAGCTGGGCTTAGGTGGTGGTGGAGCGACGCTTGACCAAGTTCGTTGCACAGCTTATCCTCTTTCTCCTCTTATTCTTGTTATCGGCCGTTCCTTAGAGATGTATACTGTGGCACACAAGGACACAGTCAAAAGTATCCTCCTTCTCCTTTTTACTTTCCTTATTATGCCTTGTTGCCTATCCATACTTAGCTATTCTATGGTATGAAAAATAGTTTTTCTGTCATTTATTTTTTGTTTTGTTTTTTTGTATTATTATTTCCAAAATAGCCTTCGGAATTGAACTTTATTTTAAGATCCAGATACATAATTACTTTTTGGTAACTTTATATTCTTTGGTTTGATGAAATTGAGTCTGACGGACAACAGAACAATTTTGATTTTTAGCTAACGTTTTAGCTAACGAACAATGGAATTCCAAATAAACCGTTAAAGCTACACCTTTTGTGGTCTGAGCAACAAGTTAGCATGAGAAAAGCCCCAAATTATTGCAAAATAAATATTTGAAAATATTTTTTTTTTAATTTATCTGGCCTTTTTCCGAGCCTATGTTGGTGAAACGGGAAATGCACTTTTTTCAAATTTAAATTGTTAGTACAAATTATCCATAAAAGACACTAAATTAATTTTTGGGCAACAAATAAGCGTTTAAAAAACTACAATTTTGGACATTAACAAAATTATTATTTTCGGATTTTCATAGGCTAACTCCTGTCTTGTTTTAGCGGAATTTTAAAACTTGATAAACCGTTAGAAAAAGTAGGGGTTTGGGCAACAATTTAACATTTCATCTGTGACAAATTCAGGTTTCAGTTAAAGAGGTAAATTCTGATTATGATTATTTTTACCGCAAACTCCAGACTTATATGATAAGTAAATTGAACCACTCGAAAAGTACTTGAGCTACAATATTTTGGTTTGTGCAACAAATTTGCATTTGATTAGCTACATTAATATAGTAATTGAGTTTAAAAAAAATTGAAAAATGATAGTTATATAAAAGTATGTAATGTATTAGAAAAAATAATAATAATATACATAGATCAATTTTCATGTAGTGGCAATTGCATCAAGGTCTTCTACGTTATCAACACATACTGCTTTGACATCTGATAGCAGGCGTTTGACATATACTCGTCCGCGAATAGTAAACACCGCAGAAATTTTCTTGGCTTTCTTTAGTTGAATTGCATGCCGAATTAGATGGTTATTCTTCTGTGATAACGATTCGCTAACAAAAATTTGAGCAGTTGATTCAAGACCAATGTCATTGAGGCATAGTTGCGTTCTATTGTTTTTAATGTGTTTAGCATTTAGAAGTGAGGAGGAAATTTTTTTCATAATTTAAATTTAACAATTATGGTTGTGTTATTATCAGATTTTTCTTCCGGGTGAGTGCGAGTTAAATCTATAAATATTGGTTGTTTAATATCGAGTGTGTGACAGAGATGGTTATAGAGCTTTTTTAAGTTTTCATCGGGGATATGAGGGACACCGAATATCACTGCATCACTGGCTACTAGTTTGTTATCAAGATTGTTTATTGTTGCTGATGCATCCATGAGTTCGGTTTCTATTAATGAGAGCTTATTGCTTTTTTGTTCTAGTTCTTTTTTGTTGTTATTGAGTTCAGATTTAATTTTCTTTCATGTTAATTACGTTTATATTTTGGTTAACAAAGCCAAATTGATCTTGATTCATTTTTGCAACTTAAAAACTAACTTACTGGCCCCAATCGGGCGCTCTAAGTTAATGCTTATGCCTTTCGGCCTAATTCAGGTCGGTTTTATTTTTTACCGAGAAGAATCTACAAAAAACTCGGTCTCAATGTCTTTATTTTATGGTTTTATATAAAACTTACAATTAAATAAAACTTAATTAAAGCTAATTAAAACTTATTAAAACTACTTAAAGGTACTAAAAACTACTTACAACTAATTTTAAACTAATTAAAACATACTTATAAGCTACTTACAGACTACTTAAAACTAGAACAGCCACAGCAAACATTTTCCGGTTTTATAATTTTTTTGTATTTTTGTTGATTTCATAATTTTTTTTGTTTGTTTTTGTTTGTTTTATAATTTCGTTGTATAAAGCAAGGTTGGAACAGCAGTGTTTGTAATCTGACTCTGGTGTTCTTTGCAATCCAGGGCAGCGTCGAAGACACTGCCTCTCAAACACCTGAATCTTTTCCATTTGAGATGGCAACATTGAACCAAACCGGGCATTAGGCAATCATCAGCTGGATAAGGGCCATGTAGCAAATCACCTTCACCCTGCTATCAAGCCGGCTGCTAAAACAACCGTTTCGTCAGGGCAAAGGCTTACCTAGCCCTGGCCAGAGCAGCATTTATATGTCTGTCGAAATACTAATACTGATCCATCCAGATGCCAAGGTACTTTACTACACTTTTACTCGCCAGTGGATGTTCACTTGGCCCTACGATCACCAGCTTGCGCCAGTTCTTTCTCGTATCCCTTGTGGCTCTAAGCAACGGAGTCCCAAACAAGATAGTTTCTGATTTTTGAAAGTTGATTTTCAACTTCCAGTCATCGCAATATCGCTGAATTTTCTCGAAGTCACGCTGCAAAAGAATCCTGATGACCTTGACTTTTGGAGCTGTTCTGTACGCAATTAGATCGTCGGCATACGCAATTGCCTGAATTAGACACTTTATCAGATCGCTGGTGTAAATGCTGAATAGGATCGGCGAGTTGACTGCTCCCTGCTAAAGACCATTTAAAATATTGAAGGTTGTGGCAGAAGTTACATTGCCACTTTTGACAACAAACTTTATGCCATTGAGCATATCATAAAGCATATCCAATAGTGGTTTACTAATGCCAAGTCTGGTCAGCTTTAGATAAAGACCCTACTACTGCTTCTTGAGGTAAATGTCGAAGTATGACATTGGATATGCCATCGACTCCTGCTGATTTCTTCTTAGATGAGCTGGAGCTCTACCTTCGTAATTAACAGGGAATTGGGCCCATTTTGCTCGGCGATTAAGGCGTTTGCCACATAATCTTCATTGAACCCGGTGAAACCGAGGTTCTCTGATCGCCATTGCGTGATGTCATTCCGAAGGTAGAAGTGATGGAGCAAGGCACTGTTTTCCAGGTCATGAACCGGGCGAATGCACGCACTCACCTCCACTTTCTCCTGCGGATCTTCGACAATAAAGAAGTCATCGTCCAAGACGGCATCTTCTGGATTAATTCCTGCTTTTAGAAGTACGTCTCTGTTGTCAGTCGTTCTCTGAAGCTTAAGACACGGAAGGTCGTTCTAGTCATTCCTTATAAATATCTTGTTAATTTGGGGACACATGCTTGGGCCGCTAGCATTAACGGCCCGAATTTTGTTATCCCAATACAAATTAATTGACAACCGATAGTTTTCTTTAATTAGTTGGTTGATGTTCTTGATCGATGACTTTAGTGTCCTAATTTCCAGATTGTGAGGGTCAGTAAACCGTCAGTGTAAGAGTTTTAGTCTTGTCAGCAGTCCACTTTTTTGTCTGTGTAATGCGTCAATGGTCACGTTTCGGTACACATCGATTGCATCCCGTTGTTTGTATTTCGGTATTGTTCTTTTCATTGTTCGTTTGACTGTCGCGTCCATTTGTTCTAAGTATTGGTTTATTTCGTTATTTGTCAAATTTCGGTTATTTGGTGGGGATATATTGTTCGATCTTATTTCGTTCGTTAAGGCGTTGGTAAAGCGTGGCCAGTGCACCTTACTGTAATTGTAAGTATGCATAGGTATATACTCATCCAACTCCACGAGCTCGTTCGAAAGCTGTACAACGGCGGCAAGTCCGCAGTGGTCACTATCGTATTCGATCATTCGTAAACAGTTCATTGGTCTTTGATCCACAGTGTCAGTAATTGTCAGTCTTGCGTCTAAAAGCAATAAATCCAGAAAGGCACCACTTCTTGGAAACGATGGCTGATCCGTAGCCAGTAGTTCTATACGATATTCAGCGTTATACTAACTCATCCAATTAAAAAGATGAATACCTCCCGGATTCTGTACTTGATTTCCCCAATCTAAGTGTTTGGCATTCAAATCACCGGCCATGAGAAAGTAATTTTCTTCCAAGCTCAAGCGTAGACATTCGAAAAGTTTTTCAAGCAGTCAAAAAATCAGTTGGCTGAGGTGATTCCGATACATAAGCTGCAATCACATACATTCACTTCCCCTGTTGGAGAGGAATGCATACGATACACGCCTCTAACAGCCGAAATCTACGCAGATCACTATTATATATGACATTATGATTAATGCCTTTTCGTATGAAGATTGCGACTCCCCTCCTTTGAGTGGAGTTTGGTTGATCTCTTTTTACAATATTGTAATTGTTGTTAGTCAACTTATGTTTCTGGCTCAGCTTAGTTCCGATGACCATAAACAATTCTGGACTTTGGTCTTTCAACAATTGGAAAAGATTAGCTCTACCTTCGGTCCTAACCAGTGAATGTACATTCACAGCAAGGATCCTAAGAAGCCTAATTTGCGTTAAGCTAGGCAAAACAGAGTAGAGATAGTCTACCCTAGTCGTTTGCTCCTTTATCTGATTGTGAAGTCCTGTTAACTGGCCTTGAATCGCCAGCAACATGCTTCTAATCTCGGTTTGAGCGTCCGGAGCCTTTGGCACTAGGGCCGGTTGGGCTACCTTAGCTGCAGGCTGTACCGTTTTTCCCCTTCCTGCCGCCATTTGAGCGTAGGAAATTTGGGGGTTGATGGGCGTTGCTGTAGGAGCACGCGTTGATGGGCGTATCTCTACCACTGTCTGCTTAGCCGTTTTGTTATTTCTTATTTGCTGAAAAGCTGAGCAACCCCGATAATTAGCAGGATGCCCCTACTTTCCGCAAAGTGCACATTTAAGCTGGGTCATGTCTTCGACCCGTTCCTCACCGAGTTTACACTCCCCCTTGATGTGGTCCTCACCACACTTAACGCAGCGTGACTGCATTTCGCAGTTTGCTGCAACGTGGCCAAACCTTTGGCAGCGCATTCATTGAAGCATTTCGCCGCGTCTCTTTAATTTATCCCAAGTTACAACCTGGTAGTTGAGAACGGAGATACTTCTCAACCTATCCAATTTGCTGCTGGGGGATAGCTGGACTAGGAAGAACGGCAAAGACCGCTTCTCCCATCTGGCTCTGACTGTAGCGAACGGCTTGACCTTGATAAAGTCGAGATCGTCGCTCGATTTTGACGGAGCTCATTTAAGAGCACCTGTGGTTCCGTGCAGGAATCTATGCCCTTCAAGAGGACCGTTTGTTATTTATCCACTTTGGGGGTAAAACTGAAGAACTCAGTCGTGGATTTTTTCAATAATTCTTTAATAATTTTGTGCTGCTCCACTCTGGAGCAGTGGATAGCATGTCTATCTTTACTCAAACGTTTAATAAAAAAGTTTTGGCCTATGGCCGACTTACATAGGTCAATGGTTTCCTGCAGTTCCATTTTGTAAGTGTTATTTGACGGCACTGGTGTACTGCTGCTGGTGTACTCCCTGCTGCTGCTCGTTCCGCTGCTGCTGACTCCGCTCCTGTGGTTGCTGCTGCTGCTGCTGTGTTGTTTTCTTTTTTTGCCGTTGTTCCCTCGGCCGCTGTGGTTGTTGCGTTGGCGGCTGTTGTTGTTGCTGCTTATTTTGGTTTTGCATTGGCAGTTGCTGTTGCTGTTGCTCTGGCTGCTGGCTTTTCGGTGGCAGCTCAGGCTGTGGCGCTGTCTTTTGTGGTGCCTCTAATACTTTTTTCTGCTCGCGCTCCTGCTTTTCTCTTTCGCGTCGAGCTACTTGTTTTTCCTTCAGAGCTTGAATCATTGGAGTCACAATGGCATTTAAACGTTCCATTTCCCCCCGATTTACATCGATTTTTTGGCTGATGGCCTGTTCATCCAGTGCTTCTTGCGCCTCAATTTCCTCTTCGGAGGACGCCTCTGGAGATTTGAGATCAACAAGCAGGTTGCTGTTGCTGTCCCCTGTTGTGTACAGTCCCTCGCCACCATCTGACATATATTCGATGTCATCGTCGGATGGCGAGGTATCTAGTTGTTGATGTATTTTTGCTGCTGCTGTTGTTTTGGCTGCGCGCGCCGTCTCCTTCACCCCGGCTGGCAGCTGGGCTTAGGTGGTGGTGGAGCGACGCTTGACCAAGTTCGTTGCACAGCTTATCCTCTTTCTCCTCTTATTCTTGTTATCGGCCGTTCCTTAGAGATGTATACTGTGGCACACAAGGACACAGTCAAAAGTATCCTCCTTCTCCTTTTTACTTTCCTTATTATGCCTTGTTGCCTATCCATACTTAGCTATTCTATGGTATGAAAAATAGTTTTTCTGTCATTTATTTTTTGTTTTGTTTTTTTGTATTATTATTTCCAAAATAGCCTTCGGAATTGAACTTTATTTTAAGATCCAGATACATAATTACTTTTTGGTAACTTTATATTCTTTGGTTTGATGAAATTGAGTCTGACGGACAACAGAACAATTTTGATTTTTAGCTAACGTTTTAGCTAACGAACAATGGAATTCCAAATAAACCGTTAAAGCTACACCTTTTGTGGTCTGAGCAACAAGTTAGCATGAGAAAAGCCCCAAATTATTGCAAAATAAATATTTGAAAATATTTTTTTTTTAATTTATCTGGCCTTTTTCCGAGCCTATGTTGGTGAAACGGGAAATGCACTTTTTTCAAATTTAAATTGTTAGTACAAATTATCCATAAAAGACACTAAATTAATTTTTGGGCAACAAATAAGCGTTTAAAAAACTACAATTTTGGACATTAACAAAATTATTATTTTCGGATTTTCATAGGCTAACTCCTGTCTTGTTTTAGCGGAATTTTAAAACTTGATAAACCGTTAGAAAAAGTAGGGGTTTGGGCAACAATTTAACATTTCATCTGTGACAAATTCAGGTTTCAGTTAAAGAGGTAAATTCTGATTATGATTATTTTTACCGCAAACTCCAGACTTATATGATAAGTAAATTGAACCACTCGAAAAGTACTTGAGCTACAATATTTTGGTTTGTGCAACAAATTTGCATTTGATTAGCTACACATTCAGAAATCAGATATCAGTGTCCGCTAAGATAAGGGACATGTTATTTTTGAAAACCAAAGCAGTATTTCTGGAGTTATGGCCAATTTAATGCTGCTGAATTTAAACTTTTTGATTTTATTTGGCTTGTACCATGAAAATTATCAAATAATCCATTAATTAATTTTTAATAATTAATTAGTTCATTAAAAATTAATTGTGAAGCTTGTAAGGAACCTACCGCAATATTTTAAATACAAAACTGGTCTAGAATTTTTAAAATTTCATACCCCTTGGTAGGCGTGATGGACCAAAATAAGCCATATAATTTGCAAAATGGAGCAGTTTTTTATTGTAAGACTTTTTTAAAAAATGCATTTTTCATATTTTATTTTTAATTGATTTTTATAATTTATATCAGATTTCTTAAAATATATACTAAATCAAAGTTTAAATGTATTTAAGGTCCTTAATATTCAAGTAATTATATACATTTGTAATGTAAATGTGTGTTGAAAAGTATGTATTTATATCTATATCTAATGCCGTTTGTCTCTCTTAAGCTTGTTGTGACTTTAAATAATTGTTTTTTAAGATATGCAAAAAATAATCTAATTTTTCTTAAACAAAATTTTCTTGCCTTTTTGGTAGTTAACAACCATGTATGATGGACGAAAATATAAATATTTTGAATTGTTGATTCAGAAAATGTTAACTCATTATAATTCGTTTTTAATTGAAAAGTTATTAACGTTTTCTCCTTTAATGTGGTTCGCAGTGTGCTGCAGCGTGGCCAAACCTTTGGCAGCGCATGCATTGAAGCATGTCACCGCGTCTCTTTAATATATCCCATGTTACAATCTGGTAATTAAGGACGGAGATACTCCTCAGACTATCCAGTTTGCTACTGGGTGAGGGTTGAACCAGGAAGAATGGAGAGACCGCTTCTCCCGTCTGGCTCTGCCTGTAGCGAACGGCTTGACCCCGATAAAGTCGAGATCATCGTTCGCTTTTGACGGAGCTCACTTAGGAGCACCTTTGGTTCCGTGCAGGAATCTATGCCCTTTTTTTTATATATAATTATTTTTATTTTTCAATTTTCTTAAAACTATCTTAAAAAATTCATAAAAACTAGCCTACTTATCAATATCTTAAAAGTAACTTACCGGCCCCAGTCGGGAGCTCTAATTTAAACTAGAATAACTTAATGCTAATGCCTTTCGGCCTAAGACCTATCTTAATACTAAATCCAGGTCGGTTTTATTTTTTACGGACAAGAATTTACAAAAAACTCGGTATCATTGTCTTTATTTTTTTTAGGTTTTATATAAAACTTACAAACTACATAAAACCAAATTAAAGCTAATTAAAACTAATTAAAACGAATTAAAACTACTTAAAGCTACTTAAAACTATTTACAACTAATTATAAACTAATTACAACCTACTCATCAGCTACTTACGGATTATTTACAAAATAAAACAGCCACAGCAAGCATTTTGCGGTTTTTAATTTTTTTTGTAACTACCTAAACCTATGCAAGTTGGCCATGCAAAAGAAAATAGCAAGGTCAACTATTAAATGTCTGAAGGAACTTCATCTTCGTTTTTCAACCACCAGAACTGGTTCCCCTGCTTTACCCTATCTCTTTGGTCCCATTCGGACACAGTCCTACTGAGCCGAAGGTGCTCAGCTCCTTCTTGTGCGAGGACGTCTCGACTGTAAAGGAGCCGCCGATCCACAGTTCTGCGGCCGACGTGGTAGATTAGCGGAACCACCGCTCTATCCTGTCTAGGTGGAGGAATGCATCGGGTGGAATAAAGCCGCTTAGACGCACACTCTCGTAGTATTCGTATTAAGGGTAATAAGAACCGAAAATTAAGCTGTTAGACGAGGACATCGCTCTTGCAATGTGACCTCGAATAAGTTTCAGCAAGAAATTATCTATCCTGTTTATGTTGGCACCGTTGTATAGGACCATGTTGGAATAGTAGTGTTTGTACTCCGACTCTGGTGTTCTGTGCAATCCAAGGCAGTGTCGAAGACACTGCCTCTCAAACACCCGAATCTTTTCCATTTGAGATGGGGCAACGTTGAACCAAACCGGGCATCCATAAGCAATCATCGGCCGGATAAGGGCCATGTAGCAAATCATCTTCACCCTGCTGTCAAGCCGGCTGCTATAAAACAACCGTTTCGTCAGGGCAAAAGCTCCCCTAGCCCTGGCCAGAGCAGCATTTATATGTATGTCGAAATACACATACTGATCCATCCAGATGCCAAGGTACTTTACTACACTTTTACTCGCCAGTGGATGTCCATTTGGCCCTACGATCACCAGCTTGCGCCAGTTCTTTCTCGTATCCCTTGTGGCTCTAAGCAACGGAGTCCCAAACAAGATAGTTTCTGATTTTTGAAGGTTGATTTTCAACTTCCAGTCATCGCAATATCGCTGAATCTTCTCGAAGTCACGCTGCAAAAGAATCCTGATGACCTCGACTTTTGGAGCTGTTCTGTACGCAATTAGATCGTCGGCATACGCAATTGCCTGAGTTAGACTACTTATCAGATCGCTGGTGCTGAATAGAATCGGCGAGTTGAAGACCATTTTTAATATTAAAGGTTGTGGCAGATGATACATTGCCACTCTTGACAACAAACTTTCTGCCATTGAGCATATCATAAAGCATATAAAATAGTGGCCTACTAATGCCAAGTCTGGTCAACTTTAGATAAAGACCCTCGAACCATACGGTGTCAATGGCCTTCTCCAAATCAACCAGACAGGCACCCGTACACTGCTTCTTAGATTTGTTCCATTGGACATCAGAAACGAGTTTAGACGCGGCATGAATGGTGTCATGTCCCGCCTTAAAACCGAACTGAATGTCCGGTATGATATTATTCTCCTTTGCCCACTTAGACAGAGCTCTATTGATAACCTTTTTGAAAACCTTGCTGATACTCTGCTGTCCACTGTGTCACAGCTGTCTTCCACCGCACTGGATAATATGCATTATTCAGAGCGTTGTTAAACAGAGTGGTAGTTATAAATGTCTACTTCTTCTTGAGGTAAATGTCGAAGTACAACGTTGGATATGCCATCGACTCCTTCTGTCTTCTTCTTCTTTAGTGAATCGAAGATGAGCTGGAGCTCCACCTTCGTAATTAACATGGAACTGGGCCCATTTCGCTCGAAGATTATGGCATTTGCCAAATGATCTTCATTGAACCCGATGAAACCAAGGTTCTCTGATCGCCATTGCGTTATGTCATTCCGAAGGTAGAAGTGATGGAGCAAGGCTCTGTTTTCCAGGTCATGATTGGGGCGAATGCACGCATTCACCTTATACACTTGCTGGAAAGCAGCCCCCACAGCCTCCACTTTCTCCTGCGGATCTTCGACAATAAAGAGGTCATCGTCCAAGACGGCGTTCTCTGGACTAATACCTGCTGTCAGTAGTACGTCTCTGTTGTCTGTCGTTCTCTGAAGCTTAAGACACGGAAGGTCGTTCTGATCATTCTTTCTAAATATCTTGTTAATTTGCGGAAACATGCTCGGGTCGCTGGAATGAACGGCCCGAATTTTGTTATCCCAATACAAATTAATGGACAACCGATAGTTTTCCTCTATAAGTTGGTTGATTTTTTTGATCAACGACCTCAGCGTCCTAATCTCCAGATCGTGAGGGTCAGTAAACCGTCGGTAAAAAGAGATTGAGTCTTGTCAGCAGTCCACTCTTTTGTCTGTGTAGTGCGTCAATCGTTGCGTTCCGGTACATGTCGGTTGCGTCTCGTTGTTTGTATTTCGGTATTGTTTTGTTCATTGTTCGTTTAATTGTCTCGTCCATTTGTTCTAGCTATTAGTCCATCTCGTTATTTGTCAAATTCCTATCATTTGGTGGGGATATGTTATTTGAACTGACTTCGCTCGATAAGGCGTTGGTAAAGCGTGGCCAGCGCACCTTACTCTGATTGTAAGTATGCACAGGTACAGGTACTCATCCAACTCCACGAGCTCGTTCGGAAACTGTATTACGGCGGCGAGTCCACACTTATCACTGTCGTACTCGATCGTTCGTAAACAGTTTCTTGGTCTTTGACCCACAGTATCAGTAATTGTCAGTCTTGCGTCTATTAGCAATAGATCCAGATAGGCACCGCTCCTTGGAAATCATGGCCGATTCGTAGCCAGCAAGTCGACACAATATTCAGTGTTGTATCGACTCATCCTCTTTGATTTTGAATTTGATTTCCCCAATTTTGGTGTTTGGCATTCAAATCACCGGCCATGAGAAAGTAATTTTCTTCCAAGCTCAAGTGTAAATATTCGAAAAGTTTTTCAAGCTCTGTCATAAAATCAGTTGGCTGAGGTGATGCCGGTGCATTAGCCGCGATCTATGCCCTTCAGAAGGACTGTCTGAACCTTTTCTACCTTCGGTGTTAAGCTGAAGAATTCAGTAGTTGATGCTTTCAACAAATCTTTAGTTATTTTGTGATCTTTCACCGTATAACAGTGAATAGCGTGTCTATTACTACTTAACCGTTTTATAATAAGACTATTGCCTATGGCCGACTTACAAAGTTCTATTGTGTCCATAAGGTCCATCTTATAATGTGTTAATCGGTGGCACCCTTCCTTTCTTGTTAGCGACGGCTGTCGATGCTGCTTATGTTCTCCCTGCTACTTTTGTTTTTGTTGTTGTTGTTGTTGTTGTTGTTGTTGTTGTTGTTGTTGTTGTTGTTGTTGTTGTTGTTGTTGTTGTTGTTGTTGTTGTTGTTGTTGTTGTTGTTGTTGTTGTTGTTGTTGTTGTTGTTGTTGTTGTTGTTGTTGTTGTTGTTGTTGTTGTTGTTGTTGTTGTTGTTGTTGTTGTTGTTGTTGTTGTTGTTGTTGTTGTTGTTGTTGTTGTTGTTGTTGTTGTTGTTGTTGTTGTTGTTGTTGTTGTTGTTGTTGTTGTTGTTGTTGTTGTTGTTGTTGTTGTTGTTGTTGTTGTTGTTGTTGTTGTTGTTGTTGTTGTTGTTGTTGTTGTTGTTGTTGTTGTTGTTGTTGTTGTTGTTGTTGTTGTTGTTGTTGTTGTTGTTGTTGTTGTTGTTGTTGTTGTTGTTGTTGTTGTTGTTGTTGTTGTTGTTGTTGTTGTTGTTGTTGTTGTTGTTGTTGTTGTTGTTGTTGTTGTTGTTGTTGTTGTTGTTGTTGTTGTTGTTGTTGTTGTTGTTGTTGTTGTTGTTGTTGTTGTTGTTGTTGTTGTTGTTGTTGTTGTTGTTGTTGTTGTTGTTGTTGTTGTTGTTGTTGTTGTTGTTGTTGTTGTTGTTGTTGTTGTTGTTGTTGTTGTTGTTGTTGTTGTTGTTGTTGTTGTTGTTGTTGTTGTTGTTGTTGTTGTTGTTGTTGTTGTTGTTGTTGTTGTTGTTGTTGTTGTTGTTGTTGTTGTTGTTGTTGTTGTTGTTGTTGTTGTTGTTGTTGTTGTTGTTGTTGTTGTTGTTGTTGTTGTTGTTGTTGTTGTTGTTGTTGTTGTTGTTGTTGTTGTTGTTGTTGTTGTTGTTGTTGTTGTTGTTGTTGTTGTTGTTGTTGTTGTTGTTGTTGTTGTTGTTGTTGTTGTTGTTGTTGTTGTTGTTGTTGTTGTTGTTGTTGTTGTTGTTGTTGTTGTTGTTGTTGTTGTTGTTGTTGTTGTTGTTGTTGTTGTTGTTGTTGTTGTTGTTGTTGTTGTTGTTGTTGTTGTTGTTGTTGTTGTTGTTGTTGTTGTTGTTGTTGTTGTTGTTGTTGTTGTTGTTGTTGTTGTTGTTGTTGTTGTTGTTGTTGTTGTTGTTGTTGTTGTTGTTGTTGTTGTTGTTGTTGTTGTTGTTGTTGTTGTTGTTGTTGTTGTTGTTGTTGTTGTTGTTGTTGTTGTTGTTGTTGTTGTTGTTGTTGTTGTTGTTGTTGTTGTTGTTGTTGTTGTTGTTGTTGTTGTTGTTGTTGTTGTTGTTGTTGTTGTTGTTGTTGTTGTTGTTGTTGTTGTTGTTGTTGTTGTTGTTGTTGTTGTTGTTGTTGTTGTTGTTGTTGTTGTTGTTGTTGTTGTTGTTGTTGTTGTTGTTGTTGTTGTTGTTGTTGTTGTTGTTGTTGTTGTTGTTGTTGTTGTTGTTGTTGTTGTTGTTGTTGTTGTTGTTGTTGTTGTTGTTGTTGTTGTTGTTGTTGTTGTTGTTGTTGTTGTTGTTGTTGTTGTTGTTGTTGTTGTTGTTGTTGTTGTTGTTGTTGTTGTTGTTGTTGTTGTTGTTGTTGTTGTTGTTGTTGTTGTTGTTGTTGTTGTTGTTGTTGTTGTTGTTGTTGTTGTTGTTGTTGTTGTTGTTGTTGTTGTTGTTGTTGTTGTTGTTGTTGTTGTTGTTGTTGTTGTTGTTGTTGTTGTTGTTGTTGTTGTTGTTGTTGTTGTTGTTGTTGTTGTTGTTGTTGTTGTTGTTGTTGTTGTTGTTGTTGTTGTTGTTGTTGTTGTTGTTGTTGTTGTTGTTGTTGTTGTTGTTGTTGTTGTTGTTGTTGTTGTTGTTGTTGTTGTTGTTGTTGTTGTTGTTGTTGTTGTTGTTGTTGTTGTTGTTGTTGTTGTTGTTGTTGTTGTTGTTGTTGTTGTTGTTGTTGTTGTTGTTGTTGTTGTTGTTGTTGTTGTTGTTGTTGTTGTTGTTGTTGTTGTTGTTGTTGTTGTTGTTGTTGTTGTTGTTGTTGTTGTTGTTGTTGTTGTTGTTGTTGTTGTTGTTGTTGTTGTTGTTGTTGTTGTTGTTGTTGTTGTTGTTGTTGTTGTTGTTGTTGTTGTTGTTGTTGTTGTTGTTGTTGTTGTTGTTGTTGTTGTTGTTGTTGTTGTTGTTGTTGTTGTTGTTGTTGTTGTTGTTGTTGTTGTTGTTGTTGTTGTTGTTGTTGTTGTTGTTGTTGTTGTTGTTGTTGTTGTTGTTGTTGTTGTTGTTGTTGTTGTTGTTGTTGTTGTTGTTGTTGTTGTTGTTGTTGTTGTTGTTGTTGTTGTTGTTGTTGTTGTTGTTGTTGTTGTTGTTGTTGTTGTTGTTGTTGTTGTTGTTGTTGTTGTTGTTGTTGTTGTTGTTGTTGTTGTTGTTGTTGTTGTTGTTGTTGTTGTTGTTGTTGTTGTTGTTGTTGTTGTTGTTGTTGTTGTTGTTGTTGTTGTTGTTGTTGTTGTTGTTGTTGTTGTTGTTGTTGTTGTTGTTGTTGTTGTTGTTGTTGTTGTTGTTGTTGTTGTT